>CM065054.1:78206527-78664027 GCA_032883995.1 Coronaproctus castanopsis | reverse complement strand
ATTTATCCGGTAAGAGCAGATGTACCACAGTGTGCAGTATACTGGGCTCTTTACTCCACCTAATCTATACGACAGATATTCTTATCCTAACAAATATCGAAATAGCAACTTTCTCTGATGACGCAGCAATTCTCTGTTCAAACGAGTCCGCTGTTGATACGTGTAATAACTTGCAAGTTGCGGTAAACGAAATCGTAACATAGTTTAAAAGATGTAAAATAAAGATTAATGAAGACAAATCAGCTAGAGTAATTTTTACAAACGGAAGAAATCTGTCAACAGGCCAGATAATTACGAATGGCGTTACAATTCTACAAAAAGAGGATGTCAAATACCTCCGGTATAAATTTGGACAAACAACTAACATGAAGGAAGCATATAATAAGAAAGTGTATTGAATAGGTAAAAGGAAATAAATCTTTTGACTCGTTAGCAGAAGATCGAAAATATCTATCGAGAATAAATTGCTATTATATAATCAAGTCTTGAAACCAGCTTAGCGATACGGCTACCAATTATATCATTAATCCGACCAATAATAACTTATATCTGTCCAGCACGAAACTCAATATGTAAAGACACTTTTAATTGCAAATGATTCGAAATATATATTTAAGATGTATTTTAAATGCGCCCTGTTACACCACCGATAAAATTCACGTTTACTTAAAATTACCACCCTATATTAGGAGTTTTATTTTAAAAGTATCAAACGACTTTTTCAATAAATCTTTGTATCACGATAAAGTGCTTATTTCCTCGATCGGTAATTACAATTCCAGGCGACTGAAATTTATGTGTACTACTACTATCTATCTATATATATATATATATATATATATATATATATATATATATATATATATATATATATATATATATAATATGTATATATATAATATATATATATACATATTATATATATATATATATATATATATATATATATATTCATTTTTTCATTCATTAGTCGTAATCCTCCGAAGGGATGTCGTGACCACAATTCATGTTACTGCTTCTTGTACTAATGTACGCCATCTATTCCGGTTTTCGGTTTCTCGCGCACATTCCACGAACGATTTCCCTGTTGCTTTCCTTATGGAATCGGTCCATCAGGTGTAGACTCTTCCTCGAGGTCATTTTCCGGGCGTCTTTCCTTCTATAATTAATCGCTCAATAGAATTCTGTCGCCGCATAACATGACCGAAAAATTTCATTATTTTCATTTGGACATGGCTGGTTAATCTTTTTGTAATTTTAAGCCTGTTTAATATTGACACATTTGTTTGTTTGGCTGTCCAGGGTACTCTCAGCATCCGTCGCCAAACCCACATTTCAAAGCTGTCTATGCGTTTTTTATCTATCGCTTTCAACGTCCAAGTTTCCGACGCATACATAAATATTGAAAATATTAAACACTGTGCAAGTTTCATTTTCACTGCATTTGTGATGGATGTGTCTTTCCATATTTTATTTAATCTACTCATAGCACTTCATGCTAACTGAATTCTGCGTTTTATTTCGTTTGTAGAGCCACCTACGTCTTCTATTAATCATCCCAAATATATGAATTCCCGTACCGTTTGATATCCATCTATACGTTTTTCAGTTTTATTTATTGATTTTTTCGCATCAATTGACGAGGGAACTCTCTAACCTATTAGTTAAAGAAGAGTACGTAAGTTAAGAACGTTCTCCCGGATATGATGTAAGAATAATTGCTATTTTTTTTTCTGTTGGTATTAGTAATTTATTTTTCAAATCTTAATGTCATTTATGTTAATTAGAGTGTTGCACGAGTATGGTATAGTTTTATTTTTATTCATAATTTTGTTGTAAGTCCGTGCACTGTAATTGGTTTACGTAAATAAATAAATAAATCTCCTCTTTTGAATAAGGAGTCATTCGAAACATCATAAATATAACTTGCGTAAATCGAGAGCAATTAATTGATGTTGTAATTTCGATCTTTAAATCATATAAAATTCTAATTAATTTCATGTGTATATACACACATACACACATATATATGTATATGTATGTGTGTGTGTACGTATATGAATGTATATCTAAAATTTTGTGTTTGTAAGAATAAAGAACAACGTGATAATAATGAAGTTTGGAGTTTACGGTTTCTATCGTAATTTATAGAAATTTCCTAATTGTTTTAAAATCAGAGATAGCTAGATAGATTATTAGCGAATGAAAAAAAGAGACAGTAAGTGATATAATAGTGTATATATATATGTGTGTGTGTGTGTCGGAGTCCAACCGTGAATATATTGTGTTTTCAGTTTATATGCAATACACAATTTGCGTTTGTTATCACATACAACGGAAATTATTTCTTCGTGTAACTGTAATAGGAGAGTCGGTCTAATAATAATAACAATAATAAATCTTTGTATTAATAAATTTATTTGTTTCCATGTTAAATGAACGTTCATTTGATATAGATTTTGGTAACTTCGCAATAATGATAATAATAATTATACACGTGTATATATATATATATATATATATATACAAATATATATATATCACTTGTATCATATATATATATATATATTTCATATATATCATAGATATGCATGTATGTATGTATGCACAACTTGTATATGTATATTTGTAAACGGAAATTCAATAACAATTTATTTAGTTGTTTAATTGAAATGACGTGAATTAAAATGATATGCGTGCTATTCCATTTTTAACTGTTTCCGTATTATTCTTTTTTTTTTTAAATTTCTTCTTCGCCTTCAGTTTGCTAAACTATTTTATTTTTGTTGTTGTTGAGTGTTTCATTTATTATTATTATTATTTGAGAAATTAATTATTGTATAAAATACAATGTTCGACTTCATTTGTTTTTGTCATTATTACAAAAGCTATTAGAACAATCAGTTTTTAAGTTACGTCAGTCTCCAATCGTTATTTACAAATTCATTAATCGTGAAACAATGAAGTAATTTTAAATTTTGTCCTTTTTTTGTTATTAGATAATCAAAATGACGAATGATACTTTTCTATTCATAGCGTTTTCTTGAATTTAATTTCATAGTTATTTATATGTGATCTGCCTTTTTGTTTTCTATTTCTCTCTCTCTCTCTCTCTCCCTCTCTCTCTATATATATATATGGTTTGCCTCTATCATTCAAGTACTCCATTTTTTTTTTGTTCTACTGTTAGCTTTTTTAGTTGAGTGCGCCTTTTGATGTTCGGTTCATTCTTTATTGTGTTCATCATTGTCTGTTTTGGTCTTCCTTTCGGTCTACACGTGGATATTTTTCCTCTACAATATCTTTCAATTATGTCATCATGTCTTGAACACGCGCTCTATCGAGTTCAATTTTGTGTTTTTGTAATCGTTTCCAAGAGCGACCATTCCTCTTGTACTCGGTTAAAAATTTATTCATTTGGAATGTTATTTATTATGCGTCGCCAGCATCACGTTTCAAATCTCTTTCGTTTAAATTCTATGCTTCCGCCGCGCGTACAGTGATTAAGGTAACTTTAAGGATACTTGGGATGAACTCCTTCGGAAATTTTTGTTGTTTTAGATAATTTATTTTTCGTTTATATAAATGCGATCTGTTTAACCGGTATGAGCCAGTTTCATTCTATTCTTATCGAATGCCTTAACATAGTCAACATAAGCCTACGTATATTTTCTACCGTTCGAGTCTGTTATACTTTCTCGCAGGATTCATTATGTTGCAATTTCATCCCCCGTTGATGATCTTTTTCTAAATTCATACTATGTATCACCAATGTATAGTTCGATATATTTTTTCATTCTGCTTTTTATAATTTGTAATTATATTTTCGAACTATATATATATATATATATATATGTGTGTGTGTGTTCGGTTATTTCAGAAATGGCTCTAACCAGGAAATTTCGTACAACGTGTAATTTATTCAGGAAATAAAAATGAAATGTATGAAAATTACTAATTTCGAAATTTTGGACCGTCACCTCCTCGTAAAATTTTGAAAGTTTCGATTTTCTTTCACGTTTTTTTTTCGATATTTGTTTAAATGAGCGTTGAAAATTTCAAGTTATTCGCATTAACTAAATGTTATATATGCTTAGAAACTTTGCTTTTTTTTACTGCATATGTTTTGTTTTCTTTCAATATTACTACTAACCTCAAGGCTATCCGGTAAGTCTGTGATGATTATAAAAAGAAGGGAAGCGAATAAGCCAAAAAATGGTCTTGAATAAAATTCACCTCCCACAGGAGGTGAATTTCCGATAGAAGATTCCAAATTTTATCCTATTGGTGGTATTAAGTCTTCTCTATATTTATCGCGTGAAGTCAAAACTTTTCTTTACGTAGACGTCTAATTTCCTCCGAGTTGTCTGTGAGCATAATCACGAGAGAATTATCGTGTCATTCAAGTCTGCGCAGGCTTATTAATTCTGTCATGTACTCGATGTCCAGATCGATATGTAGTGTTTTATTCGAAATAAACCAAAGTACATTTGTTATTGTACGTAGTACTTTATTTCGAACGTCTTTGATTATTGTTATGATGCTCGCACATCCCTAAAATGGGTGTCTGTGAAACTAAATTGGTTTCAGCATCATTTGATATAAAATAAGTTTGTTATTTACTTAAAACTTCGATTTCCTACTTAGAAACTAATACATATCTCGAAATTTTTACGTGTAACCACTTTTGTTTCATCTCAATGTGATGTTTTCGCGTTAATTTATTGTCAAGACGAATGCCGAGATAGGAGTATTTTTATTTATCAAGTATTTCGTTATTTCGCCGAAATAAAGCTTTAATCTGGTTTTTTACTATTTGCAAACACTACGCGCGATGATTTTGTGCGCGTTTATTTTCAGTCGGCACTTATCGAATCATGGTTCAATTTTTCTCAGCGCATACTCCAACTTTATATTATTTTTTTATTTATTTCATTTATTATTATTTTTTTTTTATAGTACCGTGTTTAACTACCGAGGCTATTACAGCACTGGTGATTTAACAGTTAGATGTAGTAACTGTGGTTGGAGGAGGAAAGGAACTGTATAACTGAGGGAATAGTTGAAGAACTGTTGGAGAGGAAATTAGATAGAGTACGCGGAAGGATATTGAGCCGGTAAAGGAGCAGTGTAGGGCAGTACAGTAAAATATGGCAGTTAAGAGAAGGGGCAAAAAGCCAGGGGATTGGTATGTTGGATAAGATGGTCATGAGAGAGTGATAAATTCTGTGATCGATTGAACGACATATCCCTAAAAAGACCACTGTTTGTTCACCTGCATCTAATTTACCGACTTACCAACTTGCACTCATCAGATTCAAAAATTACATCGGACGATTGTGCACCAAGCATTATGGCCGACTAGTCGCCTCTTTTTTAAAGCAGCTATCGATTCTTTTGACCAAAACTCTTCGTCACTGCCTCAAAAAACTACAAAAATGAAAAGTACAACAAATTCCTCTCAACGCTGAGCCCCAGGGATAATAGTCTTTGGAAGGCGACTAAAAACCTTACCCACCGCAGTAAGTCTCTTCCGCCCCTCTGCAACCCGTCCTCAAGTGACTATGTTTACACTGATATAGAAAAAGCAGAGGTCTTGGATACTCACTACTTCAAAATTCACAGACAGAACTTACAACTAGCCTCCAACGTTCAGCTCAAAAAAGTCCAGTCTGAGGTTTAGAGGTATCTACACACTACTAACACATATTTACATATAACTAACACTACCCAAAATTGTGTTAACGTCATTTGTCCTCTAGAAATATCCAATATCATCAAAAAAACGAAATTAAAGTACTCGGTAGGCCCTGATAATATATCATTACTTATAATCAAGAAACTCCCTCATTCCGCCATTGTTGTATTATCAAACATAATGAACGTTATCTCTAAACTCGGATACTTTCCGCAAAGTTGGAAACTTGCCAAAATAATCGCCTTGCCCAAGCATGGAAAGGATCCTTCGAAGGTTTCCAATATCCACGCTTTTAGTCTACTGTGCAACATAAGTAAAGTTGCTGAAAAGATGATTTATGTTAGATTATTATCCCATGTTGACAACAATAACATATTTCCAAACTTTCAATTCGGCTTTCGCTCTCATCACTCTACAACCCAGCAAATATGCAGAATAACCGACTCCATTACCCATAATTTCAACTTAAATAAGCATACCGACATGGTACTATTTGACGTTGCTAATGCATTCGATACAACTTGGCACGCAGGTATTCTTTATAAAATGATAAAATGTAAATTTCCAACATGCTTAATTCACTTAATCAGTAGTTACTTAAGCAATAGATCTTTTTATGTACCTGCAGGTAACGCTGTCTCGTTTCACAAATTTTGCTCTGCGGGTGTCCCGCAAGGCAGTATAATCGGACCACTTTTGTTTTCCCTGTATGTTTATGATTTTCCAAACCCACCCAAAACGTAAGTGGAACTATTTGTTGATGACGCTGCGATATTCTGCAGCTCCTATAGACCTAGCACAATTTGTAATAGACTTCAGCTTGGGATATCGCGGGTACTTAAATACTACAATAAATGGCAAATTAGCATAAACCCGAACAAAACCGAAGCTATTTTCTTCTCCCGTAGGAGCCCAGCTCTACCACAATCTGATGGTACAAGGAAACACTTTGGAGTGGTGTGATAAGGTTCGTTATCTTGGTGTAATCCTCGACAATAGACTTACTTTCACTAAACACATAAATAATATCACAATCGAGACAAACAATGCCTTCTGTTCCTTGTACCCCATTCTTAATCACAAATCCTTCCTCAACATTAACAACAAGATAATCCTCTACAAAGAACTAATTCGTCCAATACTTTGCTACGCTTGTCCTTCCTGGAGCTCTATATCAAAAACCCCCTTTAACAAATTACAAGTCATTCAAAATAGATGCCTCAGATGTATTCTCAATGCACCTCGCTATGCCAGAATCGACAGCATGTACGAAGCTACTGACCTGCCCTATATTAAAGATTTTGTTCTAAAACTATCGACTGACTTTTTTTATTAAATGCTCATACCAAAACAATGTACTCGCCGCCTCGATTGCCAATTACAATTGTAAGCAACTTCGTTTCATGTATTCCAAATATAAACACAGGCAACTTAAACATAACATTATGTAGTAATTAATTATAATTTTTAATTAATTAAAATTTAGTTAATTAACCCCTTTACTTAGTAAGCACCTTCGACACCCGTGTCATCCACCCATTTTTTTTTTTTTTTTTTTTTTTTTTTTTTTTTTATACATATTATTTATTTAAAAACTTACAACCTATAAACAATATATTTTTGTAGTTTAGACTTAAGTTTCTACATTATCATGTATTACTTGTAATTAGAAAACGTGTTTATTTTCTAGCCCCAGGTTTTATTTGTTTTTTTCCTGCAGCATTTAACGTTTTCTTTTATTTTATTCTTTATAATCTTACCTGTGTTATTATGGTAAAACCCATGTCATATTTTCTTTTATGTTTATAACTTATGCAAATATACTTTTGTTGTTGAATAGCTCGGTTTATCCGAAATAACTCCGGTAACAATATTTGTTATGTTCTTTTCAGTACTTTTCTTAAGTTCTCATTATAATTACTATTTAATTTATTAACGTGTAACATTAAGATGTTTAATGTTGTTACCGAATCACCAATTTTTTCCAAAATTCTATCTTTCAACATAACTTTCATGTTATGCGCTCATGAACAAGTTGCTTGATATCATCTGTACATTTAATATTATCAAACAAGCATTTTCGACACTAGTCATGTTCACTACTAAAATTATCTGCTCTTATTATTACAAAATATTTATAACTTACCGACATTTTCAACGCGAAAACACACGGGTACATCATAACAACAATTTCAACTAAACTTGGCCAAAGTTTGCTCCATCGAACACAGTCGAGAGCCTTTTTGTAGTCCACAAAGCACAGTACCATTTTGACATTGTACTCCCGTGCTTTTTCTATCAGCAGTCGGATATTCAACGTCTGCTCCCTTGTTCTTCTGCCTTTCATAAAGCCCGCTTCTTCCCACGGAATTTCACTGCGCATTACATTATATAACCGTTCATATATGATCTTTAGCATCACCTTGCTAGCGTGTGGAAATAAAGATATTGTCCTGTAATTGTCACATTTTTGTAGGAGCCCTTCTTATGTAAGGGAATATATGTAGATCGGCACCAATCCTTTGGCCACAAACCGGATTTCCAAATGTTATTGCAAATCGTATGTATAGCATGTACTCTTTTTTCACCTACTATTTGAAAAGAGGTTTGTTCCGTTTTAAATAGGTTATAGCATTTTGAACCTCTGAGAACAGAATAGAAGGCTCCATCTTATGTATTTGGATACTATCATCAGCTTCTTGAAGATTTCCTTCTGCGCAGTACAATGCGGCACAATATTTACGCCATGTTTCGGCTACTTCAACCGCATCCGTCCTTAATGAACCATTCTCGTCTTCAATTACCTGTATTTTCATTTTGAATTCTCTTGCCAAAAGTCGAACCTTTTTATATAGTGATCTTGTGTCCATTCTATCCGCACTTTTTTGGGTCTCATCACATACAGAGGAGATATAGTCATTTATATTTTTTCGGCACAACTTTTTAATCCGTTTGTTTAACAACTTCTTTTTTCCTATGTAATTTTCGACGCCGTGACTTAGATTTCTTCATTCTTCTATAGCCGCAATTGTTTCATTCGAAAACCAATGTTTCCATTTCTTTATTTTAATGGGCGGTTGTGAATCTTTATAAGCATTTTTAATGCGTTCTTTCAACTGGTTCCAGCTTTGTTCCGATGATATGTTCACGTTCTCCTGTGTATAGTTACCAAGGCTGCTTCAAACTCTTTTGGATTTAAAATTTTCATGTTTGTTACTGGCGACCTTTTATTTCGAACTTTTAGTTTTAACCTGATTTCCATCGTTAATAGTCTATGATCTAAGCCGCATTCCGCCCTTGGTAATGTTTTCGCGTTTTTGCACGCTGAAAACCAACGCCTATTGATTAGTATAAAATCAATCTGATGCGATATCCATGTTATTCATCTGCGGACGTGGTTCTTGAACATTGTATTCATTACTGACGTATGTTGATCAATAACAAATTGTATTAATTTATCTCCCCTTGCATTTCGTTCACCGACTGTGTACTGGCCTATATGTTTCTGTATATGTTGATATCCGTCATTTGCCAATTTTTGCATTAAAGTCTCCCATAACAATGTTGATTTCACGTCGTGGAAGTGATCGAAGTACACCGCTCACTTGGTCATAAAATAGCTGTGCCTCTTCAACTGGCGCATTCGACGTCGGTGCGTATACTTGAATTAGATTAATTCCAACTGGTCTGGTTCCTAGTCTAATCAAGATGATGCGTTCATTGATGGCACGGTAGTCTTTGACTATATTGGCAATTTAAATGCTACACTTGCCCTGCTCGATGCGCTGTTACCTGAGCTATATATTCTATAAAAATTTGCATTAAAATGTCCGGATTTGTTATAGTGTGTTTCTGATAATCCACAAATTTTTATTCTATGACGGATTAATTATTGTTCTAGAATGTGGAGTTTCCCTGTTTCTCTAAGCTCGCGCACATTCCATGAAGCTATCATATTTGTTTGAAATGTCTTGAATCTTGTTTTACATTTTTCGGTCGCATATTTTACATTCTAACCCCGAATATCCGAACGCCGGTTGCCAACCGGGTCGCATATTTCACATTTCGAGCCCGAGAATCGAAACGCCGGTTACCAACCCGAACACACGGCACATCAACTATTTTTCTAGACATTTCATAATATACATTTTTCCGATGTATATATATATGTGTGTGAGTGTGTGCGTGCGTGTGTAATATATAAAGCTTTCGAGTGGACAAATTTGACCGTCATTCTAGTAATATAACTGGATTTTAGATCAAAGTTAATTCACTGGAACAAATTTGATCTTTGAACGAGTACTTGTGTGTGTTTCGTTTTTTAAGAAAAAGCTTTTAGTTCGTGTTATTTTTGATTATAACTCGTCGGCTCCATTGTGGTTGAAATTCGATTTTGTTTGACATTGTTATATATATACACACACATATATATATATAATATTTATATGTATGCATACATATATATATATATGTATATGTGTGTGCAAATAGATTTGAACATTGTATGTATAGTTTAAATCATTCCGTGTTATCATTAACTCTTAATGTTGTCTACATTATCCGCATTTCAAACAGTTGGTTGTTTCCTTAAAATTGACGGTTTTTTTTTTTTTTTTTTTTTTTTTTTTTTTTTTTTTGTGTGTGTATAAGGTTGTGTCTTAACGTACTGAATGGCATATTATTATTTACATGATGTGTTCAATTTTTTGGTTAAAGAGTCATCTAAGTAGTTTACATAGTCGGCCTTGATTGCGTGTAGGAGTGTGTACAGTTTTTCGTGGCTACACAACCACACTTTCGATCGTACGCATAAGCACTGTTGCTGAGTTGTGTTTTCGGATTTGTTTCTATTATTACTGTTTTCGGTTTATTTCTTTGGCCAGACCGGTTTTTCTAAAAGATCTTTTTATACTCCAAGAACGACCTCCCGCTTGTCACTCGTTACTATTTGGTTTTATTAATAATAATAAATAAGAAATGATGAAAAAATAAGGGTAAATAAAACATTTCTTTCTGGACGGGTTCTCTGTAAGTAGTGATTATTTGTAACTGGTTGATCGGGTTTATAGGAATTGAAAATAGAATTGCATGTTGCTATATACATATAATTACTGATTAATATGTATAAAATGCACACACACAAATATATATATATATATATATATATATATATATATATATATATATATATAATATATACGTGTGTGTATATGTATGCATTTTATACACATTATTCAGTAATAACGAATAGTGATGAAACAGCAAGGAGAAATACACTAAATAGCTTTTATATATTTTTATTTATTTTGTATTATTCTTTCGTTTTCTCTATTTCGATAACCCTTCATCGTATACTAAAATTATTGGATCTCTTAAACCGTACTCGAGAATATTATTTGGTACAGTTATTAAACATTCAATACTGCGTTACGAAATTTTAAATTCTCTGTAATTATGTTTAGTAATGCGCCTTCAAATGATAACAATCCAGTTCAGTTCGAGTCAATTTATTTTGTTTACTTTTTCATAGCTCATCCGAACTTTAATTTAGCACATTGCATTATAATCGCCCTAATAAACATTAAATACAAATTTGTAAATGAACAATAATGAGTGAATCGCAGGCTCACACAAAAAAAATAAATACATAAAACGATTGGCGACGTAGAGTAAGTACGATCTCTATTAACATAAAATAATTTCCTCGATAAATAAACCGTAAATATAAATTGACATACATATACATACAAACTCACTTACCCTTACAATATAAACTAAAAAAAAAAAAATGTAATGTTTATTTATAGCTACAAACAAGAATAAACGATCGTTTACCAGAATTCCATTCGCCACGAAGCTGTTAACTGGAAAAAAGACAGGATATTGAACTAGCTGAATTTAAGATAGCTGAAGAGATCAAGTCATACAGACCAATTTCAATTTTATCATCAATCTCTAATACGGAAACTCCTGTTAAAGTGATTATTCTTAACATCTTGACAGTTGAAGATAAGCTTTCGCTACATAAATTTGGATTTAGACAGAGGCACTCAACAATTTACCAAGTACACCGAGTAATGGAAATCATTAAAGAAAAAATTCTGCTTTGCTGTATTCTCAGATATTTCGCAGGCGTTTGATAAAGTGTGGTATCGAGGCCTGGTCCAGAAGTTAAATACTCTACTACCAGGAAATTTTTGTCACATATTGAAATTCTATTTATCATGTCGGCAGTTCCGGACTGCGCATAAAGAGGTAAGGTCGTCATTCTACTATATACAAGCAGGTGTGCCACAGGGTTCGGACCTCTCCTGTGTCTGTTATACACGAGATATTTGTTTATTGATAACAATGGCTACATTTGCAGATGATACTGCAATCTTAGCCGTAAGTAAGCTCGATCGGGTTAACTCTAGACTGGAATATTAAACTAATAAATGACCAGAAGTCGGTTCATGTCTTGCTTACATTACGCCAATGGATGGGTGTTACCGAAACTGAAAGGCCTTTAAGCATGTATCAAAAAGTTAAAACATGTGTACGCCAACCTTCGATAACGAAGACGGCTCAAGAATAAAAAGACGAAGCGTTGTATGTAACCGCTCCGACATAAATAGCTTGCGTACGAGTTCCTATTCGCATCTCGTAATCTTGTGTGTATCTCACGAAATGGTATATAAAATTTATTCTTGTAATGTAATTTTATGCAATTCTCGCACCATGTTATGTTTCAACTCGTTGATTTTACACGCACTATTTAATTTGAACATTATAGAACTTGTACACGTACAAAGTAACATTTGACCATTCCACCTGAATTTCATATTCCATAAGATAGTAAACGTATAAATGTTCTGAAAAGAAGTATTGCTTTAAGTAAAAAAAGTAGATAATTTAATTTTAGTAATTTTTCTGATATTCAAAGCGAATTTCCATTCCCTTAGTATCCAATTCTGAAATATTTATATTCATTATCGTGCACTTATGCCTTTGATTAGTATGTATAACAGGTTTTATTTTGTTAGGGGTCAAACGATTCTTGGTTAACTAGCCTTGAACGCGGTCTATATTATTTTCTAATAACTTTTAACCTATATGCGGATAACAGAAATCGACTGCGGGCACTGTCATCTGTTAAATTATACGATTCGTTTATGTATATTAAAAATATATATATATACTACGAGTACACTGCTCTGCAGCACGACTGTCCTACACCATCACCACATACATTGTTGATTTTTACTACTAGATGTAACTTTCAAACCAGTTATACCTACTGCATCTGGACACGAAATCATACAGCTGTTTCAATAAAATTGAATGATCTATAGTGTCAAATATTTTTTAAATCTACATTTCTCACTAGAACAAGACATCATCAGTTCTTTTTTCAGTAATAAATCCGTATTGACTGACGTTAAAAATACGAAACTCTTATATGATTTCCTTCATACTTTTTTTTCAAAAATTTTAGACTACATTTATCACTATTTTGATGCACGTCGGTTATTAAGCCAAATTTAAATGTTTTTGGAAATTTACCATCGTGAACAAATTCATAAAATAAATATGTTATAGATTTTAACAAATAATTACTATTTTCCCTAATTATTGTTATAGAAATTTTGTTTGAGAAAATATAGCTCCTCCGAAATTCTCCTTTTAAAAGTTCAAGAATACGAACGAGCTGGAAAACGAAATCTATCGTCTTTGTTTCACGCAGTTGAAACTAGATTGAGCCACTATTTCACTTACGCACTCTGTATACCTTGAAAGTATTCGCTGAAACAATTAGAAATCAATATTTCATTTCCATCAGTACTGATCTTATTTTTATTACTATTAACTGTGTACTTTCTTCAATCTCGAAATCTTCTTCTCCAGTAACTCGCTTTACGATGATCCTTTTGTTTGGTTTTGCATTTATTTGATAATTTTGTGTAATATTCAAATTTTGCTGTTTTAGTAACTTTTTATACTTCATTAGAAAATTTCCGATGAACATTTCGAACTTCAACATCTAATAGAAATCTCTTGATATAAGACTGAACAAAGTACTCCGCTCAGCTTAGTCGTATCAATTATATCGAAATTGATCCGTTTACACATTTTTCGGTCGAAGTTGTACTTTTTTATTTATATACTCAGTTACATTACAAACTATTTCGTCAATAGAGGAAGATCTGGAATACATATAATTCGGATTTAATTCCATTCATTTATCACGAAAAATCACTTTGTCCGATGAACGTTTACGCTATATCGATTTAATATTTGATGCAACGAAGCACTTAATATCTGCCATGTTTGGAGATACTTCGACGGTGTCGTAATTCTTGACCTCTACAAAAAAATATGGTCTAAACACGATGTGTGATTATTCTCATCTCGAAAGAAAGCAGCTTGACTAATAATATTTATTTCAACATTACGCTTCTATATTGCAAATGTGCGTAATAAACAAAACAGCGTAATACTAGAATATGTGCGTATTTGCACGAGCGTCGATATATAATATATATACTTTTTTTTTTTGGTTGCACCGGTATAATACCATCAACGGTGCTAAAAATTATTAGAACGAGGGAAAAAGAACTATCATGTACTTTCTTGAAAAATCTCTCGTACTATTCAGCGTAAGTTTCTTGAATCGATGGTATGAGAAGGTAGTTGTGAAGCGTTAAATTTGATATGTATATCGACGAGGACGTGATTTAGTATTTTCGACCGTTGTTGTTGTATCCGTAATAGATTACTTTTACACGTGGTACCGTATAGCTCGATTTCATATTTCTCCAGATCGTCGCAATGATTGTTAAATATAGATCTCTTCTGACATTCAAGTTTACACCTGATTTTTTCCCAGCTACGGGGGTGCAACAGCCTGTAATCAGTTTTCTTGTCCAGTCCACATGGTAACGCCACGTCAGTCATCCATGAATAAACCTAAGTAGCGTACTGAGTTTGTCAGCGAAATTTCAGTGTCGTCGATTTCCAACTTTGAACACGTTACTTGCCGATTGGTAAACGTGGTGTTGACATTTTTCTTAGACGATATACGCCAACACTGTGCCCATTTAGTTGGTCGGTTTATGTGGTTTTGAACCGCCTGCATAATCTGGATTTAAAGTGGCCACAATTGTTAAGTTCGAAGGTCCGAGTAGGCTGCCCAGTGTTATCGAAGATGAAATTTTTCGCTCTTCCTCGAGAGAATCATTAATTCTAATGACAAATTTCCTCTCGTGTATGATTTAATGAATGCGCATAAATCCTGATGCACAGAATTTATAGAACAATCCCGGATGGCAAACATTGTCGAACGATTGCGCGACATCGAGAAAGACGGCTGAACATATCACTTCTTTCTTCAAAGTTTACGAGATTGCGTCGACCAATCGGCGACACTGTGGAATGGTCGACGTGAAAGCCAAACTGATGGCCTGGTATTATCTCTCGCCTTCTGTATATTGTACGTTATTGCAGAGTATATTTAGAATTAGTTTTTCGAGTACTTTAGAAAATGATGAAAACAAACTGATTTGTTAATACGACGAAACGAATGTTTGTGATTTTCCCAGTAGTAAATTGTCTCGAAGATATAACACACAAAGAGTAAAATTTGCCGTTTTCTGAGGTAAATGTAAAATGATTTCACCAGTAAATTTGTCAAGCCAAGTAGCCTTTCGTTTGAGACACTGAAATAATTCTTTCGATGAGAAGAATTTTATAACGTGTGAGACGGCTGATCATAAAAATTAAATAAAAAAAATATATGAATATATACCATATAAAACATATAAAATATAAAAAAAAAAAAATACAAATTTAGGCATAAAATTTAGTAAAATTAGTAAATTCAAAATCTGATAATGAATATACGCAATCTAGAATCAGCGATATAAAAATTACTATCACGTATTACCCCACTTCTTAGTCGGTTCTATATTTTCAAAAGGTTCTATTTTAATCGGTCGCCGCTAAGCAGCGGTTCGTTCGTCGTTCTTCCCGGCGCTCTTCTATTCCATGCTTGATGTTTTTGCTAAGTCCGCAATGCTTTCTAGTTGCTCGACAGTTCTTAAAAAACTCTGTCTGGTCTTTAATCGCGGTTCTGCTAATTCATCATATTCATGTAATGGTTGGTGGCTATCATTTTTGCAATCACATCTCGTTTTACGTCTGCGGGATCGTGTGTTGAACGACTCTAAACAAAACACGCATATTCTCTAGCAGAGTAACAAAACTCTAATCAGGTTGTTCGTAGCACATGTAAAGTGGTATTTAGCGTATTAAATGTTTCCTAGCTGCTACCTTCATCTTTGTTATTTCGTAGTGTTTTGTGTAAGTCGAACATCTGTCTAAGGTGATTCCTAGATATTTAGGGTGATCAGTGTCTTGTAATTCTGTTCACTTTCATAGACGTTTAGCTTGATGGTTACAAAGATGGTACGCACATGTGTACGTTTTTGCTGAATTAAGCTTAATGTAATTTTCTTCATAATGTATCAAGCTTGTTTTGATATATGGTTCGTTGGTATATATATATATATATATATATATATATATATATATATATATATATATATATATATATATATATATATATATATATTGAATTAAAGTTGGTAAGATGCCTGCATTGTGAGTGACAAGACGTTTTTTGTCGCCTCCAAGTACTATGCGTACCATTTAGCGCAACATAAAAACGTTTGTCTTTTAATAACATTGATATTGTTTTTGTTACTTTGTAATCTTTAATTAAATCATAAATTTTGTATCTGAGTGTACGATGACGGACTGTATCGAAAGCTGCAGTTAGATCAACGAAGATTGCTCCAGTTACATTTCGTTTTTCGAATTCATCTTCTGTGTGTTGGCTTAATCGCATTGGCCAGTACATGATTTTCCAGGTCTGAAACTCGCTTATTGGCTTATAAGCTTTGAATAAATTTTCTCCGCTATACTCGTTCAAAAATTGTATGTGGATGACAAGGTGAAGAAAGAACTGATAGTTTTTTGGATCAGTAGGATCTTTACCAGGTTTTTGTAGTGCTATTACATGTTCTTCCCATCACATAATCATAGAATATTTGTTTTGCTAATACAATTATTGAACATTTCCTGTAACCAGGTTGTTGCTTTCTCACCAACAAGCCATCGACACCAGCTGCTTTCTTATTTTTTGCAATGCTTGGATTACCTTGGCGTTTGTGGTTGGAATATATAAATTATTTTCTTCAGTTGCTAATTCTCTTTTAATAGAATTATTTTATTTTGCCATTAAGTATTAATTGTGCAGCAACTTGATTAGCTTCCACTTTGGCCGAGTTTATTCGTTATTTTTCTCGCTGTTTAACTTCCTGAATAATTGCCAGGCTCTGCGACTGTCCTTACTGAAGTCTGAACTTTCCGTAATATCACTCCAGTTTTTGCATCGTTCTTTAGATATTTTCCCATTATAATGCTTCGTTATCAAAAGGTCTTTATTGAATTTTTCATAGTATTCCATTGTTCTTTGAGGGTTTTATTTTCATACGTGGAATATAAGCTTTATGTGCATCTCGTGGTATGTTTTTTTAATACTTACTTAATTATGTCAACGAAGGATTCGTAATTTTTGGGTTTTGGTTACATGATTTTAATTGTCTGGTCTATTTTGTTCTTGAAAGTTGTCCAATCTGTTCTTTGAAATTATATCACGGACTTCGCTATTCGTTTTGTAGACATATATGCTATCTTCTCTGTAACGAAAATATTGTCAGAATTGTATCCACGTTTCTATCTTCCTCTAATGAATACGGCTGGTAACTTTGAATCGTCTATTAATTGAAAATTATTTCTTTCGACCTTACCTTCGACTAAATCGCCATTTTAGTCATTCTTGTATCCCCAATTAACGCTGTGACTATTAAAATCACCATCAGACATTTTTGTATTGCCGAGAGGATTATATACCGATGTTATGGTACATCCTCCAATTTCTACCGTCAGTATTTCATTATTATTAACTCCATTATTTTCGTGTGATACAACCATTTCGTTTTTAACCAATAGAGCACCTTCTATGTTTTCTATGGACTCTACCAATGACTACTTTCATATCTATTATTTTAGGCTTCGGTTTGTCAATGGCTTTGTGTGTTTCTTGAATTGCAATGATATCTATATCATGTGTTTTGACTAAGCTTTCTACATTTATGTTCATAATTCCAAGGGGGCAGCTATATAATGAATCAATTGTTTAATAGCTTTCGTGGAGGCTCATTCCGTGTCTTCACCATTTTCATTATAATGTACATAGTGTTACATATGGATACACAAACACACATACACACACAGTCGTATTGTTCTGAACACACAATTGTACATATATATATATATATATATATATATATATATATATATATATATATATATATATATATATCCTAGTAAACATTCTTACAACATAATTAATTTAAGGAATATGGACCACTTGTTTCAATTTGTTATTTTTGATTGAGGAAAAGAAGAAGAATAAACGCGCGCGAGCACGCGTACACATACACACCACAAGCGCATATAGGAATTGTTAATAATGAAATGTTCAATGTGAGCGTTTTATATATATATATATATATATATATATATATTTGGACAAAAAATATTGAAGAAACTTGTCCATTTGTAGTTAAGTATAATTATTAGAAAACATATTAATTTTATTTAATTAAAATAAGTAGTAATAAATTATCAGTTGATCTGAAATCAGTTCAAAGAATTACGTTTATATATTTTCATACGTATTACACATGAATATCATTATGAATATACATTTACTACACCTACACGCCACTACATTTATACAACATAAAGTCGTTTCACACGATGTAACAACCTGATTCGTAGTTGATTACTCCATTATTATTGTCATTCTTTTTTTATTATTATTAATATTATCGTTGTTGCTTATTATTTATATTATTATCGGTGTGTATTATTTATTTTATTATTAATAAATTATTATTTAAACAACGAAAAAGGAGGCACTCAACTTTTTTTTTTAGCACTAACTTTTTCGGCTGTTAAGTCGTTACTATCGAGCGAACATGAAAAATAAAATATATCGACGTGTACAATTTTATAAATGATATAAAATGTAAACGTACTCTAATTCATTATATATAATTTACAAAAATCAGCAAAGTGAAAAAACAGTATTTATAAAATAATCTATAGACCTTTTCACTATTAATAATAATAATAACAAGTATATTTCAGCTTAATAAATAAATTACAATTCCCATTTATGTACACATACCGAGCTTACATAATTGCTCATACTGTGCGATATTTCATTTAATATTAATACTAATATAGGAATAAGAAAATAAAATCAACTGCAGAGAAAAAATACAAATAAAAACCCTGCTTAACTTTACTAATTTATCTATTTAATGTATAGTGATATATATATAGTGAAACATATAACACATTTTCTTATACATATCCATATTTTCGTGTACATAATTCTTATTATATAGCTTAAGATAATAAACAAAATTTAATGTATAGCGTGGTTTCGAGTTAGGTAACCATGCCGTTTAGAGAAGCGCATGCCTAATTCTTTTATGTTTATATTTTTTGTATTGTAGTTGGAGTGATTGTCGTGTGTAATTGCCGATTTTCCTTATTACGGCATGCGGGTTAGTACTACACTTTACATAGAATTTGTTGGACTGGCTATTTACAATTTCAGATATGTATGGATGCTTTAATTTAGTGTGCATTTCTGATACTCTCGTGTAAATTGGAGCATTCAGTATAATTCGTAAACACTTATTTTGGAATGCTTGTAATTTGTTCAAAGTTGTCTCGCTTTACACCAGATTGGACAAGAATATAATAGTGATGGCAAAAAATAAGTTTTATAAATTAAATATTTGTCGGCTGTACTCATTTTTGATTTCTTATTGAATATAGGAAATAATTTATATAGTCTCGTATGGGCTTTTTCAATAGTGTGATTAATGTGCTTTGAAAATGTCAGGTTTTTATCAAGTAAAGACCGAGATATTTAACGTATGATTTCCAGTATAGCTGTTCATTGGATATTTTTATAGAATGTTCTGTTTGAGGTCTACGTTTAGTAAAAAGTATGGTCTCGGTTTTTTGGTTGTTGATTTTGATTTTCCATTTATTATCATATTTGTATAGTTTATGATAACTATCCATAAGTCTTTTTTGTATGGTGTCAATCCTATAAGAAGAAGTAAACACTGCAGTATCATCTGCATATAACGCAGTGTTCGTGCCCTTTATATGTGGTAGATCATTTATATACAATATATACAGAAATGACCCAAGAATACTGTGGAACGCCAGAGGAGATTAGTTTGAGGTTAGAATATGTATTACTTAATTGTACTGTAAAAAGTCTAGCGTATAAATAGGATTTTATGATCAATATAAGATATTTAGGAAATCCGTACTGTATCATTTTATAAATGATGCCATTGTGCCATGCACTATCAAAAGCTTTTTCTATGTCTAACAGTAATAGCCCGGTGTATTTATTTTGATTAAACTGGTCAGTGAGATGATCTGTAAGGCGGGCTAATTGCATAACTGTTGATAGGTGATTTCTAAACCCAAACTGCGTTTCATTTAAGATATTTCGCTCATTGGAATAAGATTTTAATCTTTGTAAGATCACTTTTTCACATATTTTACTGACATTGCTAATTAGACTTATTGGTCTTATATTTTGTACTAGCGAACTATCTTTGCCTGGTTTGGGAAGAGGAATGATGATAGATGTTTTCCATATTTTAGTATAATATCCTAATAATATGATTGCATTTATAATATTAGTCAGATAGACTACTGCTTTTTTTGGTAGATTCTTGATCATTATGACCTGTATAAAATCTGTACCAGTAGATATTTTGTTATTCAGGTTTTTTATGTGTGTGTGTAATTCCTTAGGCGAAACCAATTTGATTTCATTAACAGACGTAATATTAGATTTACAAAATTTACGAACAGTAGAGTTAACTTTTCTAGTATGATAAATAGTATAAAGCTGTGAGTTTTGAGAATAGACCTGATAATAATAGTTTGATAATAATTCGACTTTATCTTTATCTGAATAGGCTGTAGAGGAGTAATTTCGTGTAAAGTTTTTAGTTATTTTCCAGATACTGTTATCTCGTACCGATACCGATTGGAGTTTTTTGTTCCAATTATCATTACGGTGTTGTAGGATTTTTGGTTTTACGATGTGCGTTAGGAAATTTAAAATTATTTTATCCTTAGCCAACCTATTTCTTTGATATATTCTCCTATAGTGGTTTTTTAGTTTTACTAGGATTTTTATTTGATTAGGGAGATAGTAATGATGATTACTAGATAACTTCTGAGGAATATAAGTTTGCGCAGATTTTAATATGGTATCGTTGAAGGTAGTGATGGCATCATGTACTTCCTTGGTTGAATTAGGTCGTTTGGATATATTTAAGATATTATATATGAAGTTTCTATAATTATTCCAATCGGCTCGTTTGAAGTCAAAAACATATTTTTCAGGAATTATTTGACACAATTTAGTAATTTCAAAGTAAATGGGGTTGTGATTTGAACTTAGGTATGGGAGAGATATAGGTTTCGAAACATAGGGAAAGTGTTTAGACAGGACTAGATCAATTGTACTAGGTTTGTGAGTATTTGATGCTGGATAATAAGTTGGCCGGTTTGGGGCTAAGATTGTAAAATTTTGACGATAAGAAAGATCGAGTAATGTATTACCTGATTTGTTGTTGGAATGGCAGTTCCAACCTCTATGTCTGGCATTAAAATCCCCGGCTATGATAACTTTATTGCTAGATTGCAATAGCGTGTAGATGCCTTGCTCAAAGTAGCGTTTATTCGGAGGACAGTATATCGAATACAAATGAATTTTTTCATTGTTGATTGTAAGCGAGATACCGGCTTCTGTTCCTTTTAATGTTTTTATAGGTAGTAAATTATGAATTAATCTATGGTTTACTAATATGGCCACTCCCCCGCCCCGTGAGTTACGATCCAGTCTATATATTTTGTAACCGGGACAGTTAAAACTTAAAGTAATGTCAATTTTAGTTTCGCTTATACAAATGATATCAATTTGCTTTTCGTATGCAAGGTTACCTAACTCTAGGATTTTATTTGTAATGGAATTCGCATTCCATGCTATTATTCTTATTTTCTTAACATTACCTAGATAAAAGTATTTAAGACTATTTCTAAAACCGCTGATATTTTTTCAAATATGTCAGCGTTTTCCAGTCGTTTGATTCGATATAATATATTTTTAAAACATAACATTATTTTACTTAGATTAAACAATTTAATTAAAGAAAGTAATTCCGTAATAGAAGTTATGTTTTCATTATTAGGTTCGACATCTTGTTGCGAACTGTTATTTCTACCGGTGTTTATATTATTATCATTATCATTATTATTATCATTATTATTATTATTATTATTATTATTATTATTATATCTATTATTAATAACAATATTATGATTCAGTGCGTCAGCATATGAAATGCCTTCAGCTGTTCGAGAGATGTTACTTCTATTATGTCTTAAGTTAGATACTGCTTGAGGGCCATTTTGGGTTGTCGTGTTTTTATTACGACAGTATCTTAAAAGTGCTGGGCATTCTTTAAAGTGTGCAGTATGGGCACCTTTACAGTTTACGCACATAATATTTTGGACAGTACACTCGCTTGTAAAGTGAGAGTTACCGCACTTTAGGCAGTTTGGTGTTTTGTGACAAGTAACAGCTAAGTGGCCGAATGCCTGGCACTTAAAACACTGCGTAATGTTGTTTTTGGATTTGTATTTATCCCAGGTTATTAAACAATAACATAGTTGTTTAATTTTAAGTATATCACTAATTTTAGTATTTTCAGGGAATGTAATTAAATATAATGGTAATAAGATATTTGAATTGTTTTCGATAGATTTTTTTTGAAACTGGGTTATATTATCATATTTTACATCATTATCATGTAAAGCTACTTTAACTTCATCAATTGTTATATTGTGGGGAAGTCCTTTCAGCACCATTTTAATTTTTTTACGTCCTAACGGAGTGAAAGTATGAAATTGGGAATTGGTATCTGATTTTAATATTGTGATTACCGTATTGTAATCTTCTAAATTATACGTGTAAAAAATTGTAGAATTTCTATTTACTTTTAAATTAATGTCTTGTTTAAGTAAGGCTTTCATGCGTTTTATCGTTTCATTATGATTTTGTATTAGGCTCTGTAGAATAATCGGGGGTATCTTATTATTCTTACGATTATTATTTATACTAGTAAATACCGAGTTTGTTGACGACTGCTGTTGTTGATTATGAATACTATCGGTAACTGTATCCGGATGAGCGGCCAGCGGTTGAGATCTATTATTTACTTCGACAACGAATTCGGCTTTCTTCCTTTTTTTCGGACTGCTTTTGTTCTTCCTTTTGGTGGAAGTTGATTGCCAGTTAGAATCGTATTGTTGTTCCTCCTCCGTTTCATCATCTTTATCGCTCGATGAAGATTCGTAAGGCTCGGTTGTGTATCCATATATAAATCTCTATTATTATTATTATTATTACTATTATTATTATTATTATTATTATTACTATTATTATTATTATTATTATTATTATTATTATTATTATTATTATTATTATTATTATTGTCATTGTAGTGGGTACTGTTATCAGCACCGATTAACGATTGATTTTCCCCATCACTCCTCGGAGTTTGCGGAGGGGAACGAAGGGTTGCCATTCACTTTATCAATATCAGACGATGCGCGGGCGAACATATGTAACGAACGCGAGCGGAACATGGCCGCACTAGCGGGACGGGGTACTGACGAAGTTAGTAGCAAACTATAGATACTGGTTTACGATGTAAGCTCAACACACACATATACAGAAGTTATAAAATAAGCAACGCGGAAACAATATACTGTCAAATATAACGCGGAACTTGAGACTATTAGATTACTTCAAAGATAACTGTTTATTGACATCGCGTTAATTTTTGCAAGTTTTTTATATATATTAGTTTTTTTACATAATACATATATATTTTTTTTTTCTTCAAAAACTCGAGAATAGCTTAACAGCCGAAAAGCTTTGTAATTTTTTGTTAAGAAAATTTCAGTGCTTTTAACTTGTTTTTTGTCGTTTATTTAATTTGTTGAAAACCACTACATTCCATACTTTAAAAAAGTATAAATATTATTTATATTATTATTATTACGGTTGGTGTTGTAAAAAACGCGACGAAAACTCGTTATGTATGTAGTAGGACTAAGCTGATGACTATGTTAGCGTATTCATACGTAGGGAATCAATTACGACCCTTCCCTTCGCGTCTGTATTAATTAATGTCGGGCAATTTTGTCGGTATTTAATTTGTTGTTTTAAATTAAAACGATTATTTTTCTACTCTAGTAATATATGTACAATTCAGAATGCGTTCTAACATTTAAATGTTATACACGTTTTAGACGTTACAATGTAAATTTTATACAAAAATTGATAATTTCCCAATTTTCGCGTGTATGTTTTAAATTTATGGAGAAAAAATTTCGAAATAGTTTTTGGTTAAATGACGATATAAATATGTCAAGAATTATTACCGTTGTACATATCTGCGGTGACGGATAAATTCGTCACATGAATGTGTATGTATAAAATGTTTACTTTAATAGGACGGGCATGAGTACCGAAGTTAATTAACGTAATCAAAAGTTTATAATATAAATTAAAATCGAACAGTTGTTGTTAGATGGAAAAATTAATACACACATTCAGTAACTATCACAAAAGGTGTTAGGCAGTGCTGCACCCCTTCGCCACGAGCCCTACAAAACATGCAAAGAAGGAGTCAAAATCGGCGGGGTCGAAAATTCGAAATCAAAAAATTTTCAGATGACCGGACAAGGATGGGTCTACAAGCCCTGGCGGTTTAGGAAAACATGTTAACGAGACCGCAACATGCAAAAAAAAATACGAAATAAGCATTAATACCGAAAAGACCAAATATCATCTACATCAGTGTATCTATATTTGGGACGATGGATTACAGAGGATATATCGCGTTACTAGGAAATAGCAGCCAGAATTGCAATGGCGAAAACAACATTAACGGAAAAAAAAAGATGTTTGATCACTCAGCGTAGCATGTCCCTAAACATACGGAAACGAATATTGACCAAGCCTTGTATGGAACTGATACCTGGACCATGTCCGTAAAAGATAAACGAAAATTAAAAACATTTGAAACCTAGTGTTGATGACGTCGCCTGCTGAAAGTTTCATTGGCTGACTAAAGTATTTTTGTCCGAGTCCAAGAACGGCGTTCTATCCTACGAAGCATAAAAAAAAAGTAGGGTACTACTAGCGTATTTCTAATTCGAGAGGAGGGCAGCTGATCGTGATCAGTGCAAGACGGATATAATGATAGCGAACTAGTCCCAGGACTGAACAACTCCGAAGAAGATATATATATATATATATATATATATATATATATATATATACAGTCGAAGCCGCTTATTAGGGACACATCGGGCGCAAGTCATTTGTCCCTTATAACCGACTGTCCCTTTAAAGCGAATTTTTTAAAATCTCTTATTGAAGCGAGTGGGTGTTAGAATATATACAATTTAGTAAACAATTAACATACTTATAACCTTATTAATGTGTAATATTTATTTATATGGAAATTAAGAGAAAAATACAAGAGGCATACATAAAGTAAAAGAACCCAACTTGATATTTATAAAAATTGTTCATTTACTGTAAAAATTCACTATAGTTGTTTGGTGTAAATTCTTCATCTGCTGCGTTTGAACAAAATCTGCACAGTTATTTAATGATGCCGTAGGAGCACCTTCATTATTCTGTTGCATAAAATACTGCCGGAACTTTTCAATACATTTTTTCGCCTCTGCAGTAGACACAGGAGGTAAGGAAATATCATCCGTGTCATCATCACTTTCTGATCTTGAATTTGTTTCTTCTTTGTGATATTTTCCATAATTTCGTTATCCAAATCTTCAATATTTTTGTCACAGCATGGCAGATTGACGTCAATATCTAAAAATTGTTCACAGTTGGTCACACATAGTAATTCATTCAGTGTTTCATTACTTTCCATTTCAACAATTTCATAATCGGGCTCCTTGAAACCACAATGAACAAAGCAGTTCTGAATTGTCATAAAAGTGACTTTTCTCCAGCTATCAGCAACAAATTGTATAGCCTACAGTACTGTCATTGTGGAACTGATATCTTTTGCCATTGTAGAAACTGTTACCAGGTCGTCTTCAATAGCTTCTAAGATATGCTGCATCAACATCTTCCTATATTGCACTTTAAAATTTTTTATGACACCCATATCAAGTGGCTGAATTAGTGAAGTAGTGTTTGGAGGTAAGAATTCAATTTCAATATTTTCAGTTTAACGATAGTGTGGTGCGAAGTTGCATTGTCAATAAGGAGTAAAATTTTTCTAGAATCTCTCTGTAATTCCATATCCCAGTCTTCTAACCATTTTGAAAAAATAGTAGCAGTCATCCGTGCATTTTTGTTTGCGTAATATGTTACTGGCAGATTACTTGCATTGAGATTTTTAAATCAACGTGGCTTTTTAGTTTTACCAATAACTAAAATTTTTTTTGTCACTTCCATTTGCATTGCAACAACATAGCACAGTGATAAGATCCATAGCTTTTTTCGAACCAATAAGTTGTTCGTGTTTGTGTACTAATGACCCATCTGGAGTGGCTCGATAAAATAAACCAGTTTCATCCGCATGATAAATGTCATTCAGGCTGTAACTTTGAAGGAATTTGAAAATTTTGCTTGAACTCCATTGTTCAGCTCCTGTCAAATCAGCGCTTGCCTTTTCTCCATGAGTTTTTTGAATTTCATATCATTACTCCCTTTCCACCGAGCAAGCCAAACCATTCGGAGATGCAAAGTCTTCATAATCCGTTTTTTTCGCAAACTCTTCAAATTTTAATTTCAACATTGGCCCACTGACACTGTGCTAAACCATAAATTAAGAGCTTCATCAACCTCTGGGTTTTTACCTTCTCTTTTTCGTTTTCTTTCCACCACCTGACTGCCCTTTTCAGTACTACTCCATTTTCTACATAAGTTCTGTTCATCTGTTTTTAAACGGGAGATGGTGTTTTTGGAGACGCCCATGATTTTTGCTAACTCCCGAATAGGCATACTGTCAGGTTGAATTTCGATTTTGTCTAAAATAGAAATTTTTCCCTCTAATGATAAACACTTATGCGACATTTTATTCATACAAAAAATTTACCAGAACTAAAAAAAGAAAAGAAAATTTTCATAAGAAAAAAAAAATAAAACCGCACGACACACTACAGTTTTTGCAGAACTAAACTAAGAACATAATAAGCTATGGGAGAGTGCCTAATTAATAAACGTACAGAGCAAAAAAACAGTATAGCGTCAATGAGAGAATGTCAACACAAGGACATCTCATACAAAACAAAGAAAAAACAAAAATGTTCATGTAAAGGAAAAACGAATTGTAAAAATGACTAAAATATTTGTCATTTTTATTCAATTTTTGTTTATGCGAACATTTTCGTTTTACAACGAGAAGAGTGTCATACGTATCGCCTGTCTCACGATTTATTGCCTTGAAAGTCTATTAATCTTTGTCCCTTATAACCGACGCGTTGTATCACTAAAGCGAATTAAAACAACCTTCATTTCATATGTTTGTTTCAGGGTTTTGCTGATTGTCCCTTATAAACGGTCTGTCCCTTAAAAGCGGCTTTGACTGTATATATATATATATATATATATATATATATATATATATAATATATATATATGTATAGCGCTGGAATATGAATAATTTATTTGTTAGGTGGCGTACTGTATTTATTTCAGTCGAAGTACTATACTATAGTTTTTAATCTTCGTTAATTTTGATTTTGACGTCATCGTTATTGTGACGTCTTTAAAATATTTTTATTCGTTAAAGCTGTTTTTATAAAAAAAAAAAAACAAAAAAAACCTTTAAAATCAAGCAAAAAATAGGTTAAAAAAAGATGGTTGAAAAAATTAGAAATAATTAAGACATTTTCTTCCTTTCTTTTTTTAGGCACGAAGGAGGAAATATTTTGACAACTGTAAATTGATAAGGTGCATCACGTGAGTTGTGGGTTATCATGTTGTCAGTGTGGTGATGTAAACTTTTGTTTACGGCGATAACAACCACGTGGATAATATAATCCGTAGGAATACTACTATTACACACACACACACACGCAGAGGCATTGATAAATATAATCCCTAGGAAGTACTATTACCTACACATCAACAGAACACACATAAATGTGTAATGGGTGTGTATGTGGTCATTTGTAAAGAAAAATGCTCCTATTGATTTTAGGCCATATAAACGGTTCCTATATGCTTGCTTTACATTTTGATATTTGTCGTTTATGGTATGTGTGTGCTGTTTACGACATACGTACATACATGCATCATATGCGTGTAAATGAATATACATATACATTTTTACATGTACTGATTAAATATTCAATTTTTTGTGCTTATTTTTCCTTAATGATTATATAATTTTTTCTACTTTGTTTTTTGTTGCACTTTTTTTTTATAAACTGAAATGGTGCGATGTTATCGTTTCTATATATTTTTATCTAATTATATATATATATATATATATATATATATATATATATATATATATATATGCATATATACATGTACATATTGTGCGTGTGTGTACGTCCATATTTGCCTGTAATATATTATATATTTCTTCATAAATGTGTGTTTGTGTGGGCGTGTAATTATCAATACGTTTATATATGTGTGTAATCAGTCAATCAATCTATCAATTGGAAGCGTTCGAAATCTTGATTAGTCAGAGAATTAAGAAGGTATCGTGGACGGAAATGGTAAAGGATGGAAAATTATCGAATAGAATGAAAGAGAAATAGTTTAATAATAGTACTAAAAAAAAAGAAAAAAATTTTCTGACAATTTTCTAAGCAATCCTGTATCAACCTCCGTATTGACTTGTTGGTGTTCGATTTTTATACTTAAAAAGTTATTTTCATTCAAATCACATTTCATTTGTTTTATTTAATTTTTAACGTTTCAAATGGACTTATGCTACTCATTAAAAGGAGCTGATATTGATGCTTATGGTTTACTTGAATTTTGACGACAGTTGACGTATAAGTCCACTCAAGACGTTAAATATTATATGTATATATTTTTATCTGTAACTAGCTTTTAAAGGTTATCGGTAGATAATAGAACGATCGCATAAGACACGAGTTGGTGCATCTAGAAATACACTTAGTCAATTAGATATTTAGACGGTCGTACTTCTGTAGAATTATCAAGTGGGGTTATTACGGTCCAATTTGGACGAGTAGATAATCTAGCTGCGTATTTATCGGCTTCTTGTTTAGTTATTATATGGTATTTTTAGGTCTTGATGTAAGATTTGATTACGTACATACCACGATGCATCGACCAGTGTTCCTGTTACAATTAACAATAAACCTATATGAATAGATGTATATGTGCGTGTTACGTGTAGAGAGTAAGAAAGGAATATTGACAGAAAAAGGAACGTCTATATGAGGTGATTATAGAAGGTGTCACGAGAGGAGCGGTAGTGTGAACATTCCGAGAAAATGTGATTTTACGATACAGCGGATATCTGAAGAATGTGAGCAGAACGGAGTAGCAACGAGATGCATTTCAAAAAGTGTAGCCGGTAGACGATTTTTCCTAAAGCGTAGTCTAAATAAAGCGACAATAAAACCACGGAGCAGATCCACTTTTGTGTTTCGATATTATAAAACCAGGGTAGACAAGAAAGATCAGGCTGAAGCAGTTTATATTGTGTAACCTTATACAGATTATTCCAAGTAGCTTTCCATTATTCTTTATGTGATCTCTTAATGATAGACAGAAGATTAATGCAGGGTGTATTCAAGGTATGTTGCACATTTAGCATAATGATCGGCAAGTAAATTCTCTTCAATACCTGCGTGATCAGGAATACATGCGAACTTGACAGAGATACCAGCGCATTGTAAAAGTGCAATATGCTTACGAATTTTAAGTATTATGAGAGAGGAATAAGGATTATAATGTGAGAACTTTAAAGCCGAGAGACAACTTTTAGAGTGTGAAAAAATTATAATACTTTGAGTTATCTGATTTAACAGGATAAAACGCAGAGCTTAAAAAATAGCCACAGACTCTGCTGTAAAAATGGAAGAAACTCGCAAGAAGGTAAATTTTTTAACTATGTCAAAAGAATGAATTATAAAAGTTGCTCCTACGTGAATCATTATTGAGAAAGGAGAAGGAGAAATAACGTGAAAGTGAAGAAAGAACTATTAAATCACTGTAGATAGAAAGGTGATGCACACAAAGATATAGGATTGGATGACGATGAAGGGAAAATCTCCAGCCCTGAGAAATTTCAAGGAACGAGAGAAATAACGAGTATGAAGTAACTATAGAAGGAGTTAATAAAAAATTTATCAGCCCAATAAGACCGGCGCATAGATAAAGGAGGGACGGATATGAAAGTAGAGACAAAAGCTACATGGTCCAAACGATGAATTTTGAAGTTTGTCCCAAGTTGAAATATATCTGGATGGTGCATTGACAAATAGAAAACTACCATAATATATAACGCTACGAATAAACGATTTATACAAAATAAGTAAAATTAGAAGATCACCTCCAAAAAGTGTATGCGAAAGCGTTTTTAAGATATGTATTCATTCGGAATCTTTGGAATAAATAGTCTTAATGTGATTACGCTAATTGAGTTTATAATCTAAGACAAAACCTAAGTACTTGCAAGATGTGGAAAATGGAACTTAATAATTATCAACACATAAACCGGGTATAGAATAGTTAACACGTCTGTACGAAAATATGATAGAAACACATTCATGTGAAGAAAGAGTGAAACCCATGTTATTTAATAAATTACACATAAATTCTAAAGTACTATTTTTGATGACTGCATAACTCTCTGAAAGATCAGAATTCATTTTATAGAGTACAATGCCATCAGCATAGGATAAAATAATAACGCTATTACGAGGACAAGCTCGGAATAATTTAAACATATAGCTATTGAACAAAACCGGGCTTAAAACAGATCCCTGTGGTAATTTCAAATGTACAACCTTTATAAAAAGATTAGTGATAGACGAATGTTTGTAGAATCCGATTTGTGAATAATTTACATATGCCATTGATGAAGGAAGGAGGAATTCCTAGTGAGATAAGTGTATCATAAAGCATTGAAATTGAAATTGAACTAAAAGCGTTACTTATATATAGAAAGCAAGCATTTAAGTATTTACTTGATATCAAAGACTTGTAAATGTCAGGTACCAGATGACAGACACAGTTTAGTGAGCTAATATTATTCCGGAAGCCATACATTCCCGGAGGGAACAAATTATTATTTTCTAACCATCAAACAATTCTTTTTTTTAAATATTATTTCATATTTTTTTCGAATACAGGACGCAATAAATGTAGGATGACATGACGCATTACTCGCAGGAGAGGTAGTTTTTTTGACGGGGACCACAAGAAACTGTAACCAACTTTCAGGATGGGAACCAGTATTGAAATGGTTAAAACAATTTAGGAGGATGGTAACGGCGGAGAAGGGAATGTTATTTAGTATTTTATAGGTAATACCGTCATAATCAGGAGAAGTGGTTTTTTTTTTGTAGGAAAATGAATGTATAGTTTCAGATAAACTTATAGAGGCATATAGAAAATTGGAGCCGGGGATGGTATGTTGAATAGGCATAGGAAAAAAGGTAATTCTGCCTGATTAGGGACATAACTTGGAGCTACAGAATTTACAAAGTGTGTAAAAGCGTGTGTGTTGAGGTTTAGACTATAGGTTGATTACCAGCAAATAATTTGGATTGATTCCAAGCGTAAGATGAGGGTTGAGTACGAAAAAGAAACAAAATTCTTCCACGTCTACCTTTTTTTATTAAGTAACAAATAACGGATAATGGCTTACTGCTTTTTAAATAGGAGGTAATCTCTCATAGAGCGACTCCGTCAAATTGTTCCGAAAAAGGTTATATCAATTTGGGAATTATTTTTTAACTACAATCTCGTAGTTGATATCTGTACTTCCATATAGAAATCTATGGTTTCCTGCAGCAGCACATCTGTTCGATTTTCATATTGAGCAAATTCCTTTTGGCTTGGTTATGTCGATGCCACGTTATCCAAGTGTAAACCCGAATACCTTATATCATTTTTTATTTCGATTGTTCTATCATATGACATTGTTTATCTTCATTTATTTTTATTCGCCATCAAACCACGAATGTACCCAACAATGTTTAGATAGCAATGAAATGTTGCTATCCTGAAAATAAATTGTTGAATATTACTTTTTTTTTTTTCAAATATTTAGTTTAATCGCGCTTACTTTTATCGTTTAAATTTATGGGCCTGATGATGATGCTTCAGTATTCTGCTCGCAGAATGCTGGTTCGAATTTCACTGTGATTTTCATCTTAAAAAGGCGTCTATGTAATTCGGCTATTCATCCAAATTAGTCGGTAAATGTAAAGTATCCTTTAAGAAGGCAACGACAAACCATCCAATATCGGTTTAACCATGATAGGTCGTTTAACTTATTCTCTATCGATATTCAGGTTGGTGACGATCGTCTAAGATGATGTGCTCCTTACTAACTTTCGAGTTGATGGGACTTTATTAATCGAATTATTAATACAACTTAGATCAAACAAAATCATCGACATAAGGGTGGACTTATCCGGAATTAAAACGAAAACTTGCGACAGGCTTTGATGGAAGCTAGCGATTGGTACATGGTGCGAACCAGCCTGTGGACTGTTGCACTGATGATGATAATGATTATATATATATATATATATATTTATATGTATATATATGTATGTATATAATCAGTTCAATATTCGTTTCGTACTCTCTATCCGCCAATATGTTATTTCATATTTGTTTATATAATTTCATTCTCGATTGTAACATATCCGTAACGTTTAATAATTATGGTTATCTTATTTTATTAATATACTCTTGCAAGGAATAAAAGGTAAACCGTTGTGGAATTAAAAAAAATTTTTCGGTACGTACATATAAATATAAAATTATTGTATACTATTATGTTTGTGTAAATAAATATATAATCTTAGATGAAGGTAATATATATATATATATATATATATATATATATATATAGATATATATATATATATATATATATATATATATATATATGCATGTATATAAAACGTTAATCTCTGTTATCTGTATGAACATACGTGGCGCGATTCACATATATACCCACATATCTACATATATATATACACACACAAACACGTCCACATATCCGTTTAGAGACACATCAGTAATGCAAACTTAATATGAATTTGTGCGCGCGGTTGTTATTTAGTACGTAGATAATTTTTTCGATTCAACTTTATGAAACCGCGCAAATGTATAATATATGTATATGTACTCTCGTATTGATATGTACTATATATATATATATATATATATATATATATATATATATATATATATATATATATATATAGTGTGTGTGTTTGCATGCGTGTGTACTTGGACACGCACAGAATCTACGAAAACAAATACCCTCGCTTCTAAACTGATATATATATGTGTGTACATATACATATACATATACACATATATATATATATATATATATATATATGTATATATATATATTGCGTCATAGGTGTTAGTTAGATAAATCGTGTACGAGTTTGACTTGTTTTTAGGCTATCTGGAAAAAAATAATGTAGTTCCGACTCTGAATATAATTTATAAATCATTCCTATTAGTAGTTCGCGCGTTATACTCTCTGGTGACGGACGTTATATATTTCGTTTTAGTAATCGACTACAATAATAAAGAATTATAATATTAATTGTTGTTTTTTGACATATTTGTGTGTGTGCAAATGTATTTCAATTATTATTATTATTATTATTATTTTGTTTCTATTCGCGACTATAATAAGTGACGGACTTAACATTGAAATAATGAGAGTTTATCGTTCCGTTATTAATTGTTTTATTACAATGAATAAAAAGTAACATTTTTATAATTTATAATATATATATATATATATATATATATATATATATATATATATATATATATATATATAAAGTAAGGTTATTATTAGTAATAAAGTTACATTATCACCCTTCCATCAGCATGTCGTTATTAAAGTTACGTTATGAAACTGTTGTTATCGAAATTACGCTATTACATCGTCGGTAAAAGTATTATTACGTCGTCGTCTTAATTAAAATATTAATTATTGTCTTTTTTCTTTTTTTTTTTTTTTTAATTTCTTATGTTTCGACGTGTATTAGTAGTGTTCATAATAAAAATACTAATAATAATAATAATATAGTTCGGCTATGCGTAAGAAAAATCTAGTAGCGGACGATGCCGATAATGGTGAGTATTATTGTATTCGATTTTTAATTGCGTTCGTTTATTACAACGGTAATAGTAATAATTATAATAGTAGTAACAATAATAATAATAATAATATCTGATGGCTGTTTGTTGTAGTTGCATCGTGCGTATCGATTCACGCAAAAATTATCATTAATTTTAATCTTAAAATAACGAACGCACCCTGATACATAACCAACTTTACATGAAGATTTAATCATTCCGCGTCTAGCTGTAATATTATAAAGCAGTATGACCGAAAACTTGCGAGTACACTGGAAGGAAACTGTTAACACAAAACATACACGTTGGACACTTCCAATGACGTGAGAAAATCACTGGACTTAGTTTAGGGTAACAGCTGTCGGGCGAACATCACTGGGTGTTTCTTTCCTTCATGACAGATAACGAACGCTAAAAATATCGCTGAATGTCCAAATTTGGTCAGATGGTGAATAAAATAAAACATTAAAAAAAAAGACGATTTCACAGTATCATCTGTAAGAATGATTAACAATTTTTTTTTTTTTTTTAAATGTAGGCTTACTATTTTCTAACAAACGAGAGCTTTATATATTTTTCATTATATCGATACCTTTGCAGATATAATTAATATTTTAACGTCAATTTTACACGGTTTGGGCTATTTTACATTCTGTATATTTGCAAAAAAAAAAAAAAAAAAAAAAGACGAGTCGCGCTAGGATGGAATATTTCGTTTGAATGAATAAATGCCAGTTATTTCGTTTTAACTTTTCTAATTTATAATATATATATATATATAGATATAAAGGATTCTGAAAATAAGGGTAGTCGGTCGATATTAGCAGCCTGTGTGTCTGGCAGCCATGTTGTTTCGATGACGTGTGCCTAATCTATTGTTTTCTATTCCGTTTAATCGTGCGAGTCTTGTCGGCGTGCGGATGTTACGACGGATATTCTGCACGAACGATTTGAGATGGCGTAAGGCTATACCTGTTGCAGAGGTGACGTAAGTTGTGGATCAAACCAAAATCGTCACGTTTTACTCGGCGTTTTTTTATCGGACGTACTGTAATAAGTTTAAATGTTAATCTTGCCGCTACTTTAAATAAAACGGATTGTCAGAATAAAAATGGAATTAAAAAAAAAAAATATTTCGGTAAACCCGTTAAATAAGTTGAGCTGAAGCGAACATTTATAACCGTCTTATCAGGAACAGCGGCATTATTTAGCAATGGGAAGAGGTCACGCCATTGTCGAAAGCATTCTCGTAGTTCACGGAAAGTCGCCGTAGAAATATCTGCAACAATTGATAATGCGTTCTTTACGTACAGAACCAAAATTACATCGCATATTTATCATTATCCTATGTAATATTTCAGACGCGCACGTGGTATCGAGCTAAGTGACGTAATAGTTGTTATTCTTTTTGATAATTAAATGGCGGTTTTTTTTGTGGTTTTTTTTTTTCAGACCAGGTCTCCTTTATTTTTTATTGTACCGTATTAAATAATATAGTCCTTATATTCTGACCGTAGTCTTGCAAAAGTTCCACATCTATATTATCTATTTCCGTTATTGTTGAATAATAATTTCGAGACCTAGTTGTTTCGTGCTGTTAGTGAAGCAACGCACATGTTTCTTCTTTTTATACCAGTGTTTTGTCTATGATCTAAATAGATCATCAGTGTATTATTTGCAGATCAGCTCAATTCTACATCACTTTTTGATCGGACTTCTTATTTTTATATACGTTTTCCAAATCCCGTATCCTTTTTGGGAAAATTGCTCGATCGTTTTATATATACTACATTCGTAAGGTCTTTATTTAGGTAATGTTTACTTTCGACACACACACATATTATATATATTGAAAATATTTATACACAGCTTCAAATGTGATTTTAAGTGAATAAAATTAGTTAGTTTGTAGACTCTTAGAATTGTATAAGAGTAAATTGAAGATCTTGAAAGTAATAAATCAAACATAATGAAACGGCAAATTATAAGTTGGACACAATACTCATTCGCACACACATATATACATACGTAGTATTGTGTTAGGTAGACAGACGGATGGATTATGAACGTAACTTAAAATATCTAAAAAAGACTAGATAAAAGAAAGTAGAGGATTTTAAAAATATGACGTAATACATAAAACGATGTTTCGTCTCGGCGATTGATTCTTGCTGAATGTTGACAGGACATCAAAATATTCGACGAATGAAAATAGTAGTTGGCCATCTGTTTTGAACGACACGCTAAAATTTTATTTATTAGTTTCTTAATGACGGCAGTTGATATGCAAGACAAAAGTAATTCGATATTGTATATATTGTTTCGTGTATTATCATTGGCCATAGCAAAAAACGTTCTTATCGTCCAAGTTCGGAGACCGCACTTGTGCACGTGTTTGAAATTGAAAAAGGTTTTTTAAACGCTTCAAAACTCGTCAGTCGTTACTAAGTAGTGTAATTAACAGAGTTTAACCGTTGACTTATTGCACGTGCTAGTCTAAGGTTTCCGCTAATTTTTTTTTTTTCAAGATTTCAAGCTTTATTTTTTACTTTCTTATACATAACAGTTTACAATAACATGCTGAAAATGCGCGATAACGCGCGAGTCGTAAATGATAGAATTATTTTCTTAAATATACGGTGTTTATTACGACAAATAAATTAAACAAGTTTAGATTGTGGAATGTAGTGATTTTATTTATACTTGATTACTAAAAATAGTTGAAATCACTAAATTTATTTAATTATGCGAAGCTTTTCGGCATTTACGCCATTGTCAAGCTATATACAATTAAAATTAATTATATAAAAACATAAAATATTAACTTAAAACTAAGTTTACAATTTTACACACAAAAAAAAAAAAAAAAAAAAAGATCGTGTAATTCGAAACTGTCACGACGCTCGCTCTAGCTGGTGAACTAATGTAGTCAATTCTTTGATTTGATAATCTTTGCTCCGAGTCTCTTTAGTTAATTCAACCACTTGCGATCTCGGACCTTTTAGCTCGATATTTTGCTTAGCCATATCGTCGTATTTATTACAGAGAAAATCCAGTAATTTACGGATCTTCGTCAACTCTGTCCTGAGCGCTGTGATATCAAATGAGGCATCATCAAGAGGCATCGAGTCACAGTCTGAGACATCAGTATTCTCAGAGTTTCGTTAAACATTTTTTCTCTTTCTAGTATTTGCTTTTTCCTTTGGGGCTGTTGCTATCACTGTGTTGTCTTTTGTCATTGCCTACAGCAGCAATCTTAAAAGTTGGTACTTTCGGCATATTTTTAAAATAAAATAATACGAGTAAATGTTACGTTATATAGAGCGCGTAAGAAAGTTTTAATAATAGACACACACAGCTGGTATAACGATGTGTTTCGTAACTAAGTTTAACGCGTTAATAAGATAAGGTCGATAAATTACAAAACCGCTATTTAGATTACGATTTAAAGCTTCTTATTACTAGCTCTGAGTTTTGGCCCAGTGTCATCTTTATACTTTTCTGCAACGAGGACGTTCGATATTTCTTGTACCTAGCACTATTTGATTGAAATGCATTTATTTGGAGATATAGATGTTAGTGTTATTATTATTATTATTTTTTATCATCTTCTAAGGAGCATCTCCTCGGACTGCTTGTTCGTAAGCCAGTTATTTCCACCTGCCGAGTTATATTATACGGTAATCATTAATTACGTGTGTCCATTGAAATCGCTTGTTATACGAAGTGGCGTGTCACTTACCTTCTCACTGTTAATTAAAGAGTTATATTGACGATGATAATGAAAAACTTTATCCCTTGAGCTGCTGTTGAATATTCACTATGAGCGTTCAAAAACTATACCACTTCGGCATATATATATATATATATATATATTACAAGATACCTCGTATATACTATTATTAATATTATTATTTAATAAAAAAATAAATAAAGTATTTATAAAGAAAAATTTTATTTTATATTCGTAAAAATTTAGCCTTCCGATTTATCTCGAAATCTCTCAATAAACAAGTTAATTCCTTCACTTCCAATTTTTTAAAAATTTTCAGAAAATGGCGTTTCACCCGCTCCCGTATTCCACTACTCTCCACTGCAGCTTATAAATACCGGACGTACAAGTATCTTATCCTTCCATCTCGTCCCACAATTTACTTTACTAATTTATATCATGTCAATCTTTTTAACATCCCCATTGACACCTCCTCCTTCTCCTCCATCATGTCTTCCCATCCTGATCTTAATGCTTTCATACAAAATTACTGGCCTAATCATGTACATGTATTTTCAGATGGATCCAAATTTCCCGGTCGGTCCGTTACGGGAGCATTCTATATACCGCAATATAATATCTCCAAATCATTCATTTTTCCTCAGTTCAATTCAATTTTCATTGCCGAGGGCCTAAGCATCCTTAAAACTCTGCAATTCTTATCACGTTTAGATCACCATTCCTCCTCCCTATACTTAATCTTATCCGACTCCCTAAGTTTTCTCCTCGCATCGAAGCATTCCTCCTTTCAACCTAATTCCAATTATCTTCCCTTGGCAGTGCGACAATGACTTATTTACTATTCAGCCGCGGCATCTTAATATCATACGTCTGGATTCCTAGTCATTCCGAAATTCATGGCAATGAGGTTGCCGACACTCTGGCCAAGGAAGCCATTTCCTTCGGCTCTCTGGTGCCGGCAATTTCCACCACAGACCTGATATCTCTTGCCAACATGGATATATCCTACGAGTGGTCATCGTGGCTAGTTAGTTCTTCCACCCCTAGATATTATCTGGCCACATCACCTACTCCCTGGTACTTTAATTTGTCCAACATACACCTCAACTTTCGAAAATTTATTACAACCATCACTCGTTTACGTTCTGGACACAATCGTCTTCCGGCTCACATGTTTCGTATTGGGATTTCCAGTTCCCCATATTGTTCCCATCCAGCCGATTCACAAATTATCGCCGATGAAAACCACATCCTTTTCAATTGCAGTTTTCACACATCTGACCATCTCGCACTCCTGAATTCCTTAATATCCATCGGTTATCGTTCTCCTTTCTCTATCACTTCCTTAATTTTTTCTAATGACTCCCGTGTTTTCCTCCTTCTTTACAAATTCCTAACCAATTGTAACATCAATATATAACAACTATTTATCAACACGTTAGTGGGTTGTGATTGCTCCTCAGCAGTGCCCAAAAAAAAAAATAAAAAAAATAAAAAATATATATTTAAAATAAAAAACTATTATATATTTATTATAAAGAAATATTTTATTTTATATTAAAATGAATTAATTATATATTTATAAAAAATAATAATTTAATTTACTTGAAAATAATAAATAAACTAACCTGACCGGATTCGTAATTGTTTTTCAACCATCCCTTCTCATTTTATTCTAACCTTCTTCATTAAGAAACTAACAACTCAACTATTCGACGGAAAATCTAGAACTCACTTGAAAATGAACAACCATCCCTTTTTATACATTTTTCTTCATTATTTACTGGCTGTAATTTATTTTTACTGGCTAAAATTATTTGGTCAAACTAATTTACTGTTTTTTTTTTCCCATTGACTAACTAAAATTAATTTTAGCTATTTTATAATAATAGTTTATCTACTACAAATCCGGTTTGGTTATATTATAATAATTTTAATATATTTCATTTTAATTAAATAAATAATTATATATATAAATTTTGTTTTATTATATTGATTAAATTACATATTAGTTTTCCACCTTCAATATAATAAATTTAGATTTATTATAACGTGAACATACGACGATCGTCGTAATATATATATATATATATATATATATATATATGTGTGTGTGTGTGTGTGTGTGTGTGTGTGTGTGTGTGGAAGAAGGTTTCGCAAGATAGACCACGGGGACACGTTGAAGGTCGATCAATTAAGATCAATAACCGAACATTAAAAATTCGGGGAATTATTATGATCGGTATTTCGTTTTTATAAAAAACATAACTGATCTTCTTTTTTAAAAGGATAAAAATTAAAACTGAAAACTAAGTAATAATCATCTGACTATATTGTTTTTCGCTACTAAGGTAATTATCATTTCAGACGAACGCGTTTTCCAGGTAGTCGCGTGTATACTTTGCGCGCGTATGAGTGTTTTATGGGTATGTGTGTGTGTTTCTTGTATGGTAGTGGGCGAATATAAAATTGTCCGAGTAATATATTTATTTACCATAAATTTAAGCTTGTGTATTCTTAGTTTGTCTAGTTGTTTTTTTTTTTTCGTTTCATTCTACTCGAGATTGTTAATATTCGGTGAGCGCCAAGGATTAGACGGAGAGCACCGTCTGTGAGCATGTGTTCTTATTAGGGGTACTCCCGCTACGTGATCATAAAGAACATCTAACATTTGAACAAATACTTCGTTCCATCCGTATATGTACATAAACACGAGAACAGCTTCAACAATTATTATAGCGACCAGTGATAATTTTTTTTATGTTATTATTGCTACGAATATGAAAAATTCGATATATTATATGTATATAATAATAAATACAATTTTAAAATTAGAATAATTTTGCATCCGTCGTAAGAATATGTTTAACGCACGTGTATATATATATATATATGTATGTATATCTAAATGTCGAGAATTTAATATCAGAGCTTACATATGTTTTATAGATTACAAAAAAGCATTTGATAGTGGGAAGGTGAAGATCAATAATAAACTGTCTGAGAAATTTATACCTGAAAAAGGAGTAAGACAAGGTTGTATAGTGAGTCGCATCTTGTTCAACGTATACAGCGATTTGCATTATTAAAGAAGCAATGGCTGGATGGGAAGATGGAATAAAAATAGGAGGAAAACTCGTCAATAATTTACCATATGCTGACGATATTGCCATATTTGCCTCATCGAGCGAAAATCTTAAAGCCTTGTTCCAGATAGTGGAAACGGTCAGCAAAACAGCAGGCCTATTAATAAACAGAGCTAAGACCGAGGTGATGGTCATCGACCGTAATAAATCTGATTACCTACAATATGTGGACAACCTCCAAGTAGTTGATAGGTTCGTATATCTAGGATCGATAATTACAACCTCGACAGAGGAAATTAAAAAGACGAATAGGAGTCGCTAAGCTCGCACTAGGTCAACTCACAAAAATATGGAAGAGTCACGACATTACGATGGATACCAAAACACGTCTTATGAAAACACTTGTCTTCTCTGTTTGTTTTTTTTATACGAATCGGAATGCCGGACGTTAAAAATAACAGACATCCGACGAATAAATGCGTTTGAAATGTTCTGCTGGAGAAGAATGCTCAGAGTCTCATGGATCCAAAATAGAACAAACGTCTTAATCCTAAGTGAAATTCGTCTATGTGATATATTGGCGAGACGAATAGCTACCTACTTTGGTCACATTATACAGCAAGATAGTTCCGAAAAACTACTTCTGGTAGGCGTGGTCGAAGGAAAAAGGAAACAAGGAAGAGCGTCCATAAGATATGCGGATGTAATTAAAAAAATGACAAACGCCACGTCGATTCAGCGAGTTATTCAATACGCGGAGAACAGAAACGCATGGCGAGCAAAAGTTCGGCAAATTAAGGTTCACGATTTCACGATGCTCGGATCGAGCAAACGATGAAGAAGAAGTTATCTAAAGAGTAATTATAGTCATGTGGCATACCTTTATTACCGTTAATTGTAATAATGAGTTGTTTGACGAATGTGATAAAATGCGTTATATCATCTAAAATTATATGTAGATATATTCGTTCGTATTATGTATATCGTTTATAATCCGTCAATTTTATGCGCAGTCTTCACAGTTCTTATCTTATATACTATCCAGATTGTAGAGCCGTGTTTACAATAGGATAGAAACAAAGCTGTTTATTTTCGTGTTTATAACTAAATGTTTCTGTTGCTGAACACCCGTGTGGTAATTTCAGTCGAGATACTGGCTGTATCTGTTTTCAATTCAGCGTCCGGACTACACTTTTCTGTCTGTCACCATGCCTCCTCTTTAAGGTGTGAAACACTTTCTACTGAGTTGATGTTTGCAACTTGTACCTGAATGGATACGTTACTACAGTACTACTTTCTCTATGCGGCCGAGTTATTACTTTGGTTTTGTAGATATTAATGCCAGTTTTTAGTGATTTATACGCCGTGGTTAATATGAAAAGAAGATTGAGAACTTGATGTTTTTTTGTGTTTTTTTTTTTTTTTATGTTACTTTTTTCTATGTATAAAAATGCTACTATTTTTCTTTTTAAGAAAAAATAGAAGGAACTAAAAAAAGGGTAATGGAATCGTATATAATCAATATGGGAACATTTTACTCTTATATGGGTGTAATTGACAGTTCGAAAATGTTGTTAAAATATATAAAGGCTATACGTTCCTGCTTGCTTTTATATAAGTCGCCTTTAATATTATATACACGTACTTTGCACGTTCGTTGTTTAAACTATTGGAAATATATATATGTGTGTGTGTATATTTCAAAATGCGGGTGTGTGGTATATAATACTTTCATACACATATGTATGCCCGTATGTTGTAATATATACGTATGAAGTAAGACGTATGTATATTTCTTTTTGCCATTAGCTTATGTATATTATCGTTTACATGTGGTGGGAATTTTTTTGGGCGCTAAATGTATTTCTAAATTCGAGTAGGCAGTTAATAAATTTGTCACAACCAGACCGTTTGTGACGTGCGCGGCTATTCTCTTTTTCTTTCTTGTATTTTCCCATGCTCTTCGTCATTCTCTCAGGACCATCATCTTTTTATTTCTTATTTTTTGGACGCTATTATTATAATTATCATTATTAATATTATTATTAATATAATAATAATAATAATAATAATAATAATAATAATAAATATTGTTATTATTACTTTTAATATATAATGACGTTTTAAATGTCGCGAACTTGGTTTTCGTAAATAATGTGCGCGCCTTTGTCGTTTATATTTTGTATAAATAGAATTAAAATGAGATTATCGTGTAAAATCTGTTCTACGCGTACTGTCTTCTATTCTTAAACGTTATAAATATAAACATAGAACGGACCATTTGCATTCGCGTCATGGGCACCAGTAGCTTGAATTTATTATCGGTTGCCTCGTGCGCTCGATACTAAAGTTTCTCATTTTATTCTCGTTTCACCAAATTATTCCCGTTGTGCTCTCTGAGTATATATACGATATATATATATATGTGTGTGTGTGTGTGTTTGCTCTTTATCCACGAATAAATTAAGCGCGTACGTTTGCATATTGATGTAATTAACTTAAATTTTGTTTGTTCGGTGTACATTGTTAAATGGTTTTGTATATGTATATATAGCTCACACGTTCACGGTATCCACTGTCCTATGTAAACGGTTTCAGTATTTCATTCACTTGTATCGATCATAGGCTTTGTTCATTCATTTCATTCCGGCAAACTTTTGTATATCTTCCTGCTACTGAGTGAACGGCCGTCCATGATACAGCCTTCTCTAGATATCCATTGCGTTATATTCTTTTTCATCCGGTTCCATTTGAGTTGTGTTACGCGTTCCATTGCATCCGTCAATCTAGTTGTTGTCTAATCTCACTTGTTGCACCTTCGATCCTAATATAATGCAAGCGCGGTTCTTTGTTGAGTTCTGTGTGTGGCATTGCAAGTTTTTTAGCAATATACTTCGTAAGAATCTTCGTTCCATATGGGAGCACTAGGAGGATGCATCGGTCGTATATATATATTTTTAAGCAATTATGTATTATTATTTTTAAGTATATTCCTCAATTTGCTTAGACTACCCTTAAGAGAGTTAGTGTTTTAATTATTGATTTTTTATATTTCTAATATTGAATTTATCTTCATATATATATATATATATATATATATATATATATATATATATATATATATATATAACGCTATTGTTTTCAATCTTTAGACTGATGTATAAAGCATGGATCTCAGGAAAAAATTGAGGACCCTGATAACAAATTTCACGATATATAGAGCGATGACAAGATGAGAATTGGACTATTTACTCATCGTGTGAAATTTAACCCTTTCAGTCATAGTGTCTTCTATACGGGCCATTGTCTATTTTCATTATAAGGTGCATTTATTTGAGATAGAACGTTTCAATTATAAGAATATTTATAAAACACATTACAAATTACCCTTTATTGAATTTAGATAGCGATATTTAACGGATAAATTTTTTATGCGAATTTCAAATGAAAAATATGCAAATATATTCAGCCAAGTAAAGTAGCTATACGAACATAATAAACATAATACATACTGAACGAAAAATCTTATTCCAATTTGGCGGCAGTTTTGCCAAAACCAGCTGTCTAGATATAATACAAGTAAACAAACTGCCGGTTTAATTAATACTATATGTAGCTACTTTTATGGACTTACAATTAGAATTTGAAAAAAAAAATTCTTTAAATCCAGACAAAAATTAAATCGCTTTTCGTGTCGGATGTGGACACTATAGTGGATATGTGTAGAAACGTAAACATGAGATTTTCTTCAAGTAAATACCGTCACGGCATGGTCGATAATGAAGCGGTAGAAAAATTAACTAAATATCTAAATATAAGGAATAGATAATAAACCGATTGACCTATAGAGTACACGGATTATAAACGTAGTAACGCGTGGAACGACATCTATAAATTGATATGTACGAGCAAAGAAAATTACTATTACTCTATTCCTAGAAAACCTCGATTTTTAACGGATAATATAGGAAGTGACCATATTAAAACTACGATAAGAACGAGTACTGGTCACGTGCAAATGAATTAACATCTCTAGCAAGAATTGAGAACGTTATTGCGTCGTCTGTTCTGAAGATGAATATCTATTATTTGCCTCTATAAATGTTCGAAATATCTAATGCCATAGTTTTTTTTTTTTTTTTTTTAAATATGCCTGTTAGTTTTTAGAACAATGCCGATGATAACGATCTAAGAGATTTTAGCAAACTCCGTGTTCAAAAGCAACAGTGACGCTATATACAGATTTATTAGAGTAGACAGTCATGATGTTTGTGTGTGTGTGTACATATATATATATATATATATATATATATATATATATAAACCTAGAATTAAACTGGTTAAATGGTAACTGCTAGACTATTAAAAAGTTAATTGTTACTATTATTAAATAATTATTATTTATTGTATTATTATTAATAATAATAAGAAGAAACGTGATTATTATTATTATTATAAACATTTCGTTAGTTTGATTCAGAAAGTTTTTTTTGCGTTTTATTTTTAATTATCACATTATCAGAAAAATTTCATTTTTATTTTTTCTCATTATAATGCGTATTACGAATTGAAAAATTATATATATATATATATATATATATATGTTAATTAAAACTTCCTTTCCCTGGGATTACCTCACGCACGTATGAGTACATGTATGTATAGTCTGTATACCAAGTTCCTTTCAACGTACTTCCGACAGGTCGACCTTGTGGTTATTCTGGTGCGTTGAAAACACATCATTGGCCGTTATCGATGTGTAAACTTAAAACATGCGTAGGACGTTATAAACATACTGTCATAATAATACACTTGTTATATTTCTGCGTCTATCCTTGCACGTTTTTCTGCGTAAACTAACCTCTTTTCCGAGAATCGTAGTTAACTTTTTTTTTGCATATATATAGATATAGTAAGTGTGTATGTATGTTGATGTGAAGAGGCGTTGTATATATATTTACCTCTCTTCAACGTGTCACGGCCAGGCTAATTATTCTTATCCATTCTGGTCTAGTACCTGAGCATTGTTGTGAACTCGTTAATGCGGTCATTAACTAAGCCATGCTTATTTATCATACCCCCGTAAATTGTCATTCGGTTAGGTTGTGAAATCGTTATTATTATTATTTTTTTAGGGAATATATAATATATATATATATAGTATGTATGTCTATATATTAAATATTTCATGTGTATACATATGTATACATATTTTAGAATAATGAATTTATTTATTTCATCATTAAATTAATGTACATTTCCTATATATATTTTGGGCAAAGTTAGGCCTCCTTCAATTTTATACCAAACACACACACACACATATATATATATATATATATATATATATATATATATATATATATATATATACCAAAACAGATTAGCATATTTTTTTTCATATAATAAAGGTACGAGCTTAACTGTTATATTAAATTATTACCAATTATAACAAGAAGTGTTTGAAAAGTTGATATAGGTTCAACGACTTATTCGATAAATATATTTAGATAATTAAATCTAATCGCTGTCTATCTGCTATCATATTATCAGATATCTAGCAGCTGTATTTCTTCTATAATTATGTGATTATGTAAACGCTTCTCGTGCTTTTCGAGCAAACTCCTTAATTACTTCGTTAACGGTAGCTCCCTGGATATCCAAATGAATATCATCATTACTCGTGAATGCATCTACCGCTAAAATCACATTATATATATATGGCCTCAAATACTTCATATATAAATGTTGGAAAATATTCCAATAGAACTAACTCATCGAAAGGCAATGAGCAGTCTATATTATACGTTAATCCTAATTCATTATATTTAGAACATGCATATATTATATGATGAACATGTTCTTTTGTATCATTACTGTAACAGTTTCAACATATATTATTATTAATAATCTTTAATTTGTTTAAGTAGTATGCAATAGAATCATGTCCAGTTAATATATGAGATATGTAAAAATTAATATTAAAACTTTTATCTTTCGAACGCGCTAAGATATCAGGAAGAAAGTTTTAATTAATTTACCCGTAGCTTCTTATCGTATCCTAGGTTTAAGTTCGGTAAGAATTAAATTATTGATATATGTGAAATTACCGCTATTCTGTTTACCGCGTTGAGTTAGTTTCTTTTTAAAAATAAGGGATTTTTTTAAAATATTTAAGTCCGTTGGCAATACACGTGCTAAAAGAGAAACATTATATGTAGCAATGTACAAAAATGTTACATATATTAGAAATGCTCTACCATTAGAATTAATATTACGAATATATTGTTTATTTAAAGTAGGGGGCAATATGTACTAGCGTAATATGAATATAGCGACTTCATTAGTGTGTCCTTCATATAAAATTAGCTTAGCTTTGTAGTTTAAATCCCGTAATTTTACCTTCGAGATACTTAAAAATATAATCATGTTTATTAACTTTATCATTTATATACGCTATATGCTTGGAGAAAGTTAATTTATTGTTTATAACGAAAATGATATCCAGATATTTCATTGAACTGACAGATGTTGAAATTATTAAGCTTAATATTATTATGTATAATTTGCTCATATATAGAACAACGACGTGTGAGTGACAACTATTACATGTGATTTGTTGTTAACTTCAAATGTTAAGTTTATGAATCAAACAAAGCTTATTAACTAACCAGGTTCCGCCTGTCGATATAAATGGAAAGATCAACTTTGCTGGACATAGGTACGGTATAAATAAGTAATAAATCATCAACGTAACTGTGCAATCTGACGTTGTGATATAAATTGCACATATTGCGATGAATTATTGAATATCGTATGTTCCATACTAAGGACCGATCCTTGCGTTACACCGTGATTGCTTTCCAACAATGATAGTGTCATATTGATAGGTGCATTTTACTTATCAGATAAATAATTATAAATTAACTTTACGACGTTATGACTAAAACTATTTGAAATTAACGGTATCGATAATAACGTGGCGATTACCAATTATGAAAAACACCGTCAATATCGAAGGTACTATAGAAATATTTTTTCGTTTAATATTAGACCGTTAACATAATGGACCGCAAGTTTGGTAGACAAATATTTTTTAAAACCTACGGATCCAATAATAATGCCGATTTGTCAGTTTCAATGTTAAGGAGGTTAAGTATAATTTTTTCATATCCTTTTGCGTAGTGAATTTAACAGACAAATCGGTCTATAACTGTTAATTTTGAAGAAATATTTATTCGGTTTACTTTATATAATTAAATTTGCGCGCTTCAAACATTGAGAGAAAGTTTTAAATTCTAGTAGTTTATTATAAATAAAGTAGTTATTAGGATAGTAAAAGAAAATTATATTTTAATAATCTTATCTGTGATATCATCTTCAGATGCAGATTTCTTATTATTTAAATTTGTAATTATATTTTTTAATGCATTGTATGTGACAGAATACTGAACACTCTTATTATTTCCGTTTAACTTATGTAGAGAGATCGAGTTAAGTTGGTCGAATTTAAGATTTCATCAACACATTCATTTTATTATAGTTATTAGAAACCGGTATATTATCTGAAATTAAATCTGGAAATTTAAATGAAAACGATCTTGTTAACATTTTATACGATTTGCCCCAAGCTCTCTGGAGGAGCTGCAAATTATAAAATGATAAAATGCAACTTTCCAACATTTTTAATTCACTTAATCAATAGTTACCTAGGCAATAGATCTTTTTATATATCTGTAGGTAACGCTGTCTCGTCTCACAAATCTTGCTCTGCGAGTGTCCCGCAAGGCAGTATTATCGGGCCACTTTTGTTTTCCCTGTATCTTTATGATTTTCCAAACCCGCCCAACATGCAAGTGGGACTATTTGCAGACGACGCTGCGATATTCTGCAGCTCCTATAGACCCAGCACAGTTCGTAATAGACTTCTATGGAATATCGCGGGTACTTAAATATTACAATAAATGGCAAATTAGCATAAACCCGAACAAAACCAAAGCTATTTTCTTCTCTCGCAGTAGTCCTGCTCTACCTGGCAATCTGATGGTACGGGGAAATATATTAGAGTTGTATATTAAGGTTCGTTATCTCGGTATAATCCTCGACAATAGACTTACTTTCACTAAACACATAAATAATATCACATTCAAGACAAACAATGCCTTCTGTTGCTTGTACCCCATTCTTAATCACAAGTCCTTCCTCAACATTAACAACAAGATAATCCTCTAGCACTAATCCGCCCAATACTTTGCTACGCTTGTCCTTCCTGGAGCTCTATATTAAAAACCTCCTTTAACAAGTTACAAGTCATTTAAAACAGATGCCTCAAATGTATTCGCACCTCGCTATGCCAGAATCGAGAGTATGCACGAAGCTACTGACCTGCCCTATATTAGAGATTTTGTTCTAAAGCTATCGGCTGACTTTTTTATTAAATGCTCCCACTAAAACAATGTACTCGTCTCCTCGATTGCCAATTACGATTCTAAGCAACTTCGTTTCATGTATTCCAAATATAAACACGGGCGACTTAAACATAACATTGTGTAGTAATTGTAGTAATTAATTTTAATTGTTTAATTATAATTTAACCCCTTTACTTAGTAAGCACCTTCGACACCCGTGTCATCCACTTTTTATATGTGTATGTGTATATGTATATATATATATATATATATATATATATATATATATATATATATATATATATATATATGTGCAAAAATTTCTCCATGCTTGCTGTTTTACAAAAATTAATTCCTTTTTTATATAATTTTAATAATACTTTATAAATTAATCGAAATATAATATATGTTGAAATTTAAGAAATCTTTCAACTATTTCTTTAAAGTATTTATAACGTTCATTCCACCAAGAGTTATTATTCCTAGTTATATTTACTTTAGAAATATTGGCACAATCAGTTAATGTTTCAGTAAATTTTTCTGATACATCATTAATTACGCTTTCAGAATTTACTAATATCAATTTGGTGTCGTCATAATCTAACATTACTTCATGATTCGAGTTATTTATAAATTTGTTCACATTCGTCGCAACAAAAATACCGTTATTTACATTACTTCATGATTCGAGTTATTTATAAATTTGTCCACATTCGTCGCAGCAAAAATACCGTTATTCACACCATTCGAATTTTATATATATAATCAATAGTGATGTTTTTATGATCACTTAAGTGAAAATCCTTAACAGAAACATCGAATGTAGAAAACTTAAAATTATCGTCAACAATAATATAATTAAGTAAACTTTGTCCGTCATGATTCTCAAAATTAAAAACATTATTCATCATTTTTAATAATTAAATCACCAGATTTTTTTTTTTCGAATTGTATACTTTTTAAATTGCGAGTAAAAGTTTTATTTTCCATTATTTTCAGTCTGGCATTGAAATCGTCAAGAATTAATAAATTTTATTGAAAAAGTCCTTTAACTTTTTTGAGCAGAATAATAAACTGTGATTCCAAGTCGATGCTTGGTGGTCTGCCTTTCTGCCTGTCTGTCTATCTGTCTTTCTGTTCTGTTCCGATTTAACTCAAAAACTATTAAAGCAATAATGATGAAATTTAGCTTATAGCCTATATTATTGGATTCGTTCTAAGCTTTGATTTACATTCAAATAGGGCAGAAATTGCAGTAAATTAAATTTTTTAACGAACGGATATATATATATATATATATATATATACGTGTATATACGTTATACAAATACTATATATTGCGTTAGGACCGAACCCGAATTAAGGGACGGATATATATCTATACTATACTAATTGTGTTAGGGGCGTGGCTGTAATAACGGGAGGATATATATATATATATATATATATAACCTGTTAAAAGAAAGAGACAGTGATATAGTATTTAAAAAAATAATTGTAACTTCTAGTATATACCTATATGTGTTTATGGTGATGTATATTATGCACACATGCGTACGAAGTCTTCGAAAATTGAATTATTTGTTTTTATTGTTATTTTCTTCGGATGTTTGTATGTACTTATCAAATTGTAGATGTAAATAAATGTTTTTTAAGAATTGAGCACGTATTAAGGCCTCCATATATTATGTAATATGTGTGTGTGTGTGTGTATGTTTTGTAATAATCGCATTATATGTATGCCTATGTTTATATTATTTCTTTAAAAGGATTAAGCGAGCTATTAAATTTTTACGTTTTTTTTCTTTTTTGACAATAAAAGATAATAAATTTATTTAGACTATTTCATTGTGTTTGTGTATTTTGATTCTTTATTTTTTCTTTGGGACTCGTATTGTCGATTTCCTCTTAGATTCTGTATCAAGGAAAACTTTGTTTGATTACGTCACTGTGTAATCCTTTACTGGGCTCGCGGCTTACCACGTCTTTAATTTCGAACGTTATTATAGCAACTTTTCGTTTGTAATCTGTATTTATTATCATCATTATGATTATTATTAAAATTTTGTTATTGTATATACGTGTATATGTACATTAGTGTGTGTTTGAAGTGCATACATGTAGGATTGAACGTGTGTTTTGAATTTATATGTACTTTTAGATGCGTTAATATAAGTGTACATGTACTTTTATGCGCATGCATATTATTACATTGATGCATTTTACACACACACACATATATATATATATATATATATATATATATATTCATATATATTTGGAGGAACGGAAATATGGAACCTAACGAAGTATGTCGTTGAGAAACTTGCAATGACACAGAGAGCCCATGAGAGAGCAATATTGGGCATCACGATATCAAACCTGAAATACAATATGTTCATAATGGCGGATGCAGTCGAACGTGTAGCGCAGTTAAATTGGAATTGGGCAGTTGGTGGATCGAAATGAATTAACAGAATGATTTCCAAGAGAAGGGAAGTCTCGGTCGGCTGAATACAAGATGGCAGGACGATATACAGAGATCGGCCGGTATGAAATAGATAAACGGGGCCCGCGATCAATACTGGTGGAAAGAAAAATACATATATGCATGTTTGTGTGCGTGTGTAAAGGTATAATTATAGTTAATGTTTTCGATTATATCATTACCTTATGTTGAAAATTAAAATTCAAATAAAGTCCCATTAATCCGATCAGATTGTTTTATTTAATACTATTCTCCATTTTCCTGATTTTTCGTGGGGTGTCATCTTGAATTAATATTTTTTCATTTTATTTTTTTAAACATTCACTTGATAATGGCCTAACACCCGAAAAGCTTTGTGATTTTTCATAAAGGAAAAACTTAGTGATTTTAACTTCTTTTTTGTTGTTTATTATATAGCGTTTATTGTTATCCTTATAACTTTCGTCATCCACACTCGCGGCGATCGCGAGTATGTGTGTTTGCCATTGCACGCGCGTGGACTAGTGGTTTTTCAGAGTACGTGCGTGCATATTCGCTGTAATACTTCTCGTACGTATTTCCTCGATTGCATGTTACGTTCCCCTCCTCCGCAACGTAAAATTCAAAGAATTAACCTTATGGGTAACCAAGCGTCATCCTTTCAGGCATCGGATAACATTGTTGCTGTTGTTGTCTCTGATACCGCTATCCCTAAAAATCATCCGATAAAATTAACGTTAAGTCACAACGTGAATCTTCTGTTTCACCGTTACCTTTAGTAATTAGCAATAATAGTTGCGCTGCATAATTGATAGAAAGTTCTTTAAAAAGTTATCTCGCCAGCGTCTAGTCTACTTGATAGTAATAGCTTTAATATGGAGGTATTCAATTCAATTCAATAAAGTATATTTATGTTTTTTTTTTTATACACCAGCAAATAATAAGTAAATAAAAAATGCGCATACCGAGCAGCGTTAACGCTCTTACTACGCGTCTTAGGAAATAGTGTACAATGAAATCTTAAAATTTATTTTATAATTATACAATAATTATACAGGGAAAAACATACAACTAAAAACCCTGCGTAGCCGAAAATAGAGAAATTAGTTAATTATAGTTTGATCTTAATAGTACATTAAGTATATGGGTAAAATTATACAAATTATATTAAGGTTAAACAAATAAATAAGAGGATAGAAGAGAGAAATACTGATACAATAGATTACATGAGGATACAGACTTATTAATAACGACTTAAGTAGTTCGACAATCTGGTGCTAGAGAAGTGAATGTTTAATTCTTTTGCATTTATATTTTTTATATTTTCTGGTCAGCGAGTCGCGAGTATAGTTTCCAATTCGCTTTACGATAGGGTAATGGCTAGTCAGGCATTTAGAACCTATCTGCTTGTTCCTGTACTAGCTCAGGAATAGTACGCTGATAAAGAGCTGCATGCATGTCAGTTATCTTAGTATAGTAAGGGGCATTAAGTACAATACGCAGACATTTATTTTGAACAATTTGTAATTTATTTAAGGTGGAATTACTAACACCGGACCAAATTGGGCAAGAGTATAATAATATCGGCAGTATGTATGCTTTATATATTATTAGTTTGTTTTTAATACTAACTTTAGAGCGTTTGTGAAAAATGGGGAAAATTTTATATAATCGGGAGTGCGCTTTGTCCGTGATGTGTTTAATGTGTTCATGGAACGACAGTCGCTTGTCCATTGTAAGACCAAGATATGTTACACGAGGTTTCCACGGTAGTTGCCTGTTACTTATTTCAATGTGGTGAGTTATTTGCGGCCTGCGTCTCGTAAATAGTATAGCTTCCGTTTTTTCGGTGTTAATTTTAATTTTCCACTTTGTGTAATATATTTTGTAATAACTTTTGGTGAGTCTGTTTGTTATTGTATCGATTCGATAGGAAGCTGTAAATAGAGCAGTGTCATCGGCGTAAAGAGATGTATCAACATCCCTCAGCCGAGGCAAATCATTAATATATAAAATATATAGGAAGTGTCCCAAGATACTACCCTGTGGAACTTGAAATCTACGCGACATCTGCGAGAAGTAATATAAATTGCATTCAGCATCTATAGTCCTAAGATTCTTCGCCAAATGGTCGATGCTCCGTCATTTGTATCAAATCGTACCTTTCACAATGATCTTCACATTGAATATGTACACGATTACCAACGTCAGACGTTATAAAAAAATCGTTTAACGAGCCGCGGACCAACTATTTCGAGTATGAAGTAGCCATCGTTGCCTAGTATTACGATGAGAAGGTTTAAAAGCCTTTGGACCAAAGACTTTCTGGGATTGGATAATCTTATGCTACAACTGCAGACCCAGCAATTCGTAGAAATAATTATTCTATTAGTTCTTTACTTTTGTTTATAACTATTCAATTATTTTCATTTTTCCCTCTTTCTCACTCTCTCTCTCTCTCACTGTAAATCATTCATGTTTATCTATCATGCTCACTCCATTGAGAGTGATCGGTATTTCATGCCATACATTAAGAGTGAGTTAATTTGTTATTAACTTATTTTATACTGACTGGAGTGGTTTTAAAAAAAATAAAAAAAAAATCGAAATTTACATAACAAAGTTGTAATTATAGTTGAGTATGTAGTATGTGATTAATATCTAAATATATTTTCGGAAAAAACACGGTTTTATAAAAAACAAAATGCTGATCAAAGCTCCGTCACCCGAGTAATATTATATATATATATATATATATATATATATATATATATATATATATATAAATATATATATATAAATCATTTCAGCTAAGTTGTCTGTTCTTCTTAATATCTTGTTAATTATATTCATTAGTTTTTACGGAGTACACTTACGTCATTTCATTTAGTGCGTACTCCAACAATATATCCTATAACGAATTCTATTTTTTCAAAGTTGATTCTTCCGGTCATATCCACAATCTTCCCACTTCTTCGACTTTTTTTTTTTTTATGTAATCTGCTAAAGTTAGCATTAAACATCTTGTATGATAAAGTATATATGTATTCATTTAGTAGCAGGTGTTCTCCAGTGAGAACCAACCTTAATCATTACATTACGAATGTAATGGTATTTTCCTTTTCAAGCTACGTGTCTATTGATGGTTATCATTAATTATGCCTGTTGCCAGCGCATTCGAGTGCGGTCTTAGGCGCTGTGCATATGTTTCAATGTATACTCTAATTACATCTTTCACAGTTTCTATTTTTAGGTCTCCATATATGTCGTCATTTCTAATATACCAAGGTGCATTTATCATGATACGTATAGATTTTGATTGGAACCATTCAATTTTAGAAATATTTGAATAGGACGTCGTACGCTATAATTGAATACCATACGACCATAATGGCTTAAAGATAGTTTCATACAATAGTAATTTATTTTGTATGGATAATGGTGATTTTCTTCCAATAAGTCAATGGTATTTACAAAATTGAATGTCCAATTTTTTTCGCTTTATATTAATATGTCTTTGCCAAGTTAGCCCTTTATTTAGGCGCATTTCTAGATATTTTATCCAATCAGTGGCTTGCAGTTCTTTACTTTTGACAGTAATTCGTTCTGTATTATGTTTGCATTTAGTAAACAGTATATAATGTGATTTTGTTTCATTAAGATTTATCTGTCATTTATCGCACTCGGAAGTATGTTTCATGAAGACATGATTTCGTGATAGTGTACAGGTGGTGTATGAGAGGTGTTTGTATAATAATCCTGTATGCCATACCTTATCGAATGACTAATGCCTAGAAATAATGCGGCGCAATAACGTTTTTCTTCAAACGTTTTGTTGATGGCATTAACTACTCTGCGGACTTGCTCTATCGTAGTGTACCGAATTTCTCTCCGTTATTCCGATCATAACTCTTCGCAGATTTTTCACTATCGTATTACGTTCTGGTCATTGTAAAGTAGTTTTGAACTTTAATCTTGTAAATCCTCCTTACGTTCATTGTACCAAAAAATATTAGTGTTAATTTTAGAGAAGATATTAACCGTTTATTTTTTAACTGCGGCTGGTTCGAACACAGACGTATAGATTTATTTGATAAGTTATTCTGCCTTGGTGTTTTGCCTGCTTACTGTGTCCTATCCTTGTTACGTTTGGATGTTTATGTTTTAATCTCGTATTATTTCAATTCATTAGTATTAATCATATTCTAATTTAACAGTTGGTTTTTGTTTCGCGAGTATGTTTCCTTTTCCTCTTTTATTATATCTTTCGGTTTCTTTTGACTATCCTCTCTTGTTTTCTTAATATTCTATAGTTTTTTCTCTTCCCTTAGTTTTAATTCATCCGTTTATATTTAATTATCATTTATTTTTTGTTCATTGTGCGGCCAAATGGTATGTACAGCCAGGCTATGAAAAAAAACCTATCTAAAAATTCATTACAAAACGATCCTTATTAGAGTATTTAAAAAAATAAACTATTCCTTTAAATTTTCCTAGTACTAATATTTCGCGAGGTACATATAATCATGTAAAACTAATTTGTGTATTTTCTAAGCATCTCGTTTGATGACCGTTACGGATTGTGATATTTTCTAATATATCTATTATTATTATTATTATTATTTATATCAGGTTTTTTTCTCTAAAACATTTAAAAAGAATATACTTCACATTATACCAACCTGTTTCGACTTACGGAATACTTCATTGGGGTGGTATGGAAAATTACGATATCAAACCCTTAAGAATTCTACAAAAATCGATTTTAAATCTAATACTTCCAAAAAATAGTGATAATAATAAGTTTTTAAGTGTAGATGGTTTTGTATAATCTGCACATATTACTGTTTGTATGAAAAAATTTAAATAAATTTAATGCGTCGAATTATGAAAGCAATCGGGGTTGGGTGGTGAGATTAGAGCGGTGGTACCTAGTTACAACAAAAGTAGAATGCGTATGCAAGCTGTGTATGTCGGTGCTGTTAAGTTCAACAGGTTACCTAAAGAATTAACAACTGATCTTATTAATTATAAACGTAGAAAATTATTAATCGAATACTTACTAGGTAAGATTTGTTAATTGTAAATTAATTAAATTCGTAATATTTTTAAGTTTTGTAATACAAATACTTGTCAATTTAACGCACGCATCATTGTAACACCGACAGTCTGATTTCCTATGGCTCGTGTGCATACCTATTATATCTCATATATTTTTACTTAGTTTTTTTAACAAAAAATGTACTACATAATAAAGTAGCAATTTCGTTTTGAACAGTACTACCTTATGTTTCAACCTTTAACTTAATTGCAGTTTCAATGTGTGTAAATAATTTTTAAATACCCGAGAAGCCAAATGAGAGTGGATGGGAATGTTTGAATGTTTATCGGCAAATGTGTATATAATTTGACTGATAAAACTTATTATTAATCTATTTAATGTAGACAGTCGCTTATTATACAATATGTTTGTGGACCTGGTACACGTGCAGAATTGCGCATAACCGGGTTATATGTTCGGTACATAAATATCGTCTAATCTATTAAGTTCTATATAAGCTTCGTTTAAATATAAGTTCACATTTTTATTTACTTTTAAATTTTTTGTTTTACTTCTTCGAAGAATGTCTTATGTTTCGAACTGGTTTCTTTAATAGTATATTTTATGTTTTGTATATATTCAAATGTACTGAACAAAAATCAAATAAATTGAAATTATTATTATTATTATTATTATTATAGTCACTTCCTTGATGATTTCGATCAAGTTCTTCTATATCTTAATTTTACCCTCTCCTACAAACATCATAATCATCTTACTTACTCTTTCGAGGCTTTAATTCTAATATATCTGAATTATCCGTATTTAAATATCATTTCCGCTTAATCGTTTATATTTTCGTTTAGAATTTAATAATAATAATATTTAAATATTTGATATATATATATATATAATATATGTATATATATATAATATATGTGGGAAAACTAGAAGGAAGGCTAATAAAAAAATGGAGCGATAATATTTTAACGCCATCTTCTGTAATATTGTCTTAAAACCGAATTTCTATCTGCCATGCGTGCTGTTTAGTTCTTGCGTCGAATTTCTGATATTCCAATAGATATTTCAACCGCCTTACAAATTAAACAACCGCTCGTTACTTTCTGTTTTCAGCCGCTTTGGACGCATAGTTGAATATAAGGCTTCGAATTTATTAGTTTTTCCCCGGCCGTATGATAAAACGTTTACTTTAGAAATGAACGACGCTTTCCCGGTTGATTAATAAAATAACGTTTACTTCGGAAACGAGTGATGTTTACCTGTGGCGTAATTTTGCATGACTGATGTTCGTTATTATGGATATCTTGTTTTTTCTTGTTACCACATTGTCCTCTTTACGCACACATATATATGTGAAGAAATATGTGTATATATTATATGTTCGTTTTTACATTCCGACAAATTCATCGTAAACCTGAAATACGTGTTCGTTATTATTTTAAGATTATACCTGTTGTTTTTATTCTATTTTTATATTTTTAGGGAAATCCACTTTTATTGTTTTTTTTTTTTTTTGTTTTTTTGTTCAGCGCCAAGTTGTATGTAAGTATGTGTGCGCGCGTGTACGCTATATTTTATATTTATTTGTGAGAAGTAATATTGTACTATAGTCGATAGGTATACATCCAATATGAGGTCAACCTGTTAAAATAATGTTGTCCTCTTCTTTGCTTCGTAGAGTATTTAAGAATATTATTTACACAAAAACACGCGTACGATTGTTTCTATGTATATATTCATTTATTATGTAAAAAAAAAATTGTGAACTTAGATTTAAATTAATATTTTATATTTTTATATATTTAGTTTTATTTATATATAGCTTGATAATGGCGTAGTTGCCGAAAAGGTTTGCTTAATAAATAAAGTTTAGTGATTTTAACTGTTTTTTGTAATCAAGTATAAAAAATCACTACATTCCACAATCTAAACTTTATATATATATATATATATATATATATATATATATATATATATATATATATATATATATATATATATATATCGTCATAATGTTTTTACCTTGTTTACTTGTTTTTTTCGCGAAGTTTGTTTTAGATATGTAGATATATTTATTTACGTACTGCACATAGGCCAGACACACGGGAAAGAAGAGAACGTAATGTTAGTGAGTATGGATTGAAAGTTGAAGGAATAAACGGGAAGGACGGATTGTTAAATTAGACGATATAAATTGGAGGATTTAAGATAATTTTCATTGTTAGCGTTGTGCCTGTAGGAAAGAATGTTTAGGAGCCTGAACGGTTTGTCGAGGATTGATCGTTCGGAATTGAATTGCGCACATTAAAGGAGAATGTGGTGGACGGTAATGAGGATATTACAGGTTAGACGTAGAGGAGGACGAAGATTTTTTTAGGATATAACTGTGTCCTAGGCGCAGGCGAGCGAGTACAACGTCATCTGTTCCACTTGTTAAATAGGATAGAGTCCGTAGGAACGTTGAATCTGGAACCGATCGAAGTTCGGTCGGTACGTGGAAGTGCGGACTACTGGAGGTTTTTCACGACTTACGCACTGGAGATTTTAAGTCTGTAGGTTTTTCATTGGTGTAGTCAGGAGCGGAAATGGTTAAACGTGCCATCTTTGTCATTACCTGGTATGTCAACATGCGATAGGATCCACGCGAGAACTATATGAGGTATTTATTGCGCTAATATAACGGTATATTGCCGATGATTCTCCTTGTTCACTTTGTTCATTTGATATAAGGCACATGCTGTTTCAGTATCCTGTCTTTTCTGCCATACGCGTTAGGTATGGAGTCCAGGAATTAAATTGATTCCCTATTTTATATCAAAATTACAAATACTTTCTTGAATAGTCCGATAAAATTATGCGTCTTAAATTTAGCTTAAGTAGGACTTAGTTTAATTAGCTAATTCAAACGTTATTCCTAAATATTTATATAGCGAAGTTATGAGATGTGGTCAATAACGTCTTTTATCATTAAGTCCTTGCTGTTCTTAATGCTTTAATTCATTTCGGAGTTATTAACTCTATAATTTATTAATAAGTTTGGTATCGAGAGAAGTTCTTACGTTGTATACGGTATTACATTTTAAATTTTTTGTTAGTTTTTCTTTATATTGATATTAAGGTCTCTGTATGTACATTATAATTTTAATATTGGTAATTACCTTTTGGTTAATATTATGTTTATGCTATATTATGAGTTTACTTATTTATAATTGATAAACTATTTTTAACATTTACTTGATGGAAGAAGGGACTATAAGTTTTTCGCATCCTTTTTTCCATCACGATAACTTATAGGGCGGAGGTCTCATATTATAGGGACCACAAGTTCGGTAAAAATTTTATTTTTTTTTTCTTTTACATAGGAGTTTTTTTATTATTATTATTATTAATAACATAATTACAATTGTTATATAATGCGAAATAGCGTGAGATGGGTTAGCACAAGTGAATCTCACTTGAAATAAGGATAAATCGAATGTATTGATTCGTATCAATCGGCGTATTTGAAGACTGTTATCTAATAAGTTGATGTCCAGTGTATTTGTACGAGATTAAATTAACAAAATGAAAAATAGTATTTATCGAGTAATCTGATAGTAAACAACACAATCTACGATCAGCAATACAAAATTTAAACCTAAACATACCCAAAAGCGCACAAAATAAAAATAATAACTTCCGTCTAATATAAATTGATTTTTATAATTAGAAATAATTCTTCCTAATTAATTTATCATCGAATGTAATAAATTGTTTTTGTACTTTCTTTCATTATTTCCATTTTTCGAGTAGTTCTATTTTTTAATAATGCTTTTTACGTGGCTTAATGGCCGAAAAGATTTGCGATTTTTGTAAAACGTTTCGTGATTTTAACTCCTTTTTTTGTTGTTTATATTTTTTTATACAAAAAGAAAACTACGATTAATTCCATTAACTTGTGTCGAGTAATGATTTTTAATAAACAGTAACAGTGAAATATACAGTACATTTTCATCAACTATATATGAACTTGACTATATATAAATATACGTATGAAAATCATAAACTTCGCCTATTTTTTGAAAGAACACCGTTTTCATACGTGTATATATATATATATATATTTAATTTCTCTACATCCAGTTGTGCTCCATGTCGATATTCGAACTTTATTCAACTTTACGGAAAAGTTTTTTTGATAATTTCGTAAGCATTACGATAATTTCTTTTGTAATTCGTTACGTTGAACGGAGGCTTGCCAAACTTCTGGAAATGTTCTTGCACGTAGGAAGGCATATCTAATTTCACTTCATTTTTCGTACGCTTTTTGCCGTTCTTTAAGGATTTATTCTTCTGCTTATCCTTGTACGCGCGCTCGATCATATCGATTGATACTGACCTACAATAATTCAGCATTAAAACCGATTTGGCATGTACCTCGTCGCCATGTTGGTGGTTCGAGTATTTTTCATACGCCTCTTGTTCCATCTGGTTCGATTTCGCATTTTTATCAGGTACCCTTTCGACGGCAACCGGAACGGAATCGTTTTTAACTTTATCCTTTTCTTCGTCGGTTGCTCGATTTTTATCTGAAAGAGGAAGGTCATTATGAACTTGCTTGACGTCGCTCATTTTTCAGTTAAGATTTTTCAACTTTTGTTTCCGATTGAAATTAATAATCATACGCGATATATTTAACGAGTACGGTTTAGAAAATAAAATTCCACGGTAACGGTAATTGGAATTTACTATCTTATGAAAATGATTTCCTTGAAAGTACGCGTGTACATAACTCTCTCTCTCTCTCTCTCTCTCTCTCTATATATATATATATATATATATATATATATATATATATATTCATATCAATGTTTTTAAAAACTGAATTACATTCATTATGGAAGACACGAAGAACTGACATTTAAATGAATTGTTTACGATCAATAATGTATTAATATATAAGAAAGCGGCTCCAGAATATTGCACGTACCCAGGTGGAAGGATGTATTTATAGGAAAATCAACGCATGCTGAAATTGACTGATCGTATTTATTTATATAAGGCTCGAATAACAGCTAACGACGGTTAAAATGTGAACACTGCGAAGTAAATAATTGAATACGAGATTACACCATAATAAATTTGAAAAAAAAAAAAGATAAAAATTATTAAAGTAATATAAAAAAAAACACTTATGCGATTGTATATATATCTATGCATGAATACAGTTACAACGTACTTTGGAATGTACACACATAATCAAATAAAGTACCTACACATGCACATGTACACCCGCCGGCTACACTTTAAAGTACTTATATAATCCTACATATAAACAGAAGTACTAGTGTACGGTAGTATACAGTGTAAGCAAATTTCAAATATATTTGTATATACGTACGGTAAAATATAACGATAATTTAACATTATAAAGTTAATAACTTAAACGAGCTACCCACGAAGCAATGCCAAAAACTATTCTACCAAAAAGGAGTTAAAAATCACTGAAAATTTTTTTTAAATGAAAAATTACAAAGTTTCTCGGCTGTAAAGCCATTATCAAGCGAATATGAAAATAGTTTTATTCCATATTTTGCTGGCTTATTAGCCATGTACATACGAAATGGGCATCTTCCTCTAAATGACACCAATTGTTCATATGTTGTAAGATATGAACCAAGCTTGTATAACTCTTTGCATCTACATGTAAACAGATTAAAAATTTCTCTTATCGCAGTAAAAGAATCTTCCTGTTTCCTCTCTTGTCGTGTGGTAGGATCGTCAAACCTCAAACACTCTATTATAAAATCGAACCGGTCACAGCTCATGGTTGACTTATAACGGTCTCCGCAAAATTCGAAATTGAAAAGTTCTTTAGATGGAAGATGGTTATCCTTTTGTGCAGCTGATAATACTAGAAGTCCAAGAAAACCATCAAATTCATCATCAGTTAATTGTGAGACTGTGGCACTTTGATCCTTGTAATTATGACGTCTTTCTTCTATTGATACATTAGTTGACTGGATAATTTTATTGTTTATTTCTTTAGTAAAAAACAAATTGAATAAATCTTTCGGGTCTGTAATGTTATTTGCATGTCTAGCAGAGCCACGGCGAGTATGAATTATATCCCTGCCTAGGTTCAGTTGGTTTTGAGTACCATGTCTGGGTTGTTTTTTTACCTTGTCCCTTCAGAATACGTTTGTCACAAACAACAATTTCACAACTTGTTTCTGTGTTCTTCTTGTTTTTGTCTACCACACATGTTCTAGTTCTAAATTCTGCTTTTTCTTTTTTGCCACATGTTCATCAAAGCTTAGTTTTTTGTCTTTTGAAGATGGTTCTTCCTCATTATCATTTGTTGGTACAGAAGTAAAAGTTGAACACTGTTGAGGATAAATATCTTCATCAGGAATAAAATCCCGGTCGACTTCTGTGTCATCAGTGTCGTCATGTAAATCATACTCTAAATGATCCGAAAATTCACTACCAACATCGTCATCAATATCTTCACACTTCCAAATATTTCAAAATACGAGCTTCTTCATTTTTATTTGCCATTATCAAAATGTAAACAAAAGATTTGTACAAAATCAAATACCTAAAACAAAATAACATTGAAATACTAAAGTAAAATGAAGGTGCAGTTTCTGTGTTATCAATAAGTAAATTTAAAATCATAATACAAAAATTTTACTAACGTAAACGCTAATGTGTCGATTATCAGACTACGGGAGATGCGTTGTGATTAACGTTAAAGTTAATGTCTCGTCTGCCAGACGACGAGGAATTGGAGACCATACACTCACTTCACTTTATGTACTGATTAATGAAGGTACAGTAAGTGTCAAACAGCTGTGATTATGGGAAGTGGTGGATTGGAAGAAACAGCGCATGTGGAGTAGTCTGTTAGACGACGCCTTAGCTTTCTAGGGTTAAGATGCATTCCAATAAGACGCGAAGTTAGGTAAGGGTGTTCTTGTTACATGTTGTTTTTTTTTTTTTTGTTTGTTTTTAGCCGGAAGGGAGTGGTGTAATTTAAACGTTTCTATACATTTTATAAGGGTGTTTCTTCTTCTTCTTTCTTCTTTGTTGACATGCCGTGTACTGCTGTCTAGGCCAGACACATGAGAATATAGGAATTAAACGGATTGAAATAAGTTGGTGATCTTGAGGAAATGAAGGAGACGTGTTCAACTTTAGCATGATGATGAGACAGTATTTCGGAGAGGGCGGAAGATTAGAGAATTTTTGCTCGGTAGGAATTATAATTGAACAGCTAACGAGTAGATGTTGGATTGTAACGTGGGAATTGCAGTTGAAACATAGTATGTTGATTTGATAGGTGTCTATGTGTGAGTTTGGAGTGTCCTAGACGGAGTCTTGTGATGTCGAATTTAATTTCTTCTGTTGGTCGATTTCCATGGTGGATGGTGTCTCGAATTTGGCGTAGTTTATTCGTGTTTGGTGTGCTGGTGCACTGTTATGGCCATATACGTAATAACTTCTTCATTACATGCGGTTGAAGATCCCTCGGTGGTATATTGTTGTTTGGTACCGGAAAGAACAGCTAGCCTTCTTTTGCTGCAATGTCCGCGAGCGTATTTCCTTAGATTCCAACACGTGTTGGAATGCACGCGAACGAAACACGAGCATTTGGCCGTCATGCATAAGCGGACCAAGACCCTTTTTGAACTTCAGCGAGGAACTGTCGTGTACAAATGGCGAAATATATATTGCTGCTTATTCACGACACACATGCGTCAATTCATGCGCGCATCACACAAAACATTTTCTATACAGGGTGTTTCAATTATCCGGTAACGTGTTTTTTTTTTTTTTGTTTTTTTTTTATGACTAATAATTTCCAATGTGTTTTCGTATTAATATTTATTTATTTCATATATAGCGACTATTGTGATTAATAGTGTCGAATAAATTAGTATTCGGATATTATTAGAATAAATCGCATGGGCGAATGTGTTAATTAACTAAAGGCGGGGTTGTACATTCGGATTAGAAAAAAAAAGGTCGTGCCCGTTTGAAGCTCCTCATACTTTTTTATCCGATATTAGAGCGTACGGGTTTTTGGCAAATTGAATTTTAATAATCGAAGAAAAGAATGTCCGCCCACTCTTGTCGTAATTGTAATCGCAATTGACGATAGAGGTCGTCTAAGTTTTTGTTCCCCTTAAAAGTTTGCCTTTAATTTACGCGAGTGCTTACAGGACAGCTACGATTGGACTTTGTCGAAGTAAATATTAGTAAACGCCGACAACTGCGATAACGAGAAGACAAGGACACGAATGGCAATACACTAGCAGCAGTACCGACACAATAATAATCGAATCGAATCGAATCGAATTTATTTCAATTTCGATACAATACGCCGACACTCATTTAAAAATGTGACCATGAAAAGAAGAAATATAAAATAAAAAATTATTACAAATCAAAAAATTAATAAATAAAAAAAAAATACAATAAAAAAATGGATAAACAATCGTTGAGAAAATAATGAAAATACTAGTACTAGCTTTTTTTTTTTTTTTTTTTTAATTTATATTTGTAAAATAATCAAAAATCAGTGCATGCACGTTCGCACTCTCACACCTTCCTCGTTGTTAAAATTTATTACATTCCGTCTGGCAGTTTCTTGTTGACTGAATTAGAATGTATTTATTCACTTTCTCTCACATTCAATCTGTGCAAAATATATACAGTTTGTCTTATCATCTATTTATTTATTTTATAATATATTATTATGTACAATTTGTCTTATAAGCTAATTAATCCTATTTTATAATATTTAATTTTAATGTATTTATTCCTTCATTCACACACGCACACGTGCACTTTTTTATTCCTCAGTCACTCACATGTACCCTCACAATTACTACTATTACTAATACTAATAATAATAATATAAAAAATATGCGCAAAACCTTTTTTAATTCACAAATTTTAACTGAACACGGTAACTTTAGCGAATATCTGCATAGATTCGATTTAATCAACACACTAGACTGCCAGTACTGCGACACAAATACTCCCGATACAATTCGCCATGCCGTAACATCAGCGCTGTTACTTTAAAGAATATAGAAATAATTTTTAAAAAGATATAAATTCCTCGCTTGTCATAAATAAATAAAAAAATATTCATATCGGCTTCGATACTTTCACTTAATAATGCAGAAAAAAAAAATTAGTTTCAAAATAGATGATCGATCCTCTGCAGTCGATATCTGAGTAATACAAATGTTATTCCAATATCGTTTTCTATACGTATAAATGTGTATATATATATATATATATATATATATATATATATATATATATATATATATATCTTAGTAATAAATAGTAATAATAATGCGTTTTTATCGATAGTTGCAATTTGTGATAATACAATAATAGTGATAACAATATAATAATAATTCACCAGCAAGCGTTATAATCGGTAATGAAGAGATTTTTTCCCTCCTTTTAATGCGAACTAAATTATAATATTCTTAAATTTTAAATTTGTTCATATGACATGTTGCACACGGTAAGGTAATTGTTGGGACTATGTTTTGTTATCGTGATTGTTGCCCTTAAGTATAAGTACACTTGCAATGGTCTTCCTACACCCAAATATATATAGATTAACTGATATTTAATTTTCCTATTATTAACCATTTGTACCATATACTTTATTTTTTTTACTTACATTCCTTTGCACCTTTATACGTACAATTTTCCTGAAATGTATAATAATAACGATAATAATTATAATAACAGCAACAATAATAATAATAATAATAATGATATAATAACACTCAAATGGTGTGGACCAATTTTTTTTTTGATGTATTGCTGCTATGGCCAGGAGCACCCGAAGGTAAATTGGATATTGTATAAAGTTGATTATATCTATATTTCGGAGATATTGAAGAACTGTTTCTACTGCAATTGGATTATCGGTTAAAACTCCTTGTAGTGAATTGCAACTGAAATTTTGAGGTCGGTATGTGGAGTATTGTGAACACTCGAAAAATAAACGTCGGAGTGGGTGTCTGGACGCAGAGGGAACACGATGGTGGATCTGTTTGATTTATAATGTAGCCATGAGTCAATGCAGTGTGACCAATGCGAAGACGAGATAGAACTACTTGTTCCTACTGTATAAAAGAGATCTCCAACGAAAATGATGAGAACGGATAGCTCTAAGGTGATTCGTTGTAGGAATAAGATTTTATATGTTTTGTGTTTGACGAATATTCAGATATAGGAGTTAATAATGGCTGGACCATATTTCTTTCGAACTTCATAGACGAACGATTAATTACAACGCTTATAGAAAACTGAACAGTGTGAATTTATCCCTACTAAAAATCACGCTAGGCACTGATGAATGTAAAATTTCATTTTAATTTTTTTGATTATTAATTAGTTAAAACTATCCTCGTGTAACATTTTTCTCATTTTTGGGACAGACATTTAATTGTTTCGTTCGTCTTCCTTTGTAATTAATTCATTTTTAGTTCTCTAGGCAATGCATTGTACTCCACTATATAAAAAACGACTGAACATTTCCATGCTAATTTACTCTCTGTTTGAATACCTAGGTATTTAATATTATCTACTCTGAGTAACTTGAGTGATATTTCGGTATCATTTTACATTCTGTAATTTCGAATAGTGTATATTATATATTTCGTTTTAGTGACGTTAATTATCTTGTAGCCAGTTAAGAATTTTTGTTCACATTACGTTGTGCAATGTTTTGAACTCGTATCGGGAAATCTTGAATCAAAGGCAAGTATCATTGGCGTGGCTAAATGTTTTCTCATCAACTTCTAAATTGCATGTTATTTACATAGATTAAGAATAGTTACGGATCAAGAGGCCGCCTTGCGGTATTCTCGAATTTTTCGCATCATTTTCATCACTGTATTCGTTGTTTACTTTGACGGCGTACCTCCTGTTCTCATAATAATAAAACAATGAATTATAATAATGGTAATAATCAAATCGCATCAAATTATAGTAAAATAAGTGGATATAAAAAAAGTTATAACAAAAAATGAGTTAAAATCTTTAATTTTTCTTAATAAAAAAAAAAAAAAACAACGCAAAGTTGTTCGAGGTTAAGACATTTGAACATAAAATAAAATATAAATGTATATAAATATGTACAATACTGAAAAATATAAAAAATGCTAATTTAGATATACAATTTACAAAAATTAGCAAAATGAAAAATAGCAATAAATTATTTCTTTTTTTTTTTTGTTCAATGATAAATTTTGATGCAGAATTTATAATTTTATATTAAACGAAAGTTCTTATTCATTTTTATTTTCTAAGCTTTTGTGTTACGCTAATGCCAATTTTTTTTTTTTTTTTTTTTTTTTTTTTTTTTTTTATATGGGCACTAGTGATTCCATCAACAGCTGTAACATGGATGTTACTGGCTGATATGTAATTGAACGTGATAATGTATATGCTATTGTTCTGCGAGTTAAATATTCATTATCAGATTTTGATTTTACTAATTTTACTAAATTTTATGCCTAAATTAGTATTTTTTTTTTATTTTTTATATGTTTTATATTGTATATATTCATATATTTTTTTTATTTAATTTTTATGATCAGCCGTCTCACACGTTATAAAATTCTTCTCATCGAAAGAATTATTTCAGTGTCTCAAACGAAAGGCTCCTTGGCTTGACAAATTTACTGGTGAAATCATTTTACATTTACCTCAGAAAACGGCAAATTTTACTCTTTGTGTGTTATATCTTCGAGACAATTTACTACTAGGAAAATCACAAACATTCGTTTCGTCGTATTAACAAATTAGTTTGTTTTCATCATTTTCTAAAGTACTCGAAAAACTAATTCTAAATATACTCTGCAATAACGTACAATATACAGAAGGCGAGATAATACCAGGCCATCAGTTTGGCTTTCACGTCGACCATTCCACAGTGTCGCCGATTGGTCGACGCAATCTCGTAAACTTTGAAGAAAGAAGTGATATGTTCAGCCGTCTTTCTCGATGTCGCGCAATCGTTCGACAATGTTTGCCATCCGGGATTGTTCTATAAATTCTGTGCATCAGGATTTATACGCATTCATTAAATCATACACGAGAGGAAATTTGTCATTAGAATTAATGATTCTCTCGCGGAAGAGCGAAAAATTTCATCTTCGATAACACTGGGCAGCCTACTCGGACCTTCGAACTTAACAATTGTGGCCACTTTAAATCCAGATTATGCAGGCGGTTCAAAACCACATAAACCGACCAACTAAATGGGCACAGTGTTGGCGTATATCGTCTAAGAAAAATGTCAACACCACGTTTACCAATCGGCAAGTAACGTGTTCAAAGTTGGAAATCGACGACACTGAAATTTCGCTGACAAACTCAGTACGCTACTTAGGTTTGTTCATGGATGACTGACATGGCGTTACCATGTGGACTAGACAAGAAAACTGATTACAGGCTGTTGCACCCCCGTAGCTGGGAAAAAATCAGGTGTAAACTTGAATGTCAGAAGAAATCTATATTTAACAATCATTGCGACGATCTGGAAATATGGAATCGAGCTATACGGTACTACATGTAAAAGCAATCTGTTATACAACAACAACAGTCGAAAATACTAAATCACGTCCTCGTCGATATACATATCAAATTTAACGCTTCACAACGACCTTCTCACTACGATCAATTCAATAAACTTACGCTGAACAGTATAATAAATTTTCCGAGAAACTACATGATAGTACAAATCCGAACATAAGCAGAATGTGATCATATTACCGGACAATCCTCATTGAAAAGAAAAAAACGGTGTCGCAACTGCCTTTCCTATTACCTGAATATGACAAATCTGGGTTTTCGTGATTTAATCTTATCTTCAGTCCCCTCAGGCTAGTCGGCTCATTGGAGTCGTTAGTCTGATACTCGCTTCTTCTTTTATGTCTCCTATCCTCCTCTTACTTCCTTTTCCGTGGTTCTAATAATTCTTAGTACCGTCTGTAGTATTATACCGGTGTAACAAAAAAATATGTTCACTTGATAATGGCTTAAGCTTTGATTTAAAAAATGTTTAGTGATTTTAAATCTTTTCTTTTGTTGTTTATTCTTCAAATATCACTGTGTCCCACACTTTAAAAAAAAAAAGATCCAAAGAAATCCTGCACGTATGCGTTAATATAATAGCTATTATTAAAGTGACTGTGCTGAAAAAGTTGATTATATTTATATACATTTTTTTTACTAACGCCTTATTTGAAGTTCGTTAACCTGTTTCACGATTTCAAGCAACATTGTGTTTGTAAACATAATGAATACATATACACGATTATTATATATATATATATATATATATATATATATATATATATATATATATATCGCAATAGTTCTTTGCTTATCTCGAATTGTATTGGAAGCTTGAATTTCGATATGATCGATATACGTGTCGATAAATTCTTAATGTTCCAGTTACGAAATGACGTGATCCGATTTGGTTGTATGGCTGCTTGTAGTTTTTTTTCTTTTTATTCCTTGGATATGTACTACCGGTTTATAAATGTCTGTTATTACGGTAAATACAACTATGTCCAGATCACAGACAATAATATACAAACACGCGTTAATGGAATTCGAATCGGAAGAACCGTGTTGACCGATGGTGAATCTTCGACTCGAAAAATGAGAAAGTCAATTATAATGTTTTTCTTAAGTGAAATTCGCCAACGGGCGATTATTCTTCCAGTTAGATTGCCGGTACAACGGTCGTCGGCAGATAGTTGTATTATATCTGAAGATGTTTTTGTTTCAACTTACGTAAATTTTAAATGTATCTCTCTCACTCTCTCTCTCTCTTTCTCTCTCTCTCTCTCTCTCTCTCTCTCTCTCTCTCTATATATATATATATATATATATATATATATATATATATATATATATATATATATATATGGTGACCCTGAGAAGACGGTGCTACCATGCAAACCACGTGTTCCACATTTACTGTACATGTGAGAAATTCGTTTTTTGTCCAGTTTCAGTTATCACCCTGTAACGAGAAGGAGCGCACGTTTTGTGTGGAACGTTATTTTCGGCGTGAATCGATCACGACTGGGCAAACAGAGTTTCGAAAATAATTCAAAAGTTACACGGTGTTTTTTGTTGGGACACCTTTGGAACCGCGTTTACGAAACACGTCCACGAGATTTGGTCAGATTTGTGAAGAAATTTCAAAAATTTAGCGACCTATGTTCGAAAATTTTGTAAAAAGACCGAATGAATGTATCGTTGCGAATGGAGGTCATCTGAACGATATTCTGTTCCGTTCCACAAATGATTATAAGCTAGTCTCTCGTTTTCCTATTTTAAAATAAAATTTTATTCACAACATTTTGGTCGAATAGTTTTTGAGTTATTCAAAAAACAATACCGTCCGTCTTCTGTCACCCTATATAAATATAAATATATATATATATATATATATGTATACTAGCGGATCCAACAGACGTTGTCCTACATGTGTTACATTCGAAAATTTCAAATTTTTTTGAATATGCTGTCTGGGCCGTTTTGATGAAAATTTTTATTTAAAAAAAAAAATTATTACAATATCTAACGACGTTATCACGTTCCGACCAATCGATAGTCTGTGAGTATATGTTTACTATGAGCTGAGTTGAATGTAGATGCTGTGTTGGATGGAAACTTAAAATTGCACAACTAAAATGTCTTAAGACTGAAAAGATTTATTGTACCAAATTTGATATAAATAATGTATAATTTTATATTTTACTTTTTTTTTCCATTTAATTTTTCCGATAAGTAATGATTTAAAATAAAAACAATTTAAAAATGTCCGTACGTACGAAATCAATTAACTACACACATAAATTTTGTAGGTTAGGAGGGTTGTAAATTAATGCGATTGTAAATTTGATTGAAAATCAAGCGTAAAATACTTCTATACCGTGCTAATTTTGGCCAAATCAATAGTTTTTTTTTTTTTTTTAAATGTACACTTCGAAACCCTTCGCACATTAATTACAACTTAATGTGATATTTCAATTAGCATTAGATTTATTTTAACGTAATAATAACAGAAAGTTACAACATTTTCCTGAATCTGATCGCAGCGCCAACAATCGCGGGACCGACTTAAATTGAAATAAATTTGAACATTCGACACTGCGATCGCAGCGCTGGCTGCCCCGGATTCGATGTAAAACGTTCCAAAATCAACAACAATTTATAATTAAGCAATTGGTTAAATAAACATTTTCTAGCGGACCGAATTATGAGCCTAAACAATTCTCGAATTCACTGGAACACATACAAAATATTTAATCAAAATCGGTCAACAGGAGTTCAGTCACATACACACGCCAGAAGAATTATATATATATATATATATATATATATATATACAAAAACATTAGTACACAACAACAAAATTCCAATTACAGTGTATGCACTTACAGAATAATTATAAAATAAAAGTACGAACAAAAATAAAAAATCTTATTTCTAATGAAATACAATAAGCACACATCCGAACAGAACAAAATTGATATTTCTATCAATCATACATATCCCCATGTAAAGAAACTCTCGCTCGAGACACGCAGGTAAACACATACTGATTGTCAAATACAAAAAAGAGGACACAAATCATATGCACATATTCCCATTGGAGGAAACTGTTAATCGATAATAGCGATAAGCAGAACTTTTTTATGACCGAAGTCAAACAAACTTACTGAACAGTAAAAACTGAAATATTGAGTAAAAAAAAAAAATTATTATTATATATAAATTTACTATCAATACGAATATATGTAACTGTGGTTGAATGTTTAGTATGTTATTATATAGACGCAAGGTGGATAGAAGTGGTGAATTATAAACTAGATGCGAGTATTGTTTCGCGATTTATTAAATCACGAACTCGTACGCAATCTGCTATGTACAATACTTTTAGGCAACTAAGAATAGATTTATTAAATTATAAACGTCGGAGAAGAAAAATTTTGATCTAATTTTTGATATCTGCAAGAAATTTTCATCACATCCTTGGATAAATATATAGTGGTGTATCTCTTTCCGTTATTTTATCAACCAATCGTAATAGCTAGCTCCCATATAGCGCTTGATTGCGATATATGTATGTGTGTATGTAAGTATAATTAGTGTGCGTTCGGTCATAAAATATTGTGTTTATGTAGTTCGCTCATCTCATTGTGGTTTCAAGTATACGTTGGCGTATATGGATAAATATAACGTTTCGCGTCTTTAAATTAATATTATTATTATTTTTTTTATTATTTATATGTGCATGTGTATATGTATATGTATATATATATATATATATATATGTATATATATATATGTATATATATATATATATATATATACATATATATATATATATATATATATATATATATATATAATTTATTATTATTTTTTGTTAGCCTGTTGTTCGCGCATTTTACAGGCATTTTTATTTGATATTTACTACGGTGATTGTAACAATGTGCATAATAAAAATTTTATTTGATTTGATTACGGAGCATTGTGACTAGACCAGTATGGGGGTTTTTGCTCATAAACTGTCCTTGCATTCACGGCAGTAATTATATACAACGCAGATGAGATGTATCCATGTGACATATTATAATATGTAAGAAGACTAACTCGGGGTTTTATTGAATTAAATTCGTATTGTAATAAACGGAGAATCGAAATAAATTCCGATAAAACTCAATCTATTCTAGAAGACCGCATTTCTTACCACCTGTGATAGTGAAGAACATACTTTTGGTTTGGTCGAGCGATATTAAATATTTAGGCGTAATACCGGATCGGGGTCTCACACATTTACTAAACATGTTGAATATACCTGTGCAATAAAACTCAGGCGTCTCTAAGCTATATCCGATATTTCATAAACGATATTACGTCAGCTCGGCAAATGAATTAATAATCTACGAAACTATAATAAGAACTAATACGCTTAACGCTTGTCCCACATGGTCAGCCGTTCTCACTTAAGTATAATACACGTAAAAAATATTGTTTATCCTATTAACTGAAATATATATATTATATATATATATATATATAATATATATATATATTATATATATATATATATATATATATATATATATATATATATATATATATATATATAGGTGTGTAGATTTATGTTCAGCACGATGCAGGTTGTGTTAGTGGTTTTTTTCCTGTAATTTTTGTGTTTTAGTTAAATGAACAATTTTGCATATATTTAAACTAGTACACGTAAACTGTGTAATGGGATAGTAACGACGCTACAAATAGTAATAACGATATTTTATATACGCATTTGTATACGTTATTATGAATATAATTAATATTTAATGGATATGTTAAATGTATGCGGAACTTTTAATATTTTCCTATGTTTGGCTACTAGCGTTTATTAATTATATGAATAATGATAGTAGTAATAAAAAGGATATGAGGTTAATTATGTAGTTCGCAAATATGTTCTTTTTCATTTCCCCATTGCGGCTTTTCTCCATCAATCGTCTATATACTCTCGATAAACGTTTTTTTTGCCAGAAATTAATTTTAATTTTTGTCTCTATTCGGTCACAGGCAAAATTATACTACCGTTTGTTCTACACACACGTACATATATATATATATATATATATATATATATATATATATATATATATATTTGAAACATACCCTTTCCTGTATAATATGTAATCTGCCGTTGTTTGTCATAGGAATGACTTGTTCATTTTTTTTTTATCTTATCAATTATAATTACTGTTACAGCTATCATTTTTTAAAATTTAAACTTTATTTTACATGTCTTAACATTTAATGCTCTACTTCCGTCGTCTTGTTCGTCTTATTTTACCGTTGTTAAAACGATTTAAAAAAAAAAATATATTTACTACCCACTACTCTCGCAGTCGCTAGCGTTGTTGCTGTTTGACGTCATTCGTTATTACATAGGGTAATAGACCGAATATTAGTATTTCCGTTTGACTGTTATTATTTTATTGGGGTTTTAACTGCACCGCCTGAAAGATATTTTGCGCGTGCACACATACACATATATATATTTTTTCACTTACTTAATTGAATTTATTGGTGGGCTCGGTTATTATTTTTGTTTTGAATTTTTTAGTTTTACCTCTGATATATAAATATATATATATATATATATATATATATATATATATATATATATGATCGACCGAATAAATAGCTCTGACTTAAGATACGGAATGAAAATCAATGTAGGTAAAACAAAAGTGATGAAATTTACAAAGAATGACGACAAAAAATTGGAACACATGAAATTGAAAATGTAAATGAATTCAGATATCTTGGCACGCTGATAAATGACGATGGTCGAGACCACAAGGAAATAAAGACACGAATTGGTATGGCAAAAAAGGCCTTCAATAACCTAAGCAAAGTTCTTGGAAATCGAACGATGAACCTCACCCTACGAAAGCGGATATTGAAATGTTATGTATGGGCCGTTTTGAAATATGCCTGTGAAACGTGGACTATGAGCGTGAAGTGCGAAGAGAAACTTGCTGCTTTTGAGATGTGGTGTTACCGAAGACTGCTCCGGATTTCATGGAAAGATTACATAACCAATATGGCGGTTTTATCAAAAATAGGAGAAAAACGGAAAAACATGGTAGATGATGTTAAGAACAGAAAAAGGAAATACATAGCACATAAAATCCGTGAAGATGGAGTCTTTCTGCTGGCAGTACAAGGAAAAGTACAGGGAAAGCCAGCAAGAGAAAGAAAGCGGATGGAGTTGATGACGGCAAACTACCGGATGACTCACCAAGCAGAACCCCGGCGGAGATCATTAAAGACGCCAGAAATCGCAGCATATGAGAAAGGATGTATGCAATCTCCTGTAAAGGGGAAGCGACTACGATGATGATGATATATATATATATCTTCTCCTTCTTTGGATGCCATGCACTATGTAGTGCGTAGGCTATTCCTAATAGTTTCCCTTCTTTGCTACCTGGAAAAGTCTACCTACATCGACGATGTTGCTCCATTCTTGAATATTCTTTATCCACGAGGTCTTTCTTCTACCAACTGGTCTTTTACCATCAATTCTTCCTTGTAATGTTAGGCGCAGAATGTCATACTTTTCTCCTCTTGGAACGTGGCCCAGTTATGCCATTTTCCTTCTTTTAACATTTTTTATTCGTTTCCTTTCTACATCAGCTCTTTTCAGTACACTGTTATTTGAAACTTTTTCGGTCCACGAGATTTTTAATAGCCTTCTAAAGAGCCACATCTCTGTGGCCTGCAAACGTCTAATGGTGCTGGCTTTTAAAGTCCATGTTTCCATTCCATACAAGAGTACCGGAATCACGTAACAGTATATAAGTTTGAGCCTTATCTACAGTGACAAATCATTTGCAAGCATAACGTTTTTTATTTTTCGAAAGGTTTCCTTTGCCATTCCACATCTTGTTCTTATTTCTTCACCATCGTCTAGTTTTTCGTTTATTACTGATCCCAGATATTTGAAATTGGTAACTCTCTCGATTAGATTATTATTTACGATTAGATGACCAGTGACCTTTTTATTACTTCTTTTAATAACCACGAATTTGGCCTATTGGCAGTTGGTCTAACATACATTGTAGCTCCTGATGACTTCCCGCTGTAATTACTGAATCATCTGCATATCTGAGGTTACTAATTCTTTTCCCATTTACTTTTATTCCGAATTTATCGTTTTGCAATGCTAGTTGAAAAATCTTTTTTATATATATATATATATATATATATATATGTTAAACCAGAGGGGTGAGACAATCCTGTCTTACACCTTTCATGATCTTTAAGGTTTCTGTCTTCAGGTCTTGATTTACTTTTACCTCCGTCTCTTGTTCCCAATACAATTCTGCATTATTCGTATATCTTTCCCATCCACTCCTGTTTCTATCAGAATTTTGACAAGAGACCCGTGTTTTACTTGGCCTTTTCGTAATCAATGAAGCATATGTAGACATCTTGACAATGATCATAGCATTGCTGCAATAGCTGTCTCATACAAAAAAGAGCTTCACGTGTTCCAAAACCTTTTCTAAATCCGAACTGAGTATCCCCACAATGTGCTTCACATTTTCTATAGATTCTTGCATGTAATACTTTAAGTAATGTTTTCAACAAATGACTCAAAAGATATATTAGTGTAAATTCTGAGCGTGATTTCGCTTTTGATTTTTTGGGGATTGGTATAAAAGTTAACTTCAGCCATTCTTGTGGGATAACACCTGTATTATAAATCTTGTTGATAAAAGGTGTTACTGCTGGTATCCCAATACATTTTAAAACTTCTGCTGGAATTTTATCGAATCTTGTAGCCTTCTTATTTTTCATACATTTAATTGCTCCTACTACTTCACATTGTAATATTTCTGGGCTTTAATCTTCACTATTTACAATATTAGTTTGGAGTACTGATCATTGATCACTGAACAGATTCTTTACATATTGTCTCCACGTTCCTGGCGGTTTTTCTTGATCTATTATTACTTCACCTTTTTGATTTCTTATAGCTATTATTTTAGCCTTTTTTATGTTTCCTGTTATTCGTTTAATTTTTTTATGGAAGTTGAAGCTATCATGTAGCCTTAGGAATTCTTCAGCTTCTTCACACTAAAATTTTATGTCAAGAAAAAAGAGGCTTTATAAAAATAGGAAATAGCAATATAGAACAAGCCACCGAACTTATATATTTAGGTCAACTAATTTCATTTAAAAGCAAATTAACAGCAGAAATACACCGCAGATTGGCACTAACGTGGAAAAAGTACTGGGTGATGAAATCAACTTTTAAGAGCAATATTCCGCTCAATCTAAAAAGCGTGGCGTTCAACAGCTGCCTGCTACTATCCTTAACTTACGGCTCCTAAACATGGTCGATGACACAAAGACAGGAAAATATTCTAAGAACCTGCCAAAACAATTTAAAAAGATCAATATTATAAATTAGGAAATTAGATAAAGTCAAATTAAAAACAATTAAGGAACAGATGGGTGATAAGGGATGTCACAACTTCAATCCGCACGCTGAAATGGAAGTGGGGAGGACATGTAATAAGATATGGAGATCAGCGGTGGACGAAAAAAGTAACGGAATGGTTCCTGGCGTACCGCAAGAGAAAAAAGTCGCGACCGTTTACACGTTGGGATGACGACTTCAAGAAATTCTTGGGATCCAGAAGTGCTCTGTATAGATTGGCACACAACAAACGCCAACTGGGAAAAATTGGGAAAGACCTTCGCTTGAAAGGGCCCAGTATGACTACATCCGAAATTAATTTTAGAAATTGATTTTAGCTGTAACAGTTAATTTAGTTATGCTAAATAAAAATTATTATTATTATTATATATATATATATAAAATATGTGAAGCGTTATCATACACAGGGTACATAGTGTGTATGGAAATTATTCAGAAAAATTATTTATTCAAAAATTAAACATTTTGTTTTGCATTCGTTAAACTAATATTTTATTTTCCCAACCTTTAGGGTAGTAAAAAAACTTTTTTATTTTATTGTGAAAGCAACGAAAGTAATATTTTTTCAGTGGATATTGTTTTACAGCCGTTGAGAAGAGCAGCTGAAGGCTATGTCGATAGTGAACGCAGAGTTCACAAAATATATTTCTTTGTTTTATTAACTCACAGTAATAAAAGCACACGGAAGACCAGTTAGGAATTTGTGTTTTTACCTAATTTTCAAACAAGTCCGCTTCTAGTATTCCACAAACTTTGTTCTCTTCATGTATAGTTTACATCTGTAGTAGTAGTCAGGTGCGGTGTGTCATACTATTTTTTGTTGTATTCTTTCTAATCCACACAGTTTGAAGTCAACGTATAACCTTGTTTCACTAATAAGACGTGATATATCCAGACTCTTATTGTTGTTCTAAACGACTACAGGGAGACGGCAACAAGAAGGACAATAATATATTTGCATAAAGTTATAAACATTAAAGAAAAATATAACACGGGTTACAAATATTGTGTACCGGGAACAGCTTATCACATAATCACAAAATAATCAAGTTTTCTTAATCACTAATTACTAACAATATTTGTTAATATTGGAACTTAAAAGTATATTGCTTGAGTCTTCTGTTCTTAATTTATACTGTGTTAAGAATACGAAAGTTTGTGACATATGTGCCGGTAGTACTTATTTAGTGAAATGAGTTAATAATAATGAATAAATTAGTTATAATTTATTACTATATTATGCTATGTTTAAGTCGTCTATGTTTATCTTTGCAATACATGAAACGAAGTTGCCTGGAATTGTAACTGTCAATCGAGGAGAGTTGTTTTGATATGAACGCTTATAGAAAAAGTCAGTCGACATTATTTAAGTGTTTAGTGAAGTCCAGTCTGCTGTCGAGGATCAACCCAAGATGATAACGGACCTTATCACACCACTCTAATGTATTTTCCTGTAACATAACATTGTCAGGTAGAGCAGCTGGTTTCCTACAGGTGAAGAATATAGTTTCGGGTTTTATTCAGATTTGTACTAATTTGCCATTTGTTGTAGTATTTATGTAGCAGCGATATTCAGAGCTGTAATCTATTACGGATCGTGTTAGACCTATAGGGGCTGCAGAATATCGCAGCATCGTCAGCAGAGTCCAACTTGCGCGTTGTGTGGATTTGGAAAATCGTAGAGATGCAGTGTAAACAAAGGTGGTCAAATTATACTGCTTTGCAAAACACCCTCTGATTAAGTTTTGTGAGACCGACACAGTGATACCTACAAACACATAAAAATATCTATTGCCAAGTTTACACGAATTACGCATGTTGAGAATTTACATTTTATCATTTTGTAAAGAATACATGCATGTTACATTATATCGAATGCTTTGGCAACCACAAATAATTCCATGCGTCTATGCTTGTTTCAATTGAAATTGTGGGAGATGGTATCGGCTATTCTGCTTATTTAATGGAAGTAAAAGCAGAACTGAAAGTTTGGAATTATAATATTGTTATCAACATGAGATATTAATCTAAAGTAATTCACCTTTTCAGAAACTTTAGTTAGTTTACTCAGGAAGCTAACGGAGCGTATGTTGGAAACCTGCGAACTTAGGTATGACAATGATCTCGTCAAGTTTCCAGTTTTATTGGAAATGACCTAGTTTAAAGTTACCGTTCATTATGTTTGGGAGCACGACGATAGCGAATGAGGCAGTTTTCTGCTTATAAGCAGTTATGTATTAGCGCTTACCGAACACTTTAACTTTTTTTTTTTTTTTTTTTTTTTTGCGTTAACAAAGCGTCGGGTAATTTTAGTTGTATGTAGATACCTCTGAATCTCATGCGTTGAAAGTTGGAGACTAATTCTAAGTTCTATCGCTGAATTTTGAAGTAGTGAGTAGGGAGGACCTCTGCTTTTTCCATGATCTCTTGTCGGCCTGTTGGCTATGATCAAAGTGTAGTATGGGTTCTTATCACATTAATATCTGATACACGTCGCAATACGATGATCGGTATGCTAAATTATTTTTTGTAAACGGATGAGATGTTGGGATATCTCGCTCGATCTTAGTCATGGGTCGACTTTTTATTGCAGTACAGGTGACAAAGCGTGTTCTATAATGATGGTTTACGGATAGGAATCGGATGAAATGAAGACCGTATTACCTCATTGGGATGACGACGTAAGAATAATTGCAGATGGGAAAAATTGAATAGGGCGAAGATCGAAACTAATGGGATGCTGGTGGAGGTCTATGTTCAGTAGTGGGCTGATATAGGCTGAATCGTAAATATATGAATTTTACATACTTACATAATTATTACATATTCGGTTGCCGAACGTCGTGACTAGCTATTGTACGTTTATTTTTATGTACAAAATGAGCTAGCATTCAAGGCACTATTTACATGAGACGCAGATTCGCGTGCATACCATGTTATATTGATTGGGGTACCACTGCCTTGCCGGTGATAATTCAAAAATAAATAATGATAAACATATTTCTATGACACGTGTTGGTTTCGAACCCTCGACCGTGGAATTGACACTCGAGCGCTTTACGAACTACGCTACCGGCAACATAAATTCGATTATTACTATGGTTAAAAATAATTTTAGCGTTTTCGGTGAAATAATAACGGTATTTCGTTTCTGGCTTTGTTTATGTAGAAATGACTGGAAGTTCGCCCGATGATAGGTCAACGGTAGATGCACGTAACAATATGATAGAATTATCGTGTATGAAAGAACAAGCGATTCACCATCAAATTTTGCAGGTAAATACCATTAGCATGCTGTTTATTTTTGCACTATAAACTGTGATGTATAATGAACTAATAAACTTAGATTACACTTTTTTTTTTATTATTATTTTTAATATCGTTAAATAAATTTCGTTAATCTATCAATCGATAATCACGATATAATTTATATGTCTGTCCTGTATTACTTGTAAGCATGGGTTGTAGTTATTGTAATCGATAATCACGATATAATTTATATATCTGTCCTGTATTACTTGTATGCATGGGTTGTAGTTATTGTAATCGATAATCACGATATAATTTATATGTCTGTCCTGTATTACTTGTAAGCATGGGTTGTAGTTATTATAATCGTTCCTATTCGCTGCAGTTTATAGGTACCCTATTATATGCGAGGCATTTTCTGTGTGTGTGTGTGTGTTTTTTTTAATAATCTTTTAGCTTTATTGCTGCCGATTATATCTCTGAAAATTACCGTGAATAAAGTAGTTATATCGTATTAAGTCCCGTCTCCGTATCGGAGATAGGCGACTACTTACCTACACATATTTTGTTTTACAGTGTAGCGTACAAGGCAATCATAATACGGCGTTAGCGTAGATAGACACACACATACCCGGGCGAACTGATCGTAATATCTTTGTTGTCACGACACAAATCCGCGTGTTTTTTCTGTAGTGTACTTATATTATTATTAGCGCATTGCCTTGCACGCCCTAATATTCGGATTATTTTATTAATTTATATTTTTATTTTTTTATGATAATTTTTATGTCGTCGATCATATTCGAACTCGGTACCTTCCGTATAGAAGTCCGTGCTCTAGCAACTAGGCTATCACGACGATTTTATATATCCTAAGAAATAATTTCTTATATAATTTTCCCTCAAGTCAACCGACATACTGTCTATCCGATTTCCTCCCAACAGTTGTTCTTGACATATAACTGATTAAAAAGTTCTTGAATTCGCGTGTATAAACATTGGATCGTCGTTTAATTCTTCTCTTCTTCTTCCTGTAACTCTATTCGGGGATAGCTTAACCGCTTTACACAGACTCCACTATTTGACCAAATGAGTATCGGCTTCGTGCTATGTGGACTAATTCCTCTATTTTTGTAATTCCAGTCCATTCCTTAATATTCTAGAGCCATGTTAATTCTTTTTTTTTTTTTAATTGATTCATCCTTAGTCATTAAGAAGAAGAAAGCTTTACTCTTCTATAAACGAACTAACTGGTGTTCTATGGTATATGGTTTTGAGGAAATCTCTGACGTTGAACGTTCCTCCCGAAAAAACCTAACAGCTCGTTCAGAAAATTATTGAATATTTAAAATTATGTGATAGATGAATAGAAAACACAAGTGTACGCCTTTGGAAAAAGAAGCATTGTTCTTGTGCCGTTTCATTTAGTTCTTGTATATCTTCACTAAGCAGTACTATATCATCTGCGTATCTCAGATGACTGCGCGATATGTGTGTCCATCCTTTAAACCCTTATTATCCCAGTTTAATTTTTCAAATACTGATGTCGATAAAGCATCTTGATACGATCAAATTACATCTAAGGTATTCATGGAATTACCGATCACAATCACGATGCGCTTATATAAATTCATTGCTGGATTTAAGCGTCCCCCCTTTCTTTCCATATGTAGGGATCACGGGCCTCGTTTATCCATTTCACACCGGCTGATCTCTATATCGTCCGGCCACCTTATTTCCGGCCGACCGCGACTTCTGCTTCCTTCTCTTGGAAGCCATTCTGCTATTCGCTTCGTCCACCTGTCATCGTTTCTTCTTGCTACATGACCTGCCCAATTTCATTTTAACTGCGTCACACGTCCGACTACATTCGACAATTTAGTCTGCTGTCTTATCTACGTGTTGGTTTTCTGGTCTGATATCTTGATGTCCAATATTAATCTCTCGTGGGCTCTGTGTCACTGCAAGTTTCTTAACGGCATACTTCGTTAGACTCCATATTTCCGCTCCATATGTAAGCACTGGGGGGATGCACTGTTCGTATACTTTCTTATTAAGCTGTTAGGTATATCTTTATTTTTGAGAACAGTGCTCAACTTTCCAAAAGCTGTCCACGAGAAATGCGTACTTTCCTTTCGCGTTGCTTTCTTCTCTGTGTGTAATAATTTGCACTAGGTATATATATTTACTGACCTGTTCCAGTATCTCGTTATGTAGTTTTATTTGTAACTTTTGAGGTGTATTTGTCATGACCTTCGTTTTATTAATATTTATGGTTAATCCTGCTTTTTTAGAACAGTTATAAAGGTAAGTTATCATTTCCTGTAAGGTACCAACATTATTACTAATCAACACAATGTCGTCAGCAATACACAAGTGACTGATTTTTTCCCATCAATATTCATGCCTTTAGACTCCCAAGACAAGTTTTTGACATGCGTTCTAAGACTGCTATAAATAACTTCGGAGATATTGTGTCTCCTTATCTGGCGCCTCTCTTTAACGATATTTTGTTTGTTTTTTCCACCAGTTGTATTTGTATCATTGGCGATTTGTAAATATTTTTTATTATGTCGATATATTCATCATATATACAATTTTCTTCAAGCGCTCTCAACAATGTTCATGTTTCCACAGTATCAAATGCTTTATGATAATCGATGAACGCCATTTACGATTCCATCTTGTATTTCTTGCACTTAGAGATTGAAATCATCACAGTGTGAATGTGATCATGCGTTGCTCGCACGGTTGGCAGTAATCTACTTGTTTCGTCATTCAATTTGCAATTATACTTATATAGAGCTTGTAAATATGTGATAATAATCTAATTGACCTGTAATTTGCTAGGCTAGCTGTATCACCCTTTTTGTGTATTAGGATAACATCTGCTTCATCCCATAATCGCAGGATAGAGTTCTTTTTTAAATATTTATTAAACAGGTTTTTCAGCAAACCTAAAATATCCTCATTTCCTTCTTTAATCATTTCTGGGTTTACACCATCCCGCACGCTAGCTTTGTGATTTTTCATTTTCTCCAAAGCGTATTTGATTTTACTTGTTGATATATCCGGTAGGTTTCCATTATCCTCATTTATTGTTAATCTATCTTAGGCTTAACTTTTGTGTCATACAGATCTGCATAGAATCTTCCTACCTCATTGGATAGTTCAGTTTTGTCTGTAAGGGTATCTCCGTCACGATTTTTTCTGGAATACTTTAGGTCCACTGTTATGTTCAATTATTTCGAGAATTTTCTTTGTATTATATATATATATATATATATATATATATATATATATATATATATATATATATATATAATATATATATATATATATATATATATATATATATATATATATATATAATATATATATATATATATGAGGTGGTTTCACTTTTTTTGATAGTACCCAAGCGTTTGACATATGGTACAAGGGCTTACTTTGCGATGCCATCAGACGTATCGATGGATAATATTTTTCGGTGAAATATGGAAATGAAAAATTTGAACATCTATACTTTTTCTAATCACTGTAATCTCTGGTTTTGTATATCGGTTTTATAAATATCTGCTTTGGTAGCTCACTGCCTTCTAATGTTAGAATTATCAATTTAGTTGTTACACTTGATATAATTTCCTTTATAGATATTATCTTTTATTGCCATATCGTGACTGCACTTTTTTCATGTGTTAGTTTTATATATATATATATATATATATATATATATATATATATATATATATATATATATATATTTACACTTGCCTTTGGTATATACATATTTACTAAATCATTTTCTTTTTTTTTTCAATAATTTGTTTCTATTGTTACGTTGAGGTTTTTTAAACATATATTTGTATAAATTTTTACAACGCATATTCTCTGCACATCCGCGCACATAAAGCAGCATATATGTAGATCTATGCTCTTACACATACATCGATGTACACGAGCATGCCAAACACATATGCAGGCTAACGTCAAAATACAGAATTTTCACGATTTACTTATGCTGTCAAGCTTTCTCTTGTCGGCATGTATTATCATTATATATCTTGTGGCCCAGTGAAGACGGACGGTTTTGTTTTTTGAATACCGCAGTTGGTAACACTGCTACGACGCAAATCGCGTGCTCCACGTTTATTGTACACGCGAGAAATTCGTTTTTGTCCAGTTTCAGTTATCACATCATCCTATAACGAGAAGGAGCCCGCTTTTCGCGTGGAACGTTATTTTCTGCGTGAATCGATCACGACAGTGCGAATAGAATTTCGAAAAGTATTAATATTTTTTGTGGGGATACCTACACGTTCACGAGATCAAGATCTGAAACCTCGGATTTGTGAAGAAATTTCAAAAATTCAGCGACCTATATTCAAAAAAGTGTTCGAAAATTTTATTTAAAGAACGAATGAGTATTGTTACAAATGACGGTCATCTGAACGATAGTGTGTTCCGTTCCACAAATGATTTTGTAAGCTAATCTCTCGTTCTCTTTTTTTTTTTTTTTTTTAATAAAATTCCATTCAAAAATTTTGGTCGAATAGTTTTTGAGTTATTCAAAAAATAACAAATCCGCCCGTTTTCTCTGGGTCACCATATATAATATAATATTATACAAAAGAGAAAAATAAGTGTATGCATTATCGTTCGTTAGTAATTTGATTTTGGTTAACTAGCTATTGTCAACACGGATTTGCCGTATATAACGACTTTCTGTCTCATTTAATCTGTGCTATTTTACGGCTTGTCTCGGTCTAATATCTTATTCTGTACGCGTAATACTCATCGTTTAAACGAAATCACACTCGCAATGTAATTTTAGTAGTTATATTAAAAAAAAAAAAAATTAAAAAAAAAAACAATTATCATCCAGTCATAATTCACCCGTGATATTTCAATATTTTATTATATAATCGTTTTAGCTATTTACAACGGTAAAATGAATTACTAATACTATTAAATGATCCTCTTAATAGACCTTTCGTCGAAACTGCATTATATGCCGATGAGCCAGTATTATTATACTGTTCTCCGTACAGAGTTAGTACGATTCGTAATCGATCGCAAAAAAAACGGCGAATACTATTTTTAAATATTACAAAAGATTTGAAAATTGCCACTAAATGCGTATAAATCCCAAACGAATATTTCTACTAGAAGACGTCCGCTATCTTCGCCTGAAATTAACCGTTTCAGTCACAATGTTCACTATATGGGACATGAAATTTTAACGTTGTCAAAAATTTTATATACACGAAGTGTCTCGATTTTAAAAATATTTATATAAATACATTGAAAATTATCTAAGGTTCACCCAAGAAGTAGTATTGTATAATAAACATATCAAATTTATAATTTAATGTTAAGATTTTATAATGTATGACTGAACCGATTAATATGAATTCTGAACAAAACTCACAGTCGAAAGTAGTCTGTTATATTTAGGTGAAGTTCTTGACAGAAGATTAAACGAACATATTAAATATAGGCAAAGCCCGCAAATGCACGCGCCTTTTCCGATGTGTAACAGAAAATCGGGCCTTACCCGGATTAAAGACAAAATTACCGTTGGCAACTGGTCCAAGATTAAAACTTACGCTTGTCCTGTATGGTCTGCTATTTCTAATAGTACGTATATATAAAAAGTTTCGGACAGTTCGAAATTGTTATTGTAGAATTATACTAAACGTTAACACGAAGATTTCATATTTACAATGGGCAATTATTCATAAAATTTTCCGCAAATTTCATCGATAATTTTTCTATCCGTCGCGATTAATATCAGTTGTGATATACGGTATCCGTGTGTACGATATATATACTAAGTATAAGCGTCGTAGAATCAAGCGTATGGGTTTTTTATCAAAATTATTTTCTTATTTCGAATGTATTTATTATGCGATTTATATTAATAAGTATCGATTGTAAATTGTAATTATCAGAATTACATCTCGAGTATTTTTATAATCATCTTAGAATTTTTTTTTTTTTTTTTATTTTGCCTTTTTTCCCCCAGTATTTCTTTTTGATCAGATTTATGTATAACATATTAATGTATTATTTAGTTAAAATAACTATTTGCCAAAGTTAGAAGTCGGCCAATAATTTTATGCAAAGTAGGTTAATTAATGAATTTTATTCTTCTTTCCGCCCATTCACACTCACGCTTCTACGCGTATATATTCGGTAATAATACTAAAAAGTTAACATAACGCGGAATAATGTCCCCCCTCCATTCGTGAAAATTGAATAAATTCTTACGATGAAGTAATTTTTACAATTATTTTCTAATCGTTATTCTAGCTTTTCATTCTAGTAATTTTTACAATTATTTTCTAATCGTTATTCTAGCTTTTCATTCTAGTAATTTTTACAATTATTTTCTAATCGTTATTCTAGCTTTTCATTCTTTTTTCTAAGTGTCCCCCCTCCATTCGTGAAAATTGAATAAATTCTTACGATGAAGTAATTTTTACAATTATTTTCTAATCGTTATTCCAGCTTTTCATTCTTTTTTCTTTATCAATTAGTAATACAGGTTTCCAAGAGCTTTGAAGTTGAAATCCTGTTCCCTGTTGAAATTAACGTTTCTCTATTTCGATAGACCACCAGGACAGTGAATTATTCACTATTTGAAAAACCCTCCACCTTCCCCGAGCCGGCGTACCACAACACTTGAGACGAGTCCCTTTATGTCTCGAGCCCGGAAAATAGCCACTAGGACAAGTCGCTTTTTCTGCAACCTTACCGGTATTTTCGTTCGTTTGAAATTTGTAGAATAATCTGTTTTTCTGTAAAATATTCTGGCCACGAGTTGTAGTGTGCTCTTTAATACGCGTAGTAACAACACGTCTTTCATGATTGTTTGACCCTAAAATGTCGTGAAATGTAGAAGTACATTTTTGTTACAGAAGTGCGACGAAGGACCTAATGTACTGCGAGCCCCGGAATGAATGTGGAGTGCCCATCCGGTAGTAGGTCTCTTCAGATTTTTAAAGCACTCATTACAGCTGATGCAGAACGCTGTGCTCCGCATATGTTTGGGGCGCCATGCGCTCTACTTCCATTAATACCTTGCAGGCAGAAGCTGCGAAGCCTCCCTTTTCGTTATAGAAATTTATATCCGATAAATTTCACCTTAGAGTCAGACAGTCGTTACCCTCGCATAATTAATAAATACTCGTATAGATAAAGCTGGCAATAATAAATACTGGATTGATAAAATCATTCATAGTCGTATAAGTTTAGTCCAGACGGCTTTAGACTTCTTTTATAAGACTTCCTTTCAAATACTATTGTTTAGATTAGAGGTAGATACTAGGTTCTTTCAATACATCGAAGAGTCTCACAAACGTAGTTAACAATTCCATTATCGAGTCCGTATTTTAGGAGTACAACGCTTATGAAATTATTTACACCGATGACTCTATTGAACGATACATAAAGCGGTATACAACATCCTTTTTTCTACTCGTCTAGAATTATTTTCGGTGAAAACCACGTCCTGATTATTCAAAAAATTTAACGTTTCGAATGGACTTACGCCACTCATCATCAGAAACGAACTAAACCACAGACTCTTGAGTTATTTCCTTTTATAGGCACTTTTCAATCGGAACTTAATATTTCCAGGGCTGTGATTGGTCCTACCGTCAGCTGATATATCACCTGATATTACTGCATGGTGATTGGTCAATTCTTCTGTAGTCATTATATTTCCAGGGCTATGATTGGTCCTACTATCAGTTGATATTCCTGTATTGTGATTGGTTGATTTTTCAGTCGTCATTATATTTTCAGAGCTATGATTGGTCTTAATAAATATGTAACATCCTTTTTTTTTTCACACAGTAGATAGAAACATCTCTAAGTTATTCCGTATACGATATGCAAGTTCATCATTTTTGATGGAAATGTATGCCATATACGAGAATGTTCTTTTTATTAGATTATGTAGGAAAAAGAATATCATAATACTCACTGACTCGATGAGTGTTCTTTTGCAACAGCCTAGATTACATGAATTTTACATTTAGTAATATATTCCAGCTATCAACACGACCGTACGTTTGGCAACTTCACAAGTGCCGAACTAAGGTGAAGTTTAAGTAGATTCCTACCGACTGTGGCGACCGGGGAAATGAGATAGCGGATGCGATTACTCGATCATCGTTCTTTTCAATCACATTTAGAATTTAAAAGTTTGTTAAAAGGTAAAAAATACGTCGCTATTCAAAGAACAATTCCGGGAGAGCCCTGGTTTAAACATGGGGATTTCCTCCATAAAGATTCTCCTCCGTGTTTGTCATACTAAGGAGTGGTCATGACTGTACACCTAGTAATCTAGCCAAATTCGGGATCATCAGAAGTGTAGTTTGTGAGATATGTAATATTGAAGATAATATCGAACATCAGATCTTGCCTTGCCCCAAATACAAAAATATAGAGATAGCTTTCTGTCTGGACTTCTATCGACAAGGAACACGCTGCAACATGAAGAGTTTATTGTGGATCCTACCTCCTCGGATGCGCATAGATTCAATAATATAAGTTTATAGCCTGAACTGTCAAATTAAACTAGCCAAAGGGTGAAAACTAGGCCAAAGAAAATAAATTATAATCCTCTCTAACTGGTTATTTCTTTCTTTATTAATTAATAATATAGGTTTCCAAGACAGACGAAGTTGAAATCCACGTTCGCTAGTGATATTATTATTACTTTTCTCTATTTCGATTGCCTCTAGAACAATTCGCTTTCAATATTTTTGCAACCTTACCGGTATGTTCATTCATTTAGAGGTTATAGAATAACCTGTTTTGAGTAAAATGTTCTTGCATAAGTTGTACTTACCTATACACGCGTATGTTTACAATCTGGAGTGTGCTCTTTAATACGTGTAATAACTTTCACATTCGCTATTTTTCGTCTTCACTTTCTGATACAAATTCGAGGAATTTTTCGTTTTCGTATGTAATGTGTCCTCTTTTATTTGCGATTTTCTCGCTTTATTCTAAACTTGTATGTGTATTACACTTTATTTTCTAAACTTTCCTATAACGCGCGTAGAGATGGAATTGTTATTTGCAATTTTCTCTTACTACGTTACGCGTGTCTGCAAGTCCCCGTGATCTATTATTATTTATTTTTAATCTCTGCAATTTGTCGCATCGTACATTTATTCTCTTTGCATCTGAGACGCGCATTAAATTTTAATATCGTGTTCGAACAAGAACAACACGCTGTTTATTTTTATCCCATTTATTCACGCTCATTTACGCATCAGCATCATTAAGTTCCGCCTCCATATCGGAACGCGCTCTGCCACATACTTACGCGCTACTATCCTCGTACCTATCACATAGATTTTTCAAATCAAATTCGGTAGTGACGTATCAAAATTTTATCCTGTCAAGGCTGGGGTTCCACAGAGTTCGGTTTTGCGACCAATCCTTTTTCTCATATATATATATATTTTTTTCCCGACCTTCCGGTAAATACAAATGTGAAAATGGCGGCATTTGCCGATGATACGGCATTATTTTCGAGAGATAATGATCTGGTAGCGGCGTCAGAAAAACTACATTGCGGTTTTAACGACTTGAACATCTGAGTACCACAATGTAGGGTTAAAATTAACTCATCTAAAGTACATGTTACATTTACTAGTAGGCGGAACACATGTTCTCACCTGTTGATCTTAATGGTCCGATCTCGCAGTGGCTTGATCGCCGCTTGAGCTGGAACGAACACACCAAAATCAAAGTAAAAGAAATAAAATTTAAACTGCGAAATATGTACTGACGATACCTAAATCAGGTAAGGACATTTCTGATCCCAGAAATGTGCGAGCCGTTTCGTTACTTAGTAATTTTAGTAAAATAGCAGAAAAAATTATTTTGAGTAGACTAAAAAAATTCACAGATGATAATGATATTTTTATAGAACAACAATTCGGAATTAGGAGTAATTTATCTACTGTCATGCAATCAGCAAGAATTAGTGGCATCATATAACGGATAGGTATAATAAAAATATGTATACAAGGTTACTGTTATTAGACATGGAGAAAGCTTTTGACACCACTTGGCAACTTGGTTTAATATACGAAATTACTCAACTTAAATTCTCTAATTACTTACTTCGGCTTATTCAAAATTATTTAAGTAACCGAAATTTCATAAAGTTAACAATGATCATTCTTACATGACAAATGCATTAGCGGGAGTTCCCCAGAGGAGCATAACTTTACTTATTCCTTCTTTTTATTAATGACATCCCCAAAATTAAAAACTTACAGATGGCATTATATGCCGATGATACCGCTATATATTGCACATCGTACCGAATTGACATTATACAAAGGAGACTAACTCGGGGTTTTATTAAATTAAATCGTATTTTAATAAATGGAGGATCGAAATAAATTCCGATTAAACTCGATCTATTCTATTTACGAAAAGAAGACCGCATTTCTTACACACCTGTGATGGTGAGCAACACACCTTTGGTTTGGAAAAGCGCTATTAGATATTTAGGCGTAATACTGGGTCTCACACATTTACTAAATATCTTGAATATGTCTGCAATAAAACACACGCGTCTCTAAGCTATTTCCGATATTTAATAATTACGTCAGCTCGGCAAATAAATTAATAATCTACAAAACTATAATCAGAACAATTATGATTCATTGTCCCATACGGTGTCATATACTAGCCGTTCTAACTTAAGTTACAAAGGCTACAAAATATGTGCTGTAGAATAATTCTTAATCTTCCAGTCTATGTTAAGACTGAACACATTCACGAGGCATTGAAGTTACCATATATATATATATACACGAGGTTGTCGATAAAAAAAAAAAATTATTTTTGATAGCTGTGCCTGCAGTCAGTATTCAGTTATTAAAGAGTCTTAGGGGATTATACACGTACGAGTTTGCAACTAAAATATAAACGCTATAAACATAAAAGAATTAAACACACGCTTTTATACAGCTGGCATTTTGTCGATTTTTTTTCTCGCTCTTTTGTGTATAATTAAAAATTATCGTTTATCCCGTTAACGTTAAATATTTATAAATTTATATATAGGTGTAGCTTTGTGATATCAGTATGCAGGTTTTGTTAGTGGTTTTTCCCGTATTTTTATTTTAGTTAAACGAGCAACTGGGCATACTTTTTAAACTAGTGTATACGTAACTATGTTCAGAATGCGTTATATTATTATTTTCGTTATTTTTTTTTGTAACATATATTTATTTTGTAAATACACTTTTATCGATCTATCTATCTAAAGAAATAAAATTTAAACTGCGAAATATGTATTGACGGCTGGGCAAAACTCCCGAATTACCTCTAAAATCGAAATTATAGACAGGGCAGTTATTAATCCGGTGTGGACATGTGACATATCACTCTCTGGGAAACAGCATAAATATCGTATATCAAAACGATCCCAATCCAAAATTCTAAGGATAATAGCCGGTGCCCCCCCCCGGTATATACGAAACGATAATTTGCATAAAGACCTAAAAGTACCAAATTTGCGTGAAGTAGTCCGGGATAGCAGTACAGGTTACTTGCATACGTTAGAGGGTCACCCTAACCAGCTGGCAGTAGATTTATTAGATAATGTCGTCGAATCTCGCAGATTAAACTATTGCACACCTTTAGACCTTTCCCAACGGTTTTTGAATGATTGCAGAGGTAGTTCGGAGTGTCATTGCTGAACGACATCTCCCATCTTGTCATGGTCTATATTCCAGTTGCTCATTGACTACATCAGTCAAATAGCGGTTTAGAAAAATAATAAATAAATAAATAAAATGTACACATGCCGCTGTTTTTTACGTAACTTTTTCATATGCACGAACGGCCGTGTTGTTAGAGCTAGATTATCGATAAATGCTAATAATTTACCGCGATCCTACGTTTTTCTTATTTGCCTGTATAGAATGCTAAGTTTCTTAACCATTTCAGAAGCAGTGACCTTTATACGGTAGATCTTTAATACTAAAAAAAATTTTACCTATTTCGATAATAACGATTCGAACAGTGTGGAATGTAGTAATTTCTTTAAAATAACCAACGAAAAAGTGGTTAAAACGACTGAATATTTATGCATATAAACAGACCACAACGCTCTATTCAAAAGTGGTCATAAAAAGAATACAAATATAAAAAAATATGCAATCTATAAAAATATGAAAATAAATAAAAAAAAAGATTAAATATAATAAATAAGAAAATACTCAATTTAATTATACACTATTAGAAAAAATTGCAAAGTGAAAAAAAATTGATTATAAATTAATTCGATAGTGAGTGTCTTTTATTTATTTTTTTCGTGTCCGCTTGATAATGGCTTAATAGCCGAAAAGCATTGTGGTCTCTTTATTTATAAAAATTTAGCGATTTCAACTACTTTTTTGTTCTTAATTTTATAATTGATTCGTACGGATTGTTTCCTAATTCTAAACAATATTTATATTAAACGTTAAACATTACCCAGTCAACTAAAAAAAATAGCCGAAATATTACTTTATATTTTCACATTCTCTAATAATTTTTTAAACTACTTAATGGAAAACATTGTGGTTGTGCTGTAGCTTCGGAAGATGATCTCCTACGTTATATCCTGCCACCTCAATACTCGGTATTTACGGTCGGGCAACAAATGATGATGTCGAAATCGTAATCTACTGATGAGTACAATTCCCTTACGACTAATTTTCTGAAAGAAATAGAACTATGGGAGTTTGGAGAGAGACGGCTGGAGCTGATAGTAATAAGTGAGAGGTGATTGACTAATGCTCTCAGTGTAAATTAGCTCCCGTTGATCGCTATGCTCTAGCTGAATAAAATAAATGATATCTTTGTGAGAGACTAAGGAGAGCTCTACACCACTAGACGACGCGTCTTTAGTCAATGAGTCAACAAATTCGTTGTTTGTAATACCTCTTTGACCCGGCATCCGCAAAAAGAACACAGATATTCCCACACGTTCCAAATTATTAAGTTTTAGCAAAACTAAACCAATTAATGTGTCCGACACGTTGCGTTTATTGTCTACAGCCGTCACCACGCTTTTTGAATCGGTAATAATAAGGTAATTTCCGCGAAGATTTAAGTCCGGTAGAATTGACAAGGCTTGTAGTACTGCTACACATTCTGCAGTAAATACTGAACATTCTTGGCATAATTTGTACATGTTATTAATATTGAAATCTTGAATGAACACTGCTGCTCCCGTTCGTCGAGTTGACTTTGATCCATCTGTGCAAACAAGAGTGTGTAGTTGAAAAATTTCGGATATAATACTATTGAAAGTAGCAAAGATTAGTGTAGAAGGATACACACTACCGTTTTTTAGGGAAAAAGGATGAATTTTGTTCGTTGAAGAAGTAAAAATATAGTACCATAAATTGAAAAGGAGCTTGCATGCACGTGAGACGTACACGAAACTCCTCTAACCTTGTTATAACAGATATAATCTTATTACGGCTCCCAAATCATACATGTTTTCCACCGAATGAACTAGCAGACAAAACAGCTAAAGAAGCAGCTACTATTCAACCATATCCATTAACTTCTATACCTGAATATGATGCAATCGCTTCCGCCAAACACAAAACAAATAAAACCTTTTGTATCTTACAACAAATCACCTTAGAGCTATCCATTCTCATCGTTTTCCTTGGAGATTTTTTTTACACAGTAGGAAGGAACAGGTAGTTCTATCTCGTCTTCATATTGCTCACACTGCATTGACTCATGGCTACATTATAAATCAGACAGATCCACCATCGTGTTCCCGCTGCGTCTAGACACCCACTCCGACGTTTATTTTTCGAGTGTTCACAATACTTCACATACCGACCTCAAAATTTCATTTGAAATTCACTACAAGATGTTTTAATCGATAACCCAATTGTAGTAGAAACAGTTCTTCAATTTCTCCGAAATATTGATATGATCAACTTTATATAATATCCAATAATTACCTTCAGGTGTTCCTCTAGTCATAGTAGCAGTAGTACCCGACAAAAAAAAAATACCTTCATGGAAATGTACAATTTTCTGAGAAAAAAAATGATGATATGTGACTGTGGAACGGTTAAATAGCGATATACCCACCGTGTATTACCCTATTTTCCGTCGAAACTTTAACCATTCTGATTTCACTAGTAGCTTATTATAGAATGTTCCGTATCAAATGTTTTTTTTTGTGGAACCTATAAATGTTACTAACACTTTATGCCTTACATCAAAATTTATTCAACACCTTACGCTGTTGATGCACCTTTTCGGAGTCCATACGCTACGCTGATAGTCGGTTAGTTTCAGTTTCTTTAGTATACTAAGCTTATTAGCTACACATTTTCCGTTCGACTTCAATGTTACAACTACACCGCTACTATTACAATATATTTTGAAATCGATATATTAACATTTCTTCTCGATATATCGAATCAGAATCACTAAGAATGAAGACGAATCTTACTTTACGATACCTACAAAAAAATAGAAACCATTTTCGACTAACCTTAATTGTAATCATAGTAATTTATCGTGCTATACTTATTTCAAGTACTTTTTCCTCTTCTACTTTCAGTGTCCTCGAAAAACGTTGGCGATCATCCTCTTGATTCGATCTTAGTCCATTACCATTCGGAATATTTCTATCGCGCTTAATTTACACGGATTCTTTAAATTTTCCATCCACGTTTTTCTAGGACCAACCAGGCCATGATTGCCATTTACCTTACCCTGTATTATTGCTTGAATTATCTCATATTTGTTATTTACGCGTTAAATGTTCAAGGTATTCTAATTTTCTTATTATTACTGACTTAACAATTTCGGCGCTCTTGTTTAATCGCGTTAAAACTTACGAATTTATTATTTTTGCCGTCCATGAAATTCTTAAAATCTCACGGTATGTCCGTACTTCAAATACGTGTAATTTTTTCCATAACACTTTGAACATTTTCCAAGATTCGACGCCGCAGAGTAAGATGCTGAAAATATAACTCTTCTTCTTCTTCTTTTTTGATTTGTGACCGTACCGTATCCTGCTACTTAGGCCAGAGGCACGGAAGGAAAGGTATAAGAAGCTAGATTAAAGGAAATATGTTTGTGATTTTGAGGAAGAGGAGAAGTTTAGTCTCGGCGGATGAAGTGCGTTGTAATATGTTGGGAAGGTTGAGAGGAAGGCCAACAAGCTGACGTTGAAAGGTATATGTTGGACAGGAAACTAGGATGTGAGTGATGGTAAGAGGAGTATTGCATGCAGGACAGGTAGGCCGATTTTCCCTGGTGAACAGGAACTGGTGCGTAAGACGTGTGTGTCCGGACCGAACGTGAAAGAGGACCAAAGATTACCTTCAAATCAAAATTTTGTTCATTTTTTGTAAATGTAATCTCGCCTGTTCAATTTTATACACTGGAGGACTGTAAGTAAATTCGACAATGAAACATGGTCACCTTTGAAGAGGAGATGAAACGAAGGAGGATGGTTAGAGAGAAGTATGAAAGACAGTCAACTAAAATGTGAGAAATATAGAGGATAACGCCACAGGATACGCATGAGTGAGACGCGTATGGAACAGGCGCAATCTGGTGATGAGCACATCGTTTGTGCGCCTTGGAGGCGAAGTTATCCAAGGATCGATCGAATGTTTGATTTGTCGTAGTTTGTTGTTTTGTGACGTCAGTTGCCACTTCCTCTAAAACTTTCTGCATATATATTTATACACAAATTAACTGTGCAGTTTGATTTGATTTAATTGATTAATTATTATTTATTTATTTATTATTAATATTATTATTTTGTGATTTTTATCGTGTTTATTATTAACGTATTTCTGTTTGTCGAATATCGAGAGATGAAGAGAATAAATATACGTAAATTTCTATATATATTGCACTTTGAACTCCCGTTGAAATTAATTTAATCGGCGACTTACAAAAAATAATTTCAAAAATCCATTTTAGGCTTTACGTGTATAACAGTTACATTGATAATTATAATAATAACATTTGTAATATTAATAGATATAGCAGCAGAAGTAATAATAATAATAATAATAATAATAATAATAATGCCGAAAATATCAGCTATTACTAATAAAAGTATCATAAAATTATGATGATATCGAGCTTTTCGAAATGTAATAAACATTTATAACCCACTACTCTCTTAATAAATATTATTAGCTTATTAGTCTCTCACTCTTACACACACACACACGCACACACATACGGCTTATCTCTAACTACTCTCAATTATTTCATTAACGAAACGTATCGTGTTAAATTCTAGTTCTTTTCCTTTCTTTTTCTTTTGTATTTTGACTGGTTTTCTCTTTTTGCTTGTACGTAAGCGTAAACAAGGTAAAACCCGGAATATGGAAAATCAGTGTTGGGTGGGGTGTAGTGTCGCAATAAATTGAAAAACAATCCATATTTTATCATGGAGCACTAATAAACAGCCTGTGAAACTTGTAAATTTCAAAATACTTTTAATTCGGTTACAGTTTACTCTGTTGTACGCGCACTTGCAGATTAAACTATCTTCCTCGTTCGTTGTGTATATATATATATATACATAAATATTACACACACACACAATATATATATATGTGTGTGTGTGTGTGTGATTTCTATATATAGAGTTTACATATATGGGTGGTTTCAAGGGGGTATAAATAAGACGTAATTATTGATAAAGTTGCTACTCAAACTGTTTACTGCTTTTTTCACACTACGCCTGTAATGCGTAGCTGATAATATATATATATATATATATATATATATATATATATATATATATATATATATATATATATATATATATATATATATAATGGATTTCCCCATTTTTATTTTTAACATATTTTTTTTTGTTTTTCGCGTTTTTTTTTCTTTTTTAAGAAAAATGTTTTCAGTAAACATTTGGTGGATATTTTTAAAATCGAGGTTAATTATCAAATTTTTCTACACCCAGTCAAATTTATTAGTATTGCGTGATCGTTTTGAAATTCAGTTTGCATCAGTCATTAGAATTTTGAATTATGTCATAGGAAAATCATTTTTATGTGTGTATGTGCCTTTACGACAAGAGGAAACTATCTATCTCAGAAAACACATGATCAGAAATAAATGCACCGGAAACAAATGAACATAAAATGTTTTCGTATCATAACATAAATATACGTATCAGGTAAAGATGTCGAATAAATTTCTAAATGACATTTTTATAAATATGTGGAACTGAATGAAAATTTAAATGAGGGGTAAAAGACCTGTTTCGAAATATTGGGGAAATAATTGGTCGTTTCATACGTCAGCTGCTGGTAATCAAAAGTAGTCTTCTAAAGCGTCAGCAGATGGCGACATTATAGTTGAAATGTTCAAATATCTAGGAGAAGTAACAATAGATATCCTTAATAACATTTGCCAAAATATATGGCAATGAACTGGTCAAACAACCAGACAGTATCGGTATATAGCCTAATCCTCAAAAACGGATCGCGAAAATTACAGAACGATTGCACATAGGTGTACATTATACATGATACATTTATAACCGCACATATTAGTGCATTAAGCGGAAGGATAAGCGAGACTTTATGCCGGATAAAAAGATACTCGAGAACAGATTATAAATATGCGGCAAATAATAGAGAAATGTCGAAAATTCAACATTACATTGTTGATCGGTTTTGTATGTTACAGAAAAGTCTTTGACTGCGTTCAACGGAATAAGTTATGGATGAAATGGGTGTATCATGCTGTTCAATAGCCATGATTAACTGTACGATAAAAATATTGAAGAGTAAAAATCAACAATAAACTAACGAATGATTTTAATGCTAAAAAGTGATTTCGTCTGGGTTGCATTTGGATTCTAGTTTATGCAAGAAAAAAAAATCATATTTTTATAGAACTATTTAAGATAAACTTATAAATAAGTAAATTTACTTACCGATATGCGCGGATAATTCTAACTTTTCTTAAAAAACAATTTTAAAATTAATCACACCCTTTTGATTGATTAATTGATTGATTTTTCCCATTAATGTGCAATTTACTGCTGCTAGGTTGGATGCACAGATGAGAAGAGTTCAGATCATGTTAAAGAGGCTACGTGCAAGAAGCGAAGAACTTGAAGGTACGTGTTGCCATTCGAGTTTAGCAGACCTCTAATCGTTGTTGGTAATGCTAGTTATGAACGTTGAGAGATGAAAGTACAACACTCTAGCAGAAGATGTTTGACAGTAATTTCCCGGTGTCTATAGGAACAATTGACAGCAGGTTCACGCCTTAACAAATAACCATTTGTTATTTATGTGTGGCCGAATCGGAGCCGTTCAAAGTTATTTCTGTTTTTCGTGATAAATTATGATGTGTTTTCCAGCGAGTTGTATCCGATTTTATGCTTCTTAATTTGTTCGAGTTAGGTGTGAACATCCACATAGATTTCCGTTTGCTTTTTAGTTTAGTAGCGATGATATTGTATTCATCTTTACGATGGATGGATAAATTGAGGTAAGGGTACATAGATGATGTCTCTTTCGCTGCTTGTTCAGCTAATTCATTTCCAAGAAATTGTGAATGACCCGGAATCCAGGCGAACATTGGTCGATGAGAGGATTCCATTGATTGCAATAATTGAATAATCTCTTTAACGATTAGATGTTGATTATTGTTTCAATATTTAACGACTGAAGTTAAGACTGCACTTGAGTCGGAAAATATTACAGACTGCTGACAACACCTAGTAAGATTTTCATAATTTTAGTCACTTCTATGTTTGCAATCATGAAATTGATAGAAATTTCGGCATTGTAGCGGTAGTGTGGCGGTCAACTTCCAACTTTCTCGGTTATATCGATAGTGTCGATTAATTAATATTTTATTTGAATAGTTATTTTATTTTAAACATCGTTTAAAAATTATTTAAAATTATTTTATTAAAATACAAATAAAATTATTAATTTTGATGACGATTTCATATCCGTCTAATTTTCGATACGTTTTCATTATCATGATCCACTATCATATTTGTTTTATTTATTTTTATACGTAATCCGAAGTCATGGTTTACTTTCGTCAGTTTATTTAAAGATTTCCTTAATTTTTCCTTACATGAAGAAAAAATTGCTGTGTCTTGGGAATTATCTAAATTATATTGAAATATCTCCTTCCTCTGCAGTAAGAGTACGTCTCGTGATATATTCAGAGCATATGTTATATAAAAGAGGCTATGAGATACACCCTTGTCTAACACTTTTTGATATAAATACATATATGTGCGCATAATAATGGTGAAAAAATCTATAATTTAATTTAAACTTACAGTTTTTTTTTTTTATTCTTATTTCTTTCACTATACCGAGGTGTACCATATAAACAACGGTGATCACGATAAATTTAGCATGTTAAATTAATGTCTCCGATGAGACATTAGATTGCAATACGATAAAATAATGAATAATCATAGATAATAATTATTTATAATGGGAGAGTAGTATATGAGGTAAATATAAGTAATGATTTAAGAACGCTTTTTTGAATATACGTATGTAATGTAGTAAAGAAATATATCGCACGAGATAATTCCGGTTGCTAGGTAATCGGGAGAGCATCCCGGCACCGTTTCCTTCTCAGTCTTCTAGCTGGATTGCTTGGAAGTTCTAATAAGTGCATTCTGGCAATATTAGGATTACTGCGATATTTCAGTTTGTTGAATAGTTTTTCGTACCGGCTAATGTAAATATCCTGGACAAATGAAATATTCGAATTATCATGTAGGGTTAAGTTGGAAAGGTGAACGGTGCGGACGTGATTACATCAAGTATCTTCGACTGCTGCTGCTGTATTCTGTTCAGATTACTTGCACTAGTTGATCCCATGTGCAATCATTGTGAGATGCGTCTTTTAGTTTTTCAATTCAAAGTCAACTGACGAGACCCAGCAGTGGGTATAGTAGCCTAAAGCGTGCAATGATGATCTTTCGAATTTGCTCCACGTGAAAGCCCCATGCGAGCCTTCGATCCAAGTACAATCCGAGATAGTGTACGAAATCAACTTGAGGGATTATGTCATTATTAATTATTATAGGTGTATGCTCAACTGATTTATTTGTAAACATAATATGTTGATATTTATGTGAATTAAACTGTATTCGCCAATATAGAGTCCATTAAACTATTCAATTCAGGTGGTTCTGAACAGCAGAGTTTGCATATCTGACGTCCGAATTCTACACCATTTACGAATGTGGCTAGTATTGTTTGATTACTGGCGGATAAATCTGCTGTGTAGATGGAATACAACGGAGGTTAACATGTAATAAAAATTTCTTGCAAATTAAGATCTATACGTCGTTATAATGCGTTAAGATTCATATTAGCGTGATTTTTAAATCGTATATAAGATTTCGTTGTATTTGTCTATTAGCAATATTATGCACTGTACAGTTAATATATCTTTTGTTCTGGCATCACTGATTAATATTAAATTTCTTAAGACGAATCTAAGTACTGAGTTAGCATGTCGAGCAATATGATTTATATGCACCGAGAAACTCAAGGTCCTATCAAGGTGTACTCCAATATCACGAACATGGACGACCTATTCACAATATGATTATAAAGATGGTAATTAAATGTAAGTTTATTCATATTACCGCCAAAAGATAATATAACACATTTAGTATTATTGATGAAAATCCCATTACCACTACCGACTACTCTATATATATATATATATATATATATATATATATATATATATATATATATATATATATATATATATATATATATATATATATATATTCTTCGTTGACTTTGTGACTAATCATGAGCACATTTCAACAATTTTTTACATTTCACTCAATTTTAAGCTGCTTCCATCAGCTGTTGAGTTAAAAAGCCTTTTTTTGTTTTGGATGTATTTTATATATATATATATATATATATATATATATATATATATAAGTATATATGTTCTTATTCTTATTCTTTCTCTTCTCAACCTTGCGGTTGGTGAGTGTTTATCATATAGCACGTTAGATCCTTCCACCGGGGCATGCTCGTGCTTTTATAACTATGTAATATTCGCCATTATTTATTTGGTTCATATATCTAGTTCATGGTCTGTCTTTACTTCGTCTTCCGTTCATCATTCCTTTAATTAGTATTGTCATCCACTCCGAATGTCCGATGAAATGCCGGTTCACTTTGTTTCTTCACCTTTTTATCGTTTTTCCTATTTCGCGTCGTTCGTTTATTAGTCGTAAATCTTCGTTGTTAGATATTTTACTCCTCGTCCATGATATTCTTAACATTCGGCGCCAGCACCACGTTTCAAACGCTTTGAGCTTATCATTTTCTCTTTTTAAAACCGTCCATGTCTCTGATCCATGCAACGCCATACTTCAGATAGGGTTTTTACAACGTGTTTTATTTTTAGATACAAGAAACGGTTTTTTTCATAAACACGTTTTTCGCTAAGGCTATTCTTCTCCTTATATCTTTCATACTTCTACCATCTGGCGATATTATGCTTCCTAACTAGGAGAACTCCGTTATTTGACCTAAGCTCTGTTGGTTTTGGACACAATATTTATTATTTGATTTCCGTTTTGTGAAGATACCATTACTTTAGTTTTCGCAGTATTTATGTTAATTATATATTTTTATTGTAGCGCATTGCTTAGCGCATTTAAGAATTCTTGTATCCAATTATCTATTTCTGCTATTATTATTGCTATATCGTCGGCCAATCTAATTGTGCCATATATTTTACCGTTAATATTTATTCCATTATTATTTTTATTTTCTAAGTAAAAATCCATTGTCTCTTCGATGTAACTGTTAAAAAGTGTCGAGAAATGCGTACTCCTTTGTCTATCTTTGCATTTTGTTCATCTATGATACTGATTAGTTTCTATAGATTTGATGCGACGAAGATACCTTGTTTCTTTAACAGAAACAGGGAGAATGTGATAGTGATAACGTGAGGGATCAGGAGAGAAAGTCTGATAGACAGACTCTGAAAGAAATTGCAGCTAATGCCAACGGTATTATTTTGAAAAAAGTTTTTTTTTTTTTAAATTGTTATTAATGGGTGCTGTGTTTATATATATATATATATATATATATATATATATATATATATATATATATATATATATATTCCAATTCTAATAACTAACCTGGAAATTGTCGAAAATTCGCGAAGTCCTAATTTTTCTTGTTTATTCCATTATAAATATTTTTTGAATTATCTTCTTCTTCTTTGGTTTGTGGCCGTACCGTATCCTGCTACTTAGGCCAGAGGCACGGAAGCAACGGTTTTAAAAAACTAGATTAGAGGAAGGATGTTTGTGTTTTGAAAAGAAGAGAAGTTTAGTCTCGGCGGAAGAGGCGAGTTGCAATATGTTGGGAAGATTGTGAGGAAGACCAGCGAGCTGGTCCTGAAGGATATATGTTGGACAGGAAGTTAGATGTGAATGAGCGAAGGTATAGGGTGTATTGCGTGCAGAACATGTCGGCTTCGCTGGTAAACAGGAACTGGTGCGTATGAAGTGTGTGTCCGGACCGAACGCGATAGAGGACCAAGTCATTCCATCTGGACGATGACACTATCGGATTTTTGACGCTACGATCGTAATGAGGAAGGATGGAGAATTGTTCCATTACTTTCGACTTCACCTTGCTTATGAATCATCATATGTTTACTTGTCGTTGGTAGGGCCGGAACCGTTGTTATATTACATGAATCTGCTGCGCTGTGTCAACTTCGTTTTTGGCACAAATATTGCGACGTTCCGGTATCCACGCGAGTGCAATTTGTCCCTTATAAGTAGACGGTTTTTCTAGCATAGTTTTCGTCCACGGATGCTGATGTCCGTGCCTATTCTGTATGCTTCTAACTGACCTAAGAGAATCTTCTCATCTAGAAAACAAAATATAACCCCTGTTACAGAATTTGCCAAGGCTGGTTTTCGAATATAAGGCTTTTATTTATTATTCTCGTCTTTCTTCTAAATTTTTTTTCCATCATCATTATCGTTATTAAGAATGTTATTATTCGTAATAATGAACTCCGAGGTGAGTCGTACGTAATAATTAGATATAGTGGCGTGTTGGTGTAGTGTTTGCCGTTTTTTAGCGAGAGTATTGTACTTCCACTTCTCATTTGTCGTTTATTCATTGCCCTTAATAAAGAAAGTGTATACATATATCATCATCATATTCGTTGGCTCGGTCCGAGCATCGTGAAATTATGAGTTCCAATTCCTTTCAAACTTGTTCGCCATATGTCCCTATTTTCCGCGAGTCTTATAACTTGCTGGAGCGATGAGGCCGCAGTTAATTGTTTAATCCTATCTGTGTACCTGGTTTCTGTCCTTCCGCGTATCCTTTTGCCTGCTACCATCCCTTCAAGAATTAATTTTTCTATTCCATTCCGACGTACCACATGTGTATACATACATACATACATATATATATATCGTCTACTTAGGAATTAGATTATAGTTAACTCGTACGATTATCAAGATTTATTATAGTAGACGCGCTGCTTGTAATAATAAGCTGGTTCTTTTGTCCGCCATTCAAAATAAATATAAATACGTTTTAACAAAAACGTGCCTAATAAAATACTTCCGATTATAACTGAATTCAAATAAAGTTAGTCGAATTTAATGAATGAATAAACTGAGAATTGAAATGAAATGTACCGAAACCGAACTGCGAATGAACGCTTTAATACCGTCGGTCGGATTTTGTTTATTTTTTTTTTCACTATCCTTAATTCTTGCGCTTGTCTGGCTGGGTTGTGAATGAGTGTGTGTGTATGTAGGCGCGCACACAAAGCACACATATATATATATATATATATATATATATATATATATATATATATATATATATATATATAGTATTTACTTAAGGTCAATTACGAATGCGTCTCGTTTCGAGAGGTTCTTCGAAATAAATTATTAAAGAGGTAATAACGAAAAACGAAATAATAATATTCACGAAATTAAATTGATATCCCTTTAACTCGACGTTAATAATACAATCGAAAACGTAATAATAACAATTAATCTTCATCATCAAATCAATTCTTTTTTAATCACATTTCTTTATTAGCTTCATTTCAATAATAAATTATAATAATAATTATTATTATTTTAATTATAATTTTAAAAAAAAAGGTTATATGCATATTTTTACAACTGATCATCTGCATAGATTCAATTTAACCAACACACCAAACGCTCAGTACTAGAAGACAGATTTTCCTGATACAATTCCTATATATCAGTGCTGTTGCTTAAAGAATATAGAGATATAACTTTAAAATAGATATAAATTTCCTGTTTGTCAGGAATAAATAATAAAAAAAAAACTATTCACATTTACTTCAGTACGTTCACTTAATAATGCAGAAACAATAGGTTTCAAAATAAGCAATTAATCCTGTCTAGTTAATATCTAAGTACTACAAATGTTATTCCAATATCATTTTGTATGGGCCTGTAAAGGTATATATATATGTGTATGAGTGCATATATAGTTTTTCTTTTATGAATAATTGTGATAATTATGCGTTTTTATCGATGGTTACGGTACTGATCAATACTAATAGTAATAACAATATAATAATAATAATTCGCCTTTATTAAATTCTCCAGTTCATCTAAAATGTTCGGAATAAGTATAATCTCAGAAACGATAAATCCTCCAAAATGTTATTAATTTTTTAATACCAACTTTTAACTCTATTTACACTACGTTGCCCTTGGATAATAAATATTTTTTAATCTTTTATATAAATGAGAACAAATCGTTCCATGTGCAGGATAACCAGGAAGACGATATCGGTATATTTCATACTTGTTTGTTATAATTTCATATTCGGTAGTTCGTTGATGTAAAAATATTAAAAGGTCGTTTGTGTTTTTTTTTTTTTTAAATACCATACCAGCATGAATTGCTGCTAATAACGGTGATCACGTAAATAGAAAATTAGTGTTAGTCTACTGACTTCATTGAATCACTAGACTATGAGGAAAGGAATAACTTGATGAGAATGACATGTACGTAGGAATAATATAGGAGTGATCAAATACAATAATTAGAAAGAAGACACGTTGTCTTTCGAATAAGGAGGAAATACAAATTTGTTAAGTGATCGGAATTGCATCTCGACTCCACTAATCTTCGCAGACGCCTTGCAGGATTGTCGGCAAGACTGAGTGCATGTGGATGTCAGGATTGCTACTGACTTTGATCTTATCGAATAATCCCTTGTACTTACGACAACGTACGGAATCTTGGGATCATTACGCAGTGTCAAATTAGAAATATAAGGTTGAGCAAACGTAATGGTACGGAGTTTCTTGAACTGTTGTTGCTGTATTCATCGAAGATTACTTTTGCAATCATCGCCGTACCACTCTAATCCATAGCGTCAAATAGGAGCGATTGTCGCAAGATAGATAGTTCATTCAGTCATCAGATTTAGAACCGATTTCTATCCCAATAACAGACGTAACGATTTTACGCGAGTAATGATGGCTCATCTAGTGTGTGCCAATAAGATGAAACATCTGTTTATGTCGAGTTTTTACGTTTAATGTTAAACTTTTAATTTGATCTAAAATCGTGAAGACGAGAATACTCTTTTGACCACTACAATCACACCAATGGCCGTAGTATTAACATGCATTAACAATGTGATGCGTAACCTTGTTAACGATTATGCATTATTATACGGACGTTGTTATAATTACTACTACTGATAATATTAAAATATTTCAAATAACCGTTTCTATATGATTGTTACCGTTATTAACAATTAATATAAGCACACCCTGACAGAACAAAGAGGATTTATCGATATTGATAAAAGACCACCAGAGTCATATCTCAGTCGCGCGTGAATTCTTAATTAAATTATCGATATCGATTTCGTTCAAAGTCGCGTCATCGTCTTTCTGCGCATTTACCTTCTGTACACCGTAAATGTTTGTAGGCGTGACTTTTTAATAATTTAGAATTTTCAAACGTTAAACGCTCATTCACGTGTATCTTCTCGTTGGAAGTCTTTCCTATACGAGACATATCGATTTTGTTTATACGATTACATTAGTTGATAAATATTAAAAAAAAAAAAAAAAAAAAAAAAAAAACGTGGGAAAAATTTCCTCATTTTATATATTATTCCACGCTCTTTTCGACGGCGCGTATATATTAATATTGGAACGATATTGGAGAACATTTGCACGAACTCTGTGCGAGGGTACGTAAGACGCAAAAGTGAAATTTAAAATTAATCCGAGAGAAAATTAATTGACAATCAAAGAAAAGAAAAAATGAGCAATAACCGTCATAAAATAACAGTAGTAATAATTGTAAAGAAATAATTTCACAGACGAAGCCATGAGTAACTTCTATTTATATATATATATATATATATATATATATATATCATCTTCAGTCGTAATCTCCCTAAGGGATGTCGTGACCATTTTCATGCTACAGCCTCTTCAATTTTTCTTCTCCATTTTATCCGGTTTGCAGCTTCCCGTTTACAATCAGCCATTGACTTTGCAAGTGCTTTTGTGATCGTGTCTGTCCATTTGATGTGTAATCTACCAGGAGGACGCGTTCCTTGTATTTTCCCTTCAATTACTAATCGTTGCATGGAGTCATCGCTTCGCATGATATGTCCGAAAAATCGTAATATTCTGAAAAGAACATCGCTGGACAATCTACGCTTAATGTTGAGCTTGCGTAATATAGAAACGTTTGTTTGCTTTGCTGTCCAGGGTATTCGTAACATACGCCTCCAAATCCACATTTCGAAATTATCGATACGTTGCCTATCTTTGGCTTTCAGCGTCCATGTTTCCGCCGCGTATGTGAATACAGAAAACACCAAACACTGCACTAATTTCTTTTTTACCGCATTTGTAATTGATGCGTCGCGCCATATTCTGTTTAATTTGATCATGGCATTTCGAGCCAACTGGATCCGTCTTTTTATTTCATCCGTTGAAGTGCCTTTATCATCAATAAGGGATCCCAAATATATATACTTGTGTAATGTTTCGTAACCATCGATTTATGTTTCAGCCTCCGGTATTGAGTTTCCCCGATCAACCACCATTAGTTTTGTTTTATCTTTATTTATATTTAATCCATATTTGGCACTTATCTTATTTAGTCGATCGAGTATTATTCTCATGTCATCAATTGAGCTGGTTATAAGCGTTGTATCATCAGCAAAGCGTAGGTTATTAATGATTCTTCCACCAATGGAAACACCAACGCTGCAATCGTTCAAAACCTGTCTCATAATATATTCACCGTATAGATTGAAAAGTGCCGGTGATAATATATATATATATTTATTTAATGATAGAAATAATTTCACAGGCGAAGCCATGAGTAACTTCTATTTGATATATATAATATATATATATATAGTTATATTTAATGATCGTATGTAATTTATCGATATCAAAAGATATTCAAAGATATCTAAGGTATTTCAACAATACTCGGACATCAGGTTATTATTATTAGACAGCGAAAACTTGGACAAGATTTACATATGGAATCGACGTGTTCAAATGAGTATTGCGATGTTGAGAAAAACTCCTCCCGATCATCACAATATGATGAATGATGCGTTAACGGCATTGGTGATACAAAGCCAGATGTCACTGCATTCTTCAGTTGTATAGAGATTATAGTTACTTTCGTGTCGAACAACGCTAGTGAATTTGAAAATTCATTCGATAACAGTAGGACAAGATCAAGCGATACAGGTAGTTGGAAAATTTCTTCTTCTTCCTTCTCCTCTGTCTACATTTCGAAGGTTGGTGATCCACGATCGAAAGCAATTCCTATCAGCGGCCGGCCGGTAGAGTTCTAATGATGAATATCAGAACCATTTCTTGAGGTTGTCTATTCATATTTCGATCTTTTCCCATTAATATACTCGAGTAACATTTTTTACACAGTATATTTTGTTCCTCTCATAATATGTCCCAAGTATTGCAATTGTCTTCTTTCGATAGTTTTCATAATTTCACATTCCCCCCCCCCAATCTTTTAATCACTTCGATGTTCATGACTTTTTGTACCCGTGCTATTTTCCGGCGCTAACATTACATCTCGAACGCGTTGATCTTATTTTCCAATGTCGAATTTATTGTCCGACATTCACATCCATATAGCTGAATAGAGAAGATGTAACATCTCAGAAGTCTAATTCCTAGTTCCAATTTTAACTCTTGACGTGTAAAAAGGTTCCTCATTTTTATTAATGTACTTCTAGTTTGTGCAATCTAGTGTACGTATCTCAGATTCGGAAGTACATTTCTCTTCGAGGATGCTTATACTCGATATGTTTGACTTGTTCAATTGTTTTCATCTCTTATTTTGATCGCAAATCGGCTTCTTTGAAAATACGATTACTTTGGTTTTAGATGTATTCAGTTTCAATCCGTATTCAGAACAATCTTGTCTTTCGTCGAAGCTGTTCCTTACTATTTGCTATAATTATATAATCATCCGCATATCGAAGGTGATTCAATGTAACGCCATTTATTTTCAGTAATGCCTCTTCGAATATAGCTTCCGCATATATATTAAACAGTAGGGGCGATAGGACACAGCCTTGGCGTACTGCTCTCTTGACGGCTACTTCTGCCGATGATGCGTTATCTACACGAACTACTGCTGCTTGGCTCCGATATAGACCACTAAATCATCCTGAAATCGTTTTCATCTATAGATATTTTCTTCAGTATCATCATCAATTTGTCACGGTTTACGCAATCGAAAGCTTTGTGATAATCAATGACACGCGCATAGACATCAACATTCACATCGCGACAACGCTGTGTGAAAGTTCCCGTATTACAAATAAGGTCTCTCGCGTATCCATTCAGTTTCTGAATCCAAATTGAATGTCATTTGCTCTTCGCAATGATTGTAAATTCTTGTATGTACTATTCGTAGGAATAAAATTATAAGAATTCGCTATTATAGTCAGCTATATTATTTTAAACATTTCCGTGTGTATATTATCAGACCCGGCTGCTTTTCCACTTTTCTGCATTTTAATCTAACTAGGAATATTGAAACATTTATTCGATGATATTTATTTAACGACATTTATTCAGCTTTCTCGATTGTTACATTATAGAAACGATATATTATGTATCTTTGGTATGCAACGTATTTACCCGCGCTCAACCCGCCGTACATATAAATATAAATGAATAAATATATATATGTGTGTGTATGATATGCGCTTATGTTACTGATAAGGTACGTACAATTACGATACGTAGGAAGAAATGAATGTGTGTAGTTATCTCTCTTTATTAAAATATCGAACTGATAATTATTTCCTATGATATTTAAAAATATGATTAATCGATTGATATTACCGTTTGCTTACTTCTCAAAATATAAATAAACGATAATATGCCATTTCGTTATTAATATATTAATTAAAAAAAAAAAAAACCTATTTCCTCTGATTAATGATTTATTTTTATCGTTAGTCAAATTCTGAACTAGCCTTATCGAATAAAATCGAATAATATTGAGATATTTGAATGGTTTTTCATCATCATCATCATCATCATCGCCGTCGTATTGTTCGTTGCCGAACGTCGTGACTAGTTTATATTGTACGTTTATTTTTACGTACAAAATGAGCTAGCATTCAAGGCACTATTTATATACGACGCAGACAGATGCGCACGCATATGAAAAGAAGGATGGAAAGAGTGAATGTGGTAGAAACTGCAAACCGTATACTATTTGTATGCCATACTGCAGAGCATATAAGATTATACAATAAAAATAATTTTAACTTACAAGACGAATACACTACCCGAAAATTTTAATTATTTGCTTTTAATGTAGTACACAAGAAATTCTACGGTTACTTTACTAGCACATTGCGAAACGAGTGATAAAACTTTTCAGTAATACGTGTATGTATGTATGCGTATGTGTGTGAACTTTCTATGCAATAATGCTTAAGTTGCGTATATCTATATGTGTATATATGTAACATATACAGATAATTCCCAAATTTATGCATCTAGTACAGCTAAATTATTGTTTAAATATTACCTCGAATGCCATGTATACTTTCGTGAACTGGAAGTGAAACTGGCGCGTAGTCTGTGAAAATGTACTAGTGGTTACTACGTTATTATATACTATAGAGTATTGTATAGGGGATTAGTATACGCGGGTGTATATATAAACATACATATATATATATATATATGTATATATATATATATATATATATATATATATATATATATATATATATATATATATAAGAATAAGCCTACTTATGTTTCTAAAAATGTAGTTTGAAACTCGGGTCGGGTAATGCGGTACATGCGAATATTATATACGTCCGTTATTTCGTTGACACACGGCTCGCTCGTTCGCTCGTTTTGCGGGTTAATTCCCCCCATATACACCGCGTCAATAGAAGTTTCACTTCAAAAAAGTTTAACTTACGCTTGTCTCGTTTGATCTGCTATCTCTAACAGTACGTATGTATAAGAAGCTTCATATAGTGTAAAATTATCGTTTTGGAATTATTACTAAACGCTAATACGAAGATTTCATATTTACAATGGGCAAACGAAGCTACCGTTTATCGATCGATTTATTCATAAAATTTTCCGAAAATTTCTTCGATAATTGTTCTATCCGTCGCGATTAATATCAGTCGTAACAATGATATGCGGCACATATCCGCGCACGATTAAGTATAAACGCCATAGAATTAAAGCGTATGAATTTTTTATAAAAATTATTTTCTTATTTCGATTTCATTGCGCGATTTATTAATAAGTGTCGATTGTAAATTGTGATTATCCGATTTACAAGTTAACTTAAGCTATTTTTATTGCTGTCTTTTTGATCAGATTTATACTGAATATTAAAAATTTAATTTATCAAGTTAAAATAACTATTTGACAAGATTAAACGTTTTTCTTGGCCAATAATTTTGTAAAAGCAGGTTAATTAATGAAATGAAGGTTTTTTTTTCTCCTTCCTCGGGTATTCTTATTGCTCGATTAAATACATGTAAATTTAAAAGTCGAAATTATATCTTAATAAATTTAAACGGGCAAAGTTAACAAATATTTGAACTCGCCATTATTCTAAATTTATTGTCATTTTTAATTTGCTCGATGTATTCGCAACTGTACGTGCGTCATAGTCGAGTGTGTGTGTGTGTGTGTGTGTGTGTGTATATAGCTAGCTATAAAAAAATCTTTGAAGTTGATAAAAATGAGCCGAGAAAACGAAATAATAGGTATAAAATTTTACTCTAATACTAGTAAATACTGATAACGGTTATTCGTGAACTGTCGTTACATCTCGGAAAAATGGCTAGTGTTTTTTTTCCTTTCGCTTTATATATATATATATATATATATATATATATATATATATATATATTTCTATAATTGGTAATCGTTCTAGATTTTCGATTATAAAACAAGCTTGGATTTTGGAGATTTTTTTTGTAATATGGGGATGCCTCTGCGGCTTACTAAACGTGAAACTGTGAGATACTGTTTTATATTTTAATCAAAGATGCTGACTTTTTGTAGAAGTGTCGCTACGTTAGAGAATAATTGTAGACTATCCTGATGATGAAGGGACGATACATTATACAGTGTTGTAATATATGTGGGGAACGTAGTAAGATAAGGTAAATCTCAGAAGGTAACAGCACTAAAATGAAACATTAACATGATCGGGATTGTAGATTGCTGTCTAATACGGAGTTTAGCTTCCTGAGCAAAAAACGTCTTATTTGTTATAATGATGGCTATGTACAACTTTTAAATACGTAGTATGTACTTACTACAGATGACGTCAAATTACGGAAAAAAATCAAATGACCCAGATAATTAATTTTCTTTAATTTTACCAATCTGATTAATTCCCAATCTTTCTCATTCGTATCATAACTTCTTTATTTATTTCTTTTTTTTTATGCTGTCCACGATGTTGCTGGTAATCGTGTTTGTAAGACATCTACTCACTAGAAACCACCACGGTACTCATTCCATTGACTGTATCAGTCTGTGTAGCACTGGGACTACTTTCAGCATTACTTCAGTGGTACGGACCTAGTCAGCAGTAAATATGTGTCATGTGGCTCCAGTCTTTAGCTTCTAGATGCTCCACGAGTGGCTGGAAAACTGTCTTCTTTGACGTTGTCTGTCAGCTTCTTTCAGAATTGCCTTCTTTGGCGCTGTCTATCAGTTTATTGTTTCAGAGCTGCCTTCTTTGGCGCTGTCTTTCAACTTCTTCTTTCATACGCGTTATAATTCGCGCCATGGTTGCAATAGTATTCCAGTTGTAAATCCACGTCTCAAACGATATTAATCGTCTTATTTGTTCAGCTTTTAATGTCCAACTCCGTGACATGTACGACCACTTGAAAGTGAACCACCCAATCACTTTTAAGAATCCGATAACTGAGGCACATACCATCTGCATAGAGAGTTCATGGAGAACAGCTAAATGTGCTGTTCTTTATACGGGACGAACAACGGCACAACTTCCGCGTAATCTCGCTTGTTATACGTTTAGTAAACCTTGTCAACAGCTAAACCGCAATTGCGCATTGGAATTATTTCGATATCTATCCATCGTTTATAACCCCTTAAAATTAGCAATTGTTTTGTCATCCGAAGATTTGGAGGTATACGAATTAGATCGATTCCTATGGGTATGTTATTTTTTTATTTCGAAAAATTTGAACAAAAACACATTTTCGTAGTAGTGATTAGTAGTGAAAATTTCCTTCGCAAGATATAGCGTGTGTCGAAATCTGTGTCTCTTGAAAATTGTCATTTTTCCGACATTGATCGAAAAATAATTTCATTACTTGTCGTTTACTACTGAAATGTGATTCTTGTTCAAAATTTCACTAATTTTGGTCTTAGGGAGCTAAACTCCCTATTTTCACCGGATCGTCTGTTCAGAATGGAGGGAACAGAAAGGACTGCGTATAAACAATCAGGTATTAAATGATTTTCTAATCGTAGTCTACTGAGCAGTACAATTTCTTCCGATTAATTTTTGTTAAAGAAATAGAACCGCGGGAGTTTAAGGAGGAACTGTTAAAATTGATAGTAATCGGCGATAGGCCATCGACTAATGCTCTCAGTGTACGACAGTTTTTAATGATCCTTATGCTCCAGCTGTACCGAATGAATGATATCCTTGTGAGATACTAAGGAAAGTACTACCGTTTTTAGCTAATGAACCGACAAAATTCATCATTTCGGATCTCTTTATGATCCGGCATCCGCAAGAAACACACGAATATTCTCACGCTTTCCATATTATTAATCTTTAACGTAATTAATACAATTATTGTATTTGACACATTCCGTTTATTATTGCCTTCACCATAATTTTCGAGTCGGTAAGATGATTGAAGTTCATTAATAAGGCTTACTGTTGCACATTTAACAACGCGTACTGAACAGTATTTAGCATATACATGCTTATTGTTCGAATACATTCAATTCGGTAATTCTTTTAACATATTTGGGACAAATCCAAAAAGACGTTTTTTTTTTAACGTGCCTATTTTAACCGCGAACTAACGAGAATAGTTATGCGTATTATTAAACATTTTCCGTATTACAATGAACGGACCGATTAAGAGCGCACCAGGGTGCTTCCGAAACGATTTCTGTTGTTTTAAATAAATTTAAAAATTACAATTTCAATTCAACTTTCTCAAAGCTTACGCCTAATGATAGTCGGCTATGGAAAGTTTGCAGACAATACACGAGACAGCATACAGCTCTCTTCCACCACTCTACGATTCACACTTAAATAACTATGTTTACAAAAATGAAGCGAAAGCTGAGTTTTTAGCATCAGAGTATTCCAAAGTTCATAATCGTCGTTCTAATTTTGCCTCTGGCTATCGAGTGAAAAAAATTCATTCGGCTGTTAAAAAGTACCTCAATATCGATCAACTACCCAACATTTTCTCTCTTGTCACCCCGAGTGAAGTCCTTAACAATATTAAAGCTGTAAAGGTAAAAGGTTCATCAGGGGATGGCAATATTTCTACTGCCATTATTAAGAAATTGCCGCTAAAAGCTGTAATTGAACTTACAAATTTAATAAATGCTATCTTTAGATTCGGATATTATCCAAACATTTGGAAGATAGCCAAAATTATTGTTATTCCCAAACCCGGAAAGGATCCTCGTGTGCAAGTAACATACGCCCTATTAGTTTATTGAGCAATCTGAGCAAAATAGCAGGAGAAAATTATACTATTCCGTTTAAGACTTCACGCAGATAACCAAAAAATAATTCCTAACACACAGTTTGACTTTCGTCCGGGTGTTATTCCACCACCCAACAAGTAGCACGAATCACGGAGTTTTTTACGCATAATTTTAATCGTAATAAACATACTGGTATGGTTCTCCTGGATGGTAGCGAAGGCTTTCGATACAACTTGGCATAAAGGTATTATTTACAAAATGATAAAATATCAGTTTCCTCGTTATGTAATCAACGTTATTAGCACCTATTTAGCGAACAGACTATTTTACGTTACCATCAATGATTCCAGATCTACTATGAAAACTTGCTCAGCGGAGGTCCCCCAAGGTGGTATTCTGGGTCCCTTTCTGTTTACTTTGTTGTTATCTGATTTCTCCCAAATCTACCTGATATTCAGACTGCTCTTTATGCAGATGATACAGCTCTTTTCTGTACTTCTTATATACCTAAAGCAATTACTAATAAATTACAGTCAGGAATAAATTGTGTCTTGTGTTATTATAAAAAATGGCAAATTGATATTAATTCTGATAAAACGTAGGCTATATTTTTCACTCGCAGGCGTCCCACGTTACCCACTGAAGTTAAGGTCAACTCTACCATTTGACTGTTCTCTGTAAATTATGTTGAAATATACGTTGTTTTTTGTTTTTTTTTTTTTAAATGATTGATAGAACATTAAAGCTGTGAAGTTTATTCATCGTGCTTGTACTGTGCAATGAAGATGGTGCCATTTTAAAGTTCGATGATGTACTTGAATTCGGAAAAATCGAACTTTACATTTATATACATAAATTGTAGTATAACGCGTTGCATATACGTGTATATTTCCTTTTATATCGGAGTTATATTTTTGTGATTTCTCCTTGGTTAAAATAACGCCGACAAAAAATATTTTAATTTTTATTGATTTCTTATAATTCGACAATTAAGTGTATAAATTATCTTTTTTTCAGCTAAAAAAACACCAGCAGTTACAACATCAAATTCTGCTGCAGCATTTCCATGCTCAACAGCGTCAGCTCGTGGAACAACATGAAGAACAGCTTCGTCAACATTTGAAGGTATGTTCCTTAATTTATCCAGAATTTGTATTTAGAATATATATATATATATATATATATATATATATATATATATATATATATATATATATATATATAAATATATAAAACTATAGCGTCTGTCTGTAATTTAGGGATATTTTCCTTATAATCACTGCATTGGGCTATTTTTATCACATATAAAGAGATTTTTTTTTTTAAATTTTTGTCTGCCCGTTTGTCTGTTCGGATTTAACTCAAAAACTATTGAAGCAATAATGATGAAATTCGCACAGCTTATAGTCTATATTATCGAATTTTTTCTAAGCTTTTCTTTACGTTGATATCACAAATAGGATAAATAGGACAGAAATTAATTAAAAGTTTTAAACAGTAGGAGAGAGCCATATCTCTGTAAATTTAACAGCCCGCTTAAAATCGGGAAACAGTAGTACATCTATTAGCCGGTAGACCGACTGTAAATTCCGAATTTTTTGCTTTCGCGTAGTAAAAGAAAGAAACAGAGAGATATCTCTGTCAAAGACTATTGTAAAATATCTCATTATCGACTCTTCCTGGAATAGTTTCGTTCGTGTAATGAGATAGCGATATTATATTAAAAAAATAATTACGCAGGCGAAGCCGTGAGTAACTTCTTATATATATATATATATATATATATATATATATATATATATATATATATATATATATATAATAAATAAAGGACCGTGAACTGTTAATGCTAATGAAACTAAGACAAATTAATTATCCGTGTCGCCTGATGGCCGCAGTAGAAGGTGTTCGTGGTGTTGGCCGTAGACGGATGTCATGGATTTCCAACACCCAAAAATGATAGCTGTTACCGAGACTAGAAGACTTTTATATCTGGCACAAGATCGGCAAGCATGGATCAAAAAGCTGAAAGATGTAGATGACTACTTTCGATAGCGAAGACCGCTCAAGAAAAAAAGAAGTACTATTGTTGTTAGTAAAAATCTATAATCATTAAAATATATATATTTTTTTAAATAATTTATTAAAAGCGGCGTCATGTACTGCTACTGTGGTCAGAGACACCGCTTGTGATATTTATATTAGGGGAAAGAGTTTAGTACGTTTGATAAATTGGAAGGTGTGATCGATCATGTTAGGATTATCAGAAATAGTGGATGATGATGAAGAAAATCGGGCTATGTGATAAGATTGTAGGATAGGACACTCATAGAGAATATGGAAAACAGTTGCAGTTTGCTGGCCACAATAACAGCACGATGGGGCGTCCCTTCGATCGAGGATATACTTGTGTGTAAGAGCTGTATGCCCGATGCGGAGCCGGGTAAGAACTACTTCTTCACGGCGCGATAGTTGTATCGACGTTTTCCAGGGAGTTGTGTCTGATTTGATAGTCCGTAGCTTATTCGTGGTAGGAGTATCTATCCATACTTTCTTCCTCGTATCCTCGAATCGATGCTTTATATGACTAATAATATCCACTGCAGGAACAGCAACCGATGCAGCTGGAGACATAGTTGATGCCTGTTTCGCTGCTTTGTCAGCTATGTTGTTGTAAGTGATGTCTGAATGACTCGGAATCCAGCAGAAGATTACCTTTAGGTTGGATCTATAAACAGCAGCGTGAATTTCTTGACTTTGTTTTAATTAATGGGTGATCGTTGATACTTTGTATAGCTGTAAGTGAGTCTGTGAAGATTACAATATTTGAATATTTCATTTGTATTGCTTCTTGTACGGCTAATTTTAGTGCAATTACAAAGAAGCCGCACGGTAAAGTGTATCTGATGACCTCGCCATCGTGAACTACAGGACATCCAGTTCCTTCCCTCGATTTGGATACGTCAGTGTAGAATTTTTTAAACGATGTGTGTAAGCTTCGTAGGCTTGAAATATTATTTGTACAGATTTTTTGTTATATTTTATTAGCGTCGTATCGGTACGAATGTTTTGCTAAAATTGCAGGTGGAAGTAGAGGTATTTTGTCAAAAACAATATTATTCAGAATGTCGATATGTCTTTTCGATATAATTTGACAAATTGTTTGATGAAGGAGTACCGATAGTTGAGGATGGTTATTTATTGATTTAATTTCACACGATCCGGATAATCTGTGTCTGTACTGAAGATGGACGAAGAATTTTAATAGCAAATATTCTTGACGGAGATTCAATGGTCATTCGTTTGCTTCACACAGCATACTAATGGTTACGAAATGCTCCCAGCGCTATTCCTACCGCCGTATGATCCACTGAGTCCAGTGTGGCTAAGACAGAAGGCTTCGCTGTTCCGTAGATAGGTACATCATAATCCAGCGATGTCCGTGTAACAGCGCGATAAATTTTTAACAAGGTTGTTCGGTCTGCTCCATGTGATGTGTGTGAAAGCTTTCTCATTACGTTCAATTAATGACGAAGATTTTTAACAGTTACTCCATTCTAAATTTAAAATAATTAATAATAAATAAAGTATATATAATAATAGAATTGATTTCTAGCACATAGCCTCAGAGAAGGGCCTAGTAAAAATGGAGACTTAATTTGATAATTGAAAATAATTGCGCGATCACATATTGTGGCTTTTAATGTAACGTAATAAAAAAAAATAAAAAGAACTACTATTATTTTTAGTAAAAATCGATAATTATTAAAATAATTAACGACGAAGACTTTCAACAGTTACTCCATTTTAAAGTTGAAATAATTAATAATAAATAAAGTATATATTATAATAGAATCGATTTCTAGCACATAGACTTAGGGAAGGGCCTAGTAAAAATGGAGACCGCCTAAGTAAATTTGATAATTGAAAATAATTACGCAATCGCAAATTGTGGCTTTAGGAATTACAGCTATTAATATACGTTCCGTAATATTCTTCTTCTCGTACAACAGTAATACAAGAAAATATTTAAGGAAATGTTTATGCATATACACATATATATAAAAAAAAACACAATTTATTTATTTATTATTTTTTTTTTAAAAGGTTAAATTCGAATAAGCATTAGTTAATCTTAAAAATTAAGAACGGTAAAAAAAAGTAGATTTTAAAATGACACAGATAAAACTCTGGACTAATGAAAGTTTTCAGACTTTTACATAAAAAGTTTAACTACTTTAAAAAAAAATGTTACTTACTTACTTTCCGTGTCCGGATAATTATTATGCATCGGCCTGGTAAGTAGCCACATATATATATTGAGCTTTTTCGTTGCATTTTGTTAAGTCTTGAATGCTGCGCTGCTGATCCATTAGCGGGCACTGCAGTTAGTAATCACAAGTCCGGATTTATCCACATTTGCATTTATCATATTTTATTATTACTAAAAGTTTTTAATACATTTTCAACATCATCTGGGTACACTGCAGAAGCTTCACTGTCCTCATTAACGTTATCTCATCAAAATAACTATTACTCTGAAAAATTTCGTTTATTAATAACCGACCATTAATAAAGTTGTCAGTGATTGTTTTGTTTTTTTTTTAATATCCCCCCGCCACCGCTTATCATACTTGCTTTTAAACTATAGTGCAATATTTTTCAAAACAGGAATATCGTAAACATCAGTTTTTTTCCAACTTAAGCATTTTGTACTGTTTCCTGAAAGGTTCGGCAGTACACAATTGAGACCAAGAATTTTGCCTGGCTTCCTTAATTTTAGTTTTATATACGTTAAGCACGACCTTATAAGCATGCTGTTTCTTTTATTCGAAAAGTTTACGTAAACGCAACCGTAAATTACTGAGTTCGGAATTCCATCAGAAATCATCTGCTTTATTAATTCGTTTTATAGTCGAATATGTTAAAGCTCGATTAAAATAAGATATTTACTTTTTTTACGCTATCTTCTAAATTAGGTTGACACATAAAATATATTAATATCGAAGAAGTTTTTTAAATTTATAGTTATCGTGAATAATTTTGTACGTTACGTTACTTTTACATTCGGAAATTATATCGAACATAACATATCTATGGTATGACAAAGACATAATGTGTGGAGTACCTTAAAGTTTTCAATTTGATCAGCAGATGTAATAATTAAATCAATAAGACATTCCCTATTAACGTTATTGAAAGTGTAGTCGTGAGGAATGTTCGGTAAACTCGAATTATTATTAAGAATAAAATTATAAATTGGGAAACCATTTTTACTACGAGCGCTATATAGCTGAAACGGTATAAATTGATAGGTGGTTTCCGGAAGCTAACATTGGGTTTGATAGTAAGAAGGAAGCTTACTACGGTGGTACGAATTCCACTTCTGTTGCCAGTTGTGGTGAATGAAGTGTGTAATAACGCCTGTGGCGGTGCTTTATAGGTTGTCGTGGAACACAGTATGGAGTGGTCTGCTCTATCCACCGCTTCATTTTCTACCATTATGACCCTGAAAATCATAAAAGAGATACTGAATCTGTAAAGCATCGGCAATTTCTGGCGAGACAACCGTTTTATACCGGTCGCGTTATTATATTTAAATTGAAGTAAAAATACCTTCCGACGATTTAATATCTCCCAACTGCTTCCCACCTCAGACAATCGTTTTATTAAGATTTTTCGAGCTACCAGATAGTATAAATATTGATTAAGCGTATGCAGATATGAAAAACTTACAGAGCAAATTAAACGAATGATGAAACTCCATGTTGTAAATATTGTACCATTGGTAAAACAATGGTATAATATCGAGCAGTTTAGATAACAGCATAAAGAACCTAGGGACTATCACCATATACGATCGAACAAATTCAAAAATCAGTATTATTGAACACTATTATGAGAACCTTCTTTAACCATCATGATGAAGGAAGTTTGTAATGCTTGCTAATTATAAGCCGTATTACAAACTCAAAATGGCTGTGAAGATTGCGGATAGTAATAATAATAAAATCGCATGAAACTGTATAATGTACGATAAAAATGCGTTTTCACGTTTAGAGATTTATTCGACGTTTAATTTTCAACATGCACCCGACCCTTGTAAGACGCGATACTTGCATGTATTCGTATTGAATACACGTATGCCGCTGTCATTATTGTTGGCGATTTTCCATTATTTTTTCTTTGACAAAAAAATAATAATAATAAAAAAAAATAATAATAAAAAAAAAATAACACAAATGACACGGTCTTCAATAATTTTCTACTTATTTAAGGCGTGCATATTATATCATAATTCAAAATCATTCATAGCAGTACACGAATTTGATATCAGTCGATTCTAATTCCTCGTCTAGCTTTTCCAAATCGTTCGTTTCTCTTTACTTGCGCATATACACACACGCATAAATATAGTGTGGAAATATGTGTTTTATATAATACGCATGTGATAGGCATAAGCGACTAATTAGTAACATCGTTTTTAAAAACCCGACTGATTATTTATTCGGGTTTTATTCGGTCAGATTTACTTTAATTCTTTATTAGTACAATATAAATAAACATAGTAAATGAAAATATCGTTAAATAATAATAAGTTATATAATGAATTATATAAAATAAATTCAAAATGAAGTTTAAAACTATATTTCAGTTGAAAAGTTACTAACAGATAATATAGAAATGTATAGAACCCAATTAATAAATTAAATATATTTTAATATAACATGAATATATGTAATTGGTGTTTTACAAAAATCGATAATTTATTCCGGTAAACATATAACCAAGAATCGCCGTTTTCAAAATTCGACAAATTTTCGAACGGTTTTAGCAATATCGATATTCATCCGACTATTTTTCAATCGGTTATAACAAAACCTACTAATGTCGATATTTTCTACATTCGATATCCTGAAATTACTTAAATCTAATTATAATTACTTACTGTTAAACTAATTATTAAATCCGAAATAAACGTTGATAAATACAGTAAAAAAAAAAAAAAAACAAACCACAGAATACAATGTTTCAGAAATGTGATTACTTCATTTCAATCAAACCAAAGTAACCGAGTAATGGAAGCTACTAACAAATATTAGTCGAAATGCGACTAAATTCAATCGGATTTGAGTCATCCGATTTAAAAGAAGTCGGTTTTTTATTCTAAAGCACATGGCACATTTCTTAGCGTATGATGTACAGATTAAATAAAACAATTAATTTATTTATACGAATGAAATAACATCTTTACAGGATTTATGAATACATGTGTGCATCGTATATAAAGGAAGAAGAATAATCAGTTGCTTAAATTAATAAACAAATTTAGAAAAAAAAATATTTTCATAAAACGACTGATCTATTTGGTTATTTTGGAAAAACTAAATTAGTCGGTTATTTAAAAAACCTGGATTAGTCGGTATTTTTTATTTATTATTTATTTTTATTTATGTATATTTGAAAATGGATAGCCGAAATGCCCTGTATTCTTTTTTACAAATTTAGTGATTTTTTGTTTAGTTATTTATTATATATATATATATATATGTATGTATGTATATATATATATATATAACTAATCCTTTTTTTTTTTTTTTTAAACAACTGACTAATGGGATTTTCCCATAACCGAATGAATCAGTTGTTTTATGGAAATATTTTTTAAATTTGTTTATTAACTTAAGCAATTGATTTTCTTTGTTTATATACAATATGTACATGTACTTATAAATCTTCTAAAAATGTTATTTTTTTTCCATATAAGTAAATTTATTGTTTTATTTTATTTGTACGTCATTGTTAAAAAGTATGTGATCTGCTTTAGAATGAAAAACCGACTACTTTAAAATCGGATGGCGTAAATCCGATTGAATTTAGTTGCATTTCGACTAATATATGTTAGTAGGTTTTATTATTCGGTTATTTTGGTTTGGTTAAAATGAAGTAATCACGTAATCGCAAAATATTCTATTGCTTTTTTTTTTTACTGTGTTTATCAAAGTTTACTTCGGATTTAACAATTAGTTTAACAGTAAGTAATTATAATTCGATTTAAATAATTTAAGTAAATGGAACTCAGAAAATACCGACGTTTGTAGGTTTATGTTCTTGATCGGATTTTGAAAATTCTCGGTTATATATTTTTACTACAATAAATTATTGATTTCGTAAAACATCAATTACATGTATTCACGTTGTCTTAAAATATATTTAATTAATTAACTAGGTGTTAAAATTTGTATGATTACATGATTCATTTCACAAAATTTAAAACAATTGTACATTATCTTATATTAGTAGATTTTCTTAAATCAACTGGAAAATTTGCATGTACATCGATAGATTTCGCTAGAACTGATTGAAAATTAATCAGTTTTCGAATACAGCGATTCTTAGTTATAGCTTGACTAGAATAAATTATTGATTTTTTAAAACACCGATTACATTCGAAAAATATTCAATTTATCGGTCGAGTTCTATAATCTGTATGATTATATGATTTAGTTCATACAATTCTAGATTATCTGTCAGTTACCCTTCAGCTGAAATTGATTTTTTAACTATATTTTAAACACATTTAGTTTATTTTATATCTGTTATTCGTTATATGGCTTATTGTTATTTTGGGATATTTTCATTTGCTATGTCGTGTTTATATTGTACTAATGAAGAATTAAAACCTGACTAAATAAAAATCTGAATAATTAGTAGTTTTTTTAGAAACGGTATTACTAATTAAGTCGGTTATGCCCGTCACTAATATATATACATATAATATATATATATATATATATATATATATATATATATATATGTATCCGCATTATGTATATATTATATTTTTGTGCATACTCTTAAGTGTATATACATCGTATATTTTTTTAAATATGTTAAGTACGTAGAATCATAACACCTAAACTTTAACGATCCATCTTTCATATGTGTAGCAATATGTACAACAAAAATTTTTCTTATCATTATATTTTTATTTTAGGACGCTCGACTACAAAAGAAATTAGATGCAATAAATTACAGAAAAATTATTTACTACTTATAACACTATTTATTTAGTTTATAATAATTTTTTTAAATAGGTTATTTTATTTCGTTCAATTTACTCGAGATGATGAGCATGATGGAGTGGGATTTTTTTTACCAGTTTGTACATTTTTTGCTGTCGTAGTGAGGGTTTTTAACTTTTCTCATCGTACAATAATTAATGTGGCGCAGATGGCCACACTGATTTTATTAACCGTCGCACGTAGTAAGCGATTAGATTAGAAATTAAATTATATACTATGGCTGATACGTTAGATTAAATAGAATTACCTTACGTTGAAAAACCGGTTCCTTTTTTATCGAGGAATGCGTGAGAGAGGAACAAAAACATCTTATCGTGAACGATTATACACACTGGTCCCTCTTCAAGAATTATTATTCACGACCATATGTTACAAAATAACACGAGAGATAAAAAACGTGAGAAACACGCACCATATCGATAGGATGAACATGATAGAACTCAGTACAACTACTAGATATTATGAGATATATATATATATATTCTTCTTCGTCATTGTCTGTTTATAACACATTTTTTTAACTATTTACCGCCATTCATTAAGGAATTGAAAGTAGTTCCACTCTTTATTTCCCCTCTAAACAGTTAAAAGATCAGTTGGTTTAACACGATCTAATCTCTGCAACTCTTCCGAGTTATCGAGCCAGTTTACGGCTACAGGATTTTGATATTTTTCCAACTTTATTAAATAGCGTTGATCACTTTTCTCGACCTCCTCCAGAACAGTTAAACCACACATAAAAGATACCGTATATTGTCCGATCGGCTCGGTATCAAAATGGGAGACATCTAATATATGGTTAAATCGAGATGGCGTATAGACCGGATATCGATAAACAGCTTCATGAAAAGTACTAACCTAACCTGGGATGAACCTGTAGAACGAAGAAACCACGTTAATCCCATTGAGATTATCGGAAGAAACTGTGGCGCCAGGATATAAAGAGAAACGGTCAATATGGCGAACGATCAACCGAATGCGGATTGATTGTGATCGAACTGCGTCAGTGATGACGAAGTGGAGTAGTGCAAAAAATCCGAAATATCACTATGAAAAACTCCAGACAATGTCTTATGTGTACAGTGCATGATGTTATCGAAAGGCTACAAATTTGGCTGAATACTGGCACGATAAAATATAATTAAACGTAATGAATTGGACACAAGAAGAAGAAAATACAATTATTAATTATAGACTTTTAAATTATTTAATTGCAGAGTTTTTTTTTTTCAATCTGAATTATCTTTTTTGTTTCTTTTCGTTTCTAATAAGAAAGTTTCGGACGCGACAATTTAAACGATGGGAAATTCAAGTAACTTCAATGAGGAAAGCAAAAGTGGGTTTTTCGAAAATATCGTATCACGAATTCGTAATCGATATAACTTCTCTGAATTATTGATAATTTGTTAGAACGCTGACCATGGTGATGGAAGGCGTTCATTTATCGGTTTCTTATCGTTTTTTTTTTTTTTTTTTGTTTACCAATAACGCGTTTATTTTTTTCTCTTTTTTTATCCGGCAATTTTATAATTAATTTTTCTACCGTTTCTTTTTTTTTCGATCTCCTTCAAAAATATAATTCCCTTTCTTCAGCAACCGCGTAATATATTGCGTGCAAGAAACAATGGATATCGCAGTTTATATATATATATATATGTATATATATATATATATATACATATATATATATATATATATATATATATATATATATATATATATATATATATATATATATATATTTAGTGGTGCGTTTTAAAGCGACTAAAAAAAGTCCAATTTTCCTGGTTTCCATATTCATGATAAGTGTAAACTTCTTCCACATGATGTAGTTTTTTGCAGGCGCATTTGTCTCTTTTTGCTATCACTATGTCTGCATTTGGTCATATTTTATCGTTAATAGAAACGGCCGTGTAATCTCTATACTTCCAACAAGAATGTGCGATGTTTTCTCTCATCGCTATTTTGTTAAAGAGCATATTTCGTCAACCTATCCTTGTTAGATGCCCCGATCATCTGCAATTATCATTGTAACGGTTGATGCGGTTCAATTTTATTCGATATTCGGTTTTGTCAACGCGTAGCTCGCTGATGAAAATATTACCATATTTGAAGCTCAAGGTTTTTGAATCATTCTGTAATATCGACGAAACAACACCAACTTAGCGGATATCAATATGTGTTTATTTCTAAAAAATACCTTTCCATTTATAGTTTGTTAATTACTGTCGAAGTTTCGTGTATTCTGCTTTGAATTTCATCGTCTAGATGAATATAGTGTCGTACAGGATACCGAGGTACTTCAAACTTTTAAAATAATAGATGAAAACGAACGGTAAGTAGAAAGTGTTGGTTGCCTGATAACACGTTCAGCCAAATAGAAATACGTAGAAGCGCAAGAATTACTCGCGAATGTAAATATATATGCTGAGATATCCATGGAGCATGTTGAAATGGTAAAAATATGTATTTAAAAGATATGTACAAACAGAGTCAAGATCATAAAGATACTAATAAATCCAAAGATATGTTAAAAAAATAAATCGTATAATCACAAAGGATTGGCAAATAATAGACTTCGATCAAGAACCTATACATTCATAAAAAGAAGTAACGACAGCGATTTACAAAAATAGAATGAAAAATCAGACGGGCAGGATTAGATTTAAGCGAAAGTATTGAAAATGCTATCTAGGACAGCGTTCGAGTTACTGCATTAGCTATGCTGCAAAATATGGAAACACGTCAGCGGCCGCGACAATGGATGTTAATTTTAATACTATTACACAAAAATAAATCTACCCAAAATCGCCCTAATTACGCATGTATTCAAAATATTGTTGCATATTATAAACGGACGTTTTTACCCGATCTGGCAAATTCCCGAAGAACAACATGAATTTGTCGCTGGAAAACTGAATACAGAATTGCATTGTAAAAGTTTATTAAAAAGTCAAGAGAATATGATGTACCTGTTTATATAACGTTCATAGATTTTAAGAATGCCTTTAACCTTGTAATGCGGCACAACTTCTTGCGGACGATGTAAAATGAAAATGCATCAGAACAACCTCATCACACTTATAAAGTCACCGTGTGAAATAAATTATAACATAGTTCGGGTTAATAAACATACGTCTCTACTTAATTTAAGATACTAAAAGTTGTTTGACGGGCATATCAATTAGTATCGTTAATAATAGTAATCTAAGGTATTCAGATGCCACCACAATTTTCGCGTCATCCGAGGAAGAACTGACGAGTTTCCTAAAGAAAATGACAGTAAGCAAGCAGTATGGAATTTAAATAAATTTGAAAAAAAAAAAACAAGATTACGTTCTTCGATCACGAAAACGAAAACAAAAATGAATAGGTACGATATTGTCAATGACTTTGAATATTTAAGATCTAGAATCAGTTATAAATGAGGATGTATCACGGAGATTGAATGTCGCGATCGGGTTGCAGCGTACATACATACTGGATACTTTGAAATATTGGGATTGGCTTTGAATGGTGCATATATCAAGGATTTGTGAGAAGAAGAATTCAGGGGTATATTTGAAAATGAAAAAAACGAAGCCGATGGAAACAATATGACGAAGACGATATCGTCCCCTTGGACATACATTATATCACAATGCCTTTATGACGACTATAATTGAGAGAAAATTGGAAGAAAAAATAAAAAATTGGAAATTTGGGATGACATGTATGGATCAATAAAGAAAAAGAACGCAAATGAGTTAAAAATATATCAAGAACATAGCAGGCGACAGTAAAAAGTTGAAGTAGATGGTTGGCTAGCTAAAACTACAACACCAAGCTTCTGAAATAAATGATTTTATATATATATATATACAGTTAATATGATCTAAAGCCCAAAATGATCTGAGGCTCATCACATAATTGTGAGTTAACATAAAGCTGATAGGGAATGAGGAAACGTCCGATAAAAGATCGCGGATTAATATTGTCACTCGTAACAGATTTTCGAACCGTATAATACAAAATCAGTGATTGAAATGATGTACTCGATGTTGCAATTAGATAGGTTATGAAAGGGCCTGCAGAAATTAATCTACCACTTGAACGTGTCAACTTTAACGAAACTAAACGAAGATATCTAGAAATGGGCATAAGAAAAGGAAAAAGATATTATAATAGATGTAAAGGAAATAGGGGAAGTTTAATCGTTCAAATACGTAGGAATTTGGATTAGATAGAAATCGAACTCAGATATGGAAGTTAACTCAAAGGCGTCTTGAGTAGTCGCGATTATTAAAATTACATTCGATTAAACGATATATATATATATATATATATATATATATATATATATATATATATATATATATATATATATATATATATATAGGTATATAAAATTATATATGTATATAATTATTATTCGTATGGTTTCGGTTACAAAATTACAATTAATTATTAACCAGCTTCTCGATTCAATTTTCTACTTGGTCAGTTAGCTCCACAATTTATTGCCAGTCATTGTTTAAAACGCTCGTTCGACATTTTGTCAGTATGCGGTCGATTGCTCAATGTTCTAATTCGCATGTTGTGTCATTTTTGATCCCCCATTTATTCAATAACGTTCCACATATTCCACTTTTCGCCCTGTTGCGATTAAGTGTGGACTACACAATTTTCTCGTTAAACAAAGCCTGGTAGTATTTCGTTCCACGGTTTTCGAATAAGATTACGTTTTCGCACGTCTATGTCTCCGAGTCTGAGTTATTTATTGCCGATTAATTCTGTCGAACTTCATTTGAGGATCATGTGAACTACGGTCGTATATGCGACTGAAATATGGGAACGCTCGTAATAGTTGTAACGGATTTTGATATCACCGGGACACGACAAACATCTGATAGAAGTGTTACGACGTTTATGAAAACAAAAGTTAAAGTTGCCTAATTAAAAAACGAACGATTAATCTCATTCTCGTTTATATTGTAAACTACTGCGATTAATATTGTTGTTATTAAAAGTAGACGGTGAACGAATAACGAAAGAATCAGTAAAGTTTTAGCTAGTTAAATTACGATGTATTGAATATCAAAAAATACGTAGGACAGTTTATGGTCGTAACGGCGAGATGAATATTGCCAACTTTCGTTGGAAAAGAACAACGCAAATAATCTTTACCATACTTGAAATATATCGTCATTTATTACGGATGTTCCAGTTCCTGCGTCCGACCTTAAGAAATGCATCATAAATGGACTTCTTGCATTATGGCAGAGGAAGTGGCGGCTGACGTCACAAAATAACGAACTGTGGCAAATCAAACATTCGATCGATCTTTGGATAACTTCGCTTCGAAGCCGCAGAGATGATGTGGTCATCATCAGATTGCGCTTGGGCCATACGCGTCTCACTTATGCGTACCTCATTACTAAAACTTCGGCTCCGCTGTTTTTCGGCTGTAGCTATTTCCCATACTCTAGATGACTGCCCCTCATAGTCCTCGCTTAGAGCGTCTCTTAATCTTCCTCCTTCGTTTCATCTCCTCTTCAAAGATTACCGTGTTTCATTTTCGAATCTAATTGCTCCACCGGTCCGGTCTCTGTTCCTCAACCTAATCCTCTTTTCTCACCGTGTCCTCTAGCCTTAGCTGTTGTGCACGGCACGTTAATTTAATTTAATAATAACGATATTCTCGTTAATTTAATTACGTAAATTGTTTATCAGTATGAATAACTTAACATATTTGTTACAATTTCTGACGTAATTACTGTATCTGTATTTTCTGCCCTATCGATACATATACGTGTAGACATCGTTCTGCTATTATTTATCGTTACGGGTAATATTATATTTAACGAAAAAAAATGTTTATTCATTTGTAAATAATGTTTTTATACATTTAAAATAGTCCCTGTACGTCGTTTCATTTAAGTGATAATTATTAATAATCAATTTGCTTTATAATTTATCTATTATACTGAGATTATATTTATTTTTATAGTAATTAGGACGTTTAGAATTATGTATAATACAAATTCATGTCGCGGTGGTGTAGTTGCTAGAGTGCTCGACTGTCAACTCGACGGTCGGGGGTTCGAAACCCAACACGTGACTTAGAAAGTTTTCATCATTATTTAATTGTCAATTATCACGCAGAAGGTAGTGGCACCCTACTCCGTATAACATCATATGCACGCGCATCTGCATCGTGTATGTGTATATATATATATATATATATATATATATATATATAGTGCCTTAAATGCTAGCTCATTTTGTACGTAAAAATAAACGTACGATATAAACTAGTCACGACGTTCGGCAACGAACAATACGATGATGATGATAATACAGATTAGTAACATTTTAATTATTAATATGATAAAGTGCACGAATCTTACATTTACGTCATCGACGAGCCCGTTAGAACAATACTAATCTCCCTACCACGTCCACGTCTCCTAAGAATCTCCCAGCTCGGCTGTTTTTTTTTTATGTCTTCGTTCCAACCACAACTACCTTTCTAGCCATTTGTACTCCATCAATCTTGCTCCCTCTGTATACTTTCCTATACATGCAGGAACTATAGCTGAATCTAATCATGCGATTTTTGCTTGCGACTTGTGTAGCAGAGGTAGAAATGCCTTTATGAATTAATAAAATGTTACATTTAAATATTTACCCCCCCCCCCGGATTGATCCTAAATAACAACAATATCCCCTCGCAGCTCTGCGTGTATATGTCTAAAATTAATGTGGTGAGTGTTTTTTTTTATTTGTGTATTCTTTTTGTTATCTTATGTATGATATATTTATTTTAAAATAGTGTTAATAATGGTAATTTTGTTATTCATACCTAAACCCAATTAGTATATATATATATATATATATATATATATATATATATATATATATATATATATATATATATAAAGAAAAATATGACATATAATAAAATAAGTGTAAATTATTATTTTTTTTCTACTTCTGCCAATTCATTCCTAGCCATGTTGGCTATCTATGAAGGTGTCATCGTCTTCTCTTGTATGGGGAATACATCCATTAATGTATTCAGCCCTTCTCTTAAACTAGGTCGCGAATTCTAGTTCTTTTCAATCGTCGGGTTGTCGTGACGTCTAGAAGCGCAGCGACTAGCTCATTGCAGTGTCCGCGTATGCGTATTGCATGTCTTCGAGGCCGCTGCACTATTGCTTCGTCGACCACAAGACCCCAAGTTCACGATGAATAGCTTCATTGGTAACGTACCACGGCATTCTGTATATCAACCTTATAGGTTTATTTTGAAAGCGTTGTATTATATTTCTGCTAGTATTTTTCGTACACCCCCACATTGGTGCAGCATAAATCCGTATTGGCTTTATTATCGTGTTGTATATTTCTACTTTATTGGCTAAGGAGAGGTTCGAATGATACCCTATTAGCCAGTAGAGAGATCTTAATTTAATATCTAGTCGTTTTCTCGTTTAAATTATTTGTAAAAATATATTTATACATACGTATATATGGACGGAGTAGTATCCGCAAAACTTCGTCTACTTTAATATACTAGTAACCATATGTGTATGTGTGTGTGATTCTGCTGAAGTAATTAGCTTTAGTTAATGTTTGATATAGGCCCGTTTTTTTTTTTTTTTTTTTTTTGTTTTTTTTTTTTTTTTTGTCTACGTAACTTATTAACGAACGATTAACATCTACATACCGTGTTATAGCCGCGCCTGATACTGATCGAAATCCTTCCATAACGGCTCTGCGAGGGCATGCTTTTACAGTACGATCGATTTTTTGAACTCTTATTCGACAATCACACGATGTTTGACACGTTACTTGCTAACATACGATCATTTGGCGTCAATTGTCAGTTCGAACACGTTTTACACGCACGTAACTTTTTCGCTCTAAGTCAATAATGATCTGCAATTCGCCAATGTATTTATCGTTCTGTAGATTCTTTCTTTGCGCGCTACATCTTTGTAGCTAATTTTGGTTCTTACAGATCTATCGGTGGGTTTAAATATTATTTATTTTTAATATATTACGCTTCTCGTTTTAGGATATATGGGAAAAACAACGCGAATTAGAAGAAAGGGAAATGAGGGAGCGTCGAGAACTGGAACGAATCGAATTACTCAGACGCAAGGAGAAGCATGAAGAAAGCGCAATTGCGTCTTCTGAAGTCAAGCAAAAGCTACAGGTTAGTATTGATTGAGTTTTATTTTATTTATTTATTTATTTTTCGTTCAATTTCATAAACAACTTGTTTAAGTATTTTTCATTTTTAATTATATCAAGTCGAAAAGTAGTTAAATCAAATTTTTTACTATTTTCGTTAGCTTTTCAGGTGAACTATAGATAATTTTCGATGTATTTATATAAATATTTTTAAAATTGGGACATTTCACGTCAACCAGAAAATAAAACATTCGGTTCGAATTAAAATTTCACGTACCGTATAGCGGACATCAGGATTGAAAGGGTTAAAGTAGCATATCCCATTTTAGAACACTGTGATCGTAAGGGTTAAATGGATTTCTTTCGTTCATTCGGCATTTTATACGAGCAACTTAATATACACGGAAACACTATTGTCTAGAGGAACGGATGTTAAGTACTAATATCATCGTAAGGAATTAAAGGCGAACGAGTGGTCGTTGTTTAGGAGCGTATACAAGGAAGACAAACGATAGAACGTGGATCTACTAGCTATAAGGTATTTCGCGCGGTAGTGAAGGTCTCAGTTGGAATCGAATTAGACTGTTTTACGTCTCAATAAAGTCTGCAGTTTTTACATTAAACCCGTTCCTTCCGAGGTAGCGTGGTATTTTCCAAAAAAAGTTTAGCGATCGAATTTCTCCTCACTCGTTTCGTTTAAATCACTGCTGCCTACCTGCTCATTTGCACCGAATTGCCGAAAACACTGCTTTCACCCGGACGATACCGATGTGATTCTGGATTCGAATCATTCATTTTTTAACTGTTCCTCGTACACTGCGGAACAATCGCGTTTATTTTCTATCTTTCGGTAATGAATTTATTTTAGAACGTAAAATTCTTTATAACGTTAATTTTTCTCTTCTGGACAGATTGCTTAATTCAAAAGTCCAATGAAATAAAATAAAATAGATAAAAAATTTCAACAATTGTACCAAATGTGCGCAACGATGTAATTAACCTGTAAGAAACGGGCAGGTATTTAAGTTTATTCAGCTTATGTAAGAGAATAATTTTACCTGCGTCCCAGTTATCCGGAAAAGTGCTAGAATGAAGACACTAATTATATACGTGTAAGGTAAATAATGGGAGTATTATTTAAATTGATAAAATCGTCTAATAAATTTAGCGATAATGATGTCGAAGATTTATTACTACCGAATGTTTTTTCAAAATTATATTAATCTTTTCAATTACAATGTCCTCTTTACGGTACGTAATTTTTTAATATTATATATTTTTATTATTATATATTTTTATAATAAGGGACATTCGCGGTCGATGTTAAACGCTTAAATTTTAGAAATATTTCTATGACGCGTTAAAAATTATCTAAAAAAGCGATATTATACGCGAATTATTTATATTTTCACCTTTTCAAGTTATGTTTTATTTTTAACCGTTTCAGTCACAATGTGTCCACTAATATGGTACGTGAAATTTTAATTCGAAAATGTTTTATTTTTTTTTTATTAATGTCCCGATTTTAAAAATATAAATACATCCGAAATTGTCTGTAGTTCAACTGAAAAGAGAGCATCGTATAATGAACGAGTGTATAACATTTATTGGTTTGTTTCAAAACGTTATAATGCACGACTGAAAGGATAAATTATGTCAAAATCGGAATTTATATAAAATAAAATAAAAATCGTTCATTGAAAGGTAACCTTGTAAGTTACACTGTGTTCATTATACGTTACACAAACTTTTAACGCCGAGGAAATTTTCTAGTTTTATACTAGGTTTGTTTTTTTTTTTTTTTTTTTTTAAACGTGAGGGGGAAAATCTTCGAAAGATACTGTTATAATAAAGAAATTTAGCGTGCACTGCAAGGGAGCCGAAATCAGCGTGCGGAATTTTTACCCACTAAAAACACCCTCCCACTATTAAAAATATTTATATAATTCAAGATATATGATTTTTTGCCGAAACAGTTCAATATGGTATGTGACTGAAAAAGTTAATATCGTCGGGAAAAATGGTCGTTGTCGCATTTCAATCGCGAACTATAAATGTTAGTCATCGAAATTGGTATTTTTACCGAGACGAAGAACTATTAATTAACTAAACTTCGTTTCGATAGGTCATCAATAACGTGTAATTACTCTCATTTTTTAAAGTATCAACGTGTAATACATTTTTATTTTATTTTTTATTTACGGAGAGTCATTGTTTTATTATTGAAGCGATCGAATCATTTGGTTCCGAATTTTTAATATTATTATTTATCAATACGAGTTTATAGAGCTTTTTAACAAATTATACTTTAGTACATTTCGTAAACGACGCAATTCAGAATTCCGCTAGTAATTATTTTTTATATAGATGTTTAAATCGTGATCAGCCTGTAGACTAAGATCTAATTGTCTGACAAATATATATATATATATATATATATATATATATATATATATATGTGTGTGTGTAAATGAAAATTACAAATATATATGTGTAAATGAAAATTACAAATATATATGCGTAAATGAAAATTATAAATATATATATGTGTAAATGAAAATTACAAATGGTGCGGCGACGGTGTCTTAGTTCCAGTTTGATACTGAAGAATATTATACCGGTCAGAGGAGGGGTAAAAATCGACGGTGTCTTAGTTCCAGTTTCACTCTAAAGCATATTGTGCTGGTCGGAGAGGTAGAAATTTCGATTTAGTATTTAGTTTAACTGGATTTGAAGAGGAAAAATCAGATTTGTTTATTATTATAAGTAACTGAAGGTATTCTATTTAAGCCATGTAATAAATACGACCTTCCACCGCCATTTACCTGCTTTCATTCAGGTCTTTAAGTATAGCATCCGTACGACACAAGGCGCACGCGCTAATTATAAGAACGCAATACACGGAGTATTAACGTCATATCGAACAATATAATATATAACGACACACACAAGTTAAACACTGGTAACCCTATATTAAGCAAAGGAGCTGCGTGCAAATTGTTTTGTCTTCGGAAGCGTCCTCAGTTCAATTTTATATTTACTGTATACTGCTGATATTCCGGTTAATAAGCAAGTCGTGACAGCCATGTTTACAGATGATACTGGTGAGATTGGCAATAGTATAGAAGAATCAACTAAGAATGTACAATCTCATATCGAAAGTATTTGTAAGTGGACAAAACAATGGAAAATAAGACTTAACGATGAGAAGTTAGTGCATATCAATTTTACTAACAGAAAAGTCCAGTATTATACAATTATAACTAGAGTTCGAAGACTGTACCTCGTAAAAATAATATCAAACATCTAGGTATGTATCTGGACACAGAATTAAATTGGTCAATCATATTAATTAAAAAAATAGAACTAATGTTGAAAACCCTGCAGATGAATTGGCTTCTCGGAAGACTTTCGTTGAGCAATAAGCTATTAGTATATAATCAAATACTGAAAACAACATGGAGTTATGGTTGTCAGCTTTGGTGTTGCGCTAAGTTAATTAACATAAAAAACAAAGTTCTTAGAATTATCACTAATGCCAGATAATACGATAGGAACAGTGATATCCGTCCAGATCTCCATATACCGGAAGTATCATTAAAGGAACTAGCAAGAAAGGTCTGCAGAATCATACAAATTCAGAAGGCTTTCAATCCAGCGGGACGAATTAAAACGGTTGCAAAGAATCAAACCTTATAAATTGAGCAAATAATAATACGTATAGAATACAGGAATATTCTATTGGGAAAGCCTGAAATGTATATATATATATATATATATATATATATATATATATATATATATATATATATATATATATATATAGCCGACTATATATATATATAATTAATATAATTACTTATTTAGAGTATTACTAAATGTTCGAATATTGAACAGATTGTAATAAAAAATCAGTTCGGTGTTTTTATTTTTAAATTTTTATCGTTGAAATTAAGTCATCGTTATGATTATTATTCTAAAATTCTATATTTCAGTTAATATCCTGGTGTTATAATAAATTTCGTTGCAATTTAACAATGTTAAATATTCAAGAGCTGAAGTGCAGTTTTTATTCTTCAGTTTCGTTCTAAATTTTAAAACAGATTAGGATGTTGTCAGTTGAATTCGCTGCAGTGCCTAAATTAGACGAAGCATCATTGTCGAATAGTGTCGTCGTCATATATATGGGATCACTGTCCTTTAATTTTTTGCCACTCTAAAAAAAAAACAATAAATGACGCCGTAAGCCCTTATAATACAGTTTACATCATTAATAAGAGACATCCGTGAATATTTATGAATGAGTATGGTTTGCATGTGTGCTGTGTCTATATGATGAAAGTGTAGCGAATATATGTATACACGTTTGTGTCGGAGTGTAATTAATGTGCGTGTGTATGTGTAGGTTTGTGATTAACGAAATATTATGAATTATTTATTTTATTTCATTTTTTATTATTTATCTCATGCATTCTGCACTTTTTCGTTTTTATTTTTATTCCTTCGTTTTTATTATTACATACATATGCACTCACGTAGCACCACGTAATTAAATATTTATCTTCGGATTTGATAAATACGAAGGTAATATCGTACGTTGCGTACAATAGTTTACGTAAACGAAATATTGGAGAATTTTATATTTATAATAAAATTTTTGAGAAGTTTTTTTCTTGTCTTTACACGCTGTATGTATTTATATATATGTGTATGTGTGTGTGTTTGCATGCGTGGTGTGTGTTTGTGTGATAGTTGCGGTGAAAATAACAAACTAGGGGGAGAACGGAAGTGCGAAATATATTTCTATGGAGACGGAAATAAAAATATACATGGCCAGAACGTGTTTCGGTGATGGGTTTATGTAAACATATATATATATATCAAATATATATATATATCAAATATATATATATATATTTTATATATATATCAGATATATATCAGATATACATAATCAATAGTATATATATAATCATATATATATATATATATATATATATATATATATATATATATATATATATTGTGTGTGTGTAAAATTTGATACTATTTATAAATTGACCACTTCCGAAAATACTTTTCTACTACCACCCCCGTTCCTTCTATCGGTAATACCTGCTCGCTTATGTGGTGTATATATACGTCTTCTAATTGTTCGTGACCGTGTAATTAGCAGCGAATGTGTTCTCTTCCAATGTGTCTTGCTCTAAGCCGCGGTCGGTTGAAACGTAATTTGTCTAACGAATGTGACTGGGAATATTAAAATAACTGGTTAGGTTTTTTTTTTAAATTTATTTTTATTAATTTTATTTTCTATTTTTATTTTCTGTTCCATTTTTTTGCTTCAAATTTTTCTTTCGTTTTATTGTATTTCACTTTTTGGCGCGTAGGTGTCCGCGAGATCAAAATAGATTTCCTCGTCCCTTCCATATGCTTTTATTTGCTCTTCTATTCCTCGATAATTTTATTTGTCCCGTCTTCGTTAAGAGTGACAGTTTAGGCTTATTTCTCGAGTGAGGACATTTCTGTTGGGTGTTTTTTTTATTATTATTTTTTTATTTACTCTAATTTTCAAGGTATAAACGAATGAACGATGCTACGAAAAAATTAATTAAAAAATCAATAATCGTCTACATAAAAAACAACAACGAATGAAGAAGTACGTATATTAATGAACGAATGAATATTCAGAATGTATGATAAAAATATTCGCTTTAAAAAATAAGTCCACTATTTACCGCCTAATAGTAATACTTATAATACGCGTTCCCAACAATTTTTAATCGGTCATTCTATCTATCGATGGTTAATAAGAAACTTTTATATATATATATATATATATATATATATATATATATAAAAGAATGAAAAATCTAATGCAAAAATAATGCGATTCTTAATGAAATCTTCCCTAAAATGTGGTAACCCCTTTAAATTTGCTTTCAACGTCAAATTTCGTACAAGCACTATATTTCTTTTATAGAACTTAAAAGTATCAAATTACTCGTCTTAATAATAGAATATCGTCATCGGAGCATGGTATTGCTGATCAGATTATTATAGACTGCTACATTGTTACCGATCCAGACCTAGTTCCAGCTATTGATGTACGTAATTATTGGCAAAAAATGTAGCAGTCGTCCTCCTCATTAAATAAGCTTCGGCAAAATCAATAATTCCGTTCTTTCTTGGAGTACTTAGCTTCTAAATCGCAGAGATGACGTTGTCCTCAACAGACTGCGCTGTGTCGTACAATACTCATCCATTCATGCTTGATCAACAGAACTCCGGCTCCTCGGTGCGATGTGTGTAGCGTCACGTCTGCCGTCTCCCATATCTTCATTGACTGTCCTTTGTACTCCTTACTCAGTTTGTCTTACAGCCCTCTCTTCTCTCTTCAAAGATGAATATTCCTCTCTGTGTGTTTACTAATGTGTTTACTTTTATTATATCTATTACAAAATATAAATGTGATTAAGTGTACGTTGGTGTGTATATATATATGTGTGTAGTGTCTTGTGGGTGTATATATTGAGGTTGTAAGTATGTTTATTGTTTATTGTCACTTACATATTCATAAGTTTTAACAATTGTTCAAACTATTTATGCAATACTAACTAACGAAGTATTTGTATATCTATTTAAGTTTCCACTACTCGCGCAAATAAATGCGTATTTGTGGATTTGAATGAATAAATTTGATTTGATTTGATTTGATGTGTTCGAGATATCTGTCAAAATTGTATGTCCAAGTTTTTTATCCAATCCTTGGCTGTACTCGTAAGGTCTCTGACTTCCTTCCATCCGCCAGCTAATGCCCGCGTTGGACACTTATTCATGATATGGTCCATTGTTTGGGAAGCTGCTCCACAGTCGTAGCTGCTGCTGTTTTGAAGTCCCCACTTCTTTAACATGTAGTTATTCTACCGTGCTAAGTCCTCAACCGGTTCAATTTAACCCCTTGTTTCCTTGGTAAATCGAATCCTGGGGGTCTTTTGTTTGGATCGGGGATCAATTTATGATGATCTATATATTTTTTGGTCCACAGTTGGGACCACTTATCTTTTGCTGAGGTATATTTTTCAATAAGCTCTTTAGCTGTTTCATAGGCTGGTTTCGTCGATTTATATCTTGATTTACAGGCATATCAGCTACTATTAGATACTTCGACCATTCAGTTTTCTGTGGCTTCTTCTTCTTCTTCTAATATGTGGTGGAATAATATTACACAATACCGGAAGCCATTCTGTAGAGGTAGATTTTAGTGTTCTTGAGATTATTCCCATAGTTCTATTTAGTTCTACATCCACCTTCTTTACACGTGCGCGCTGTTTATCAAGGCAGAAGTTGCATAGTCCGTCACTGAAAATGACAAAGACAAAGCTGATGTTCTAAGTACCGTTGTGCTTGCTCCCCATATAGTTCCCGTCAACTTATGCAGAATGTTATTTCTTGTTCTTATCTTTGCTGCAGTGCCCTCCAGGTGTCTGTGGAATGTAAGTTGACGATCCAAGACTATTCCAAGATATCTTGGATTTTCCTCATATTTTAAAACTTCGCTATTGAGCATGATGTTTATCTTCATCCTTGCAAATCGGGTATTGAGATGAAAACATGAAGTTACAGTCTTGTTTAGATTTAGTTTAAGTCTCCAACTTGTGAAATATTCCGCCATGATACTTAAATCTTGTTCCAGATTTTGTTCTACTTTATTTATACTCCTATCTTGTATAGCAATGTCATCTGCATAGATAAATTTCTTGGATTTCGTGGTGGGTAGATCTGAAGTATAGAAATTAAAAAATAGTGGGACCAGAACTGAGATCCTTGAGGAAGTCCATTTTTCAGATATCTTTTCTTACTTTATTCCCCTTGCAAGGTTACAAGTAAATGTTCTGTTGCTTATCGTTTAATTTAAAAGGGCATACATCTTCTGACAGCGAATGGTTTCCAAGAATTTTACTAACAATCTCTTCCTCCAGACATATGCTGATGAAAGGTCAATGAAAACCACTCTGGTTTTCTTATTCATCTGGTATCTCCTTTCTCTATGTGTATATATTACATAATTATGTATAAAATGTGTATATTTGTATGTTTATATTCTTTGCATGTAATTGAAAGAGAAACGCTGAGCGAGGGAGATAATAATGTGAACGCTAACGAGTTAGTTAATTCATTTTTAGTTTCATTAACTATAGGCAACGATAAAGTAACGGTTGAGATCGTTAAAAAAAGAAACAACTAATAAACCAGAAAAAAAAAAAAAAAAAAAAAACGAACAAAATACAAAATAAAATTGTTTAATATTCGGCAACCTTTCGACTTGGACATTTCCGTGTTTATTTTGTTACATTTCGGCTACTATAAATTTTTCCTCAAGCACATATTTCTAAATAACTTTTTGCCTCGTTTATTTATGTATGCGTGTGTGCGTGTGAGTGTGCTAGTCTGTACTATTAGTGTCCGATTGATGGTAAACGACGTAGTTATTTAATTGCTAGCGATTTTAAAAGCCGTTTTCATTTTCGAACGTAAGTATTATTTCCTCGTTTACCTTCACATTTCTTTTTAATTATTTTGCATTCTTGTTTAGTTAGAGTATTGTTCGATCAATTTCAGATACATTTCACTATAAGTAAACTCGACAGATGCGGAAAGGATCTAAATTTTTTATGACTTCTGTAGTGAATTATTATCTGGATCGCATAGATTTATGATGATCTTTTACGCTACGTTACGCTTTACGTACCGTTGTATAAAATTTGTTGAATGCACCGGTTCTCGTCAGATTACCGAAGTTAAGCAACGTCGGGCCAATTAGTACTCGGTAGGGTGACCGTCTGGGAAAACTTGGTGTTATATGTCGTCGGAATAGCCGAGTGGCTAAGGACTCCTATACGGAAGGTACCGAGTTCGAATACGATCGATGACGCAAAAATTATCATCAGAAAATAAAAATGTAAATAAATCCGAATATTATTATCGCGTGGAATAGCAAACCACCACGCGCAACACCATATACGCGCTGATAAACAATATAGTTACAAAAACACAAACAACGCTGAGCTGAATTGTGCCGTGACAACAAAGCGACTACAGTCAGTTCTCCCGAATGTTTGTGTGGCGTTAATTTTTTTTTTCTTTATAATTTTTAAAATTACAACTGGTAGCCATCCAGCAATTGGACTGAAACGCGAAATAATTTATTAGGGGTTAGCATTCAGCGATGGACCACCCCACTGAAAGATCAAACGGTCGAGTACGTTTTAACCTACGAACATCTAAACTAGTGTAAAGTAGATTGATCGTCAGTACGTTTGTGTATGTTTCCAAACCGCTTACATGTTGCTTACAGCACGTTTGATCTCGTCTTTCACGTATGGGATTTTTGAGTTACGATGTAACGTATAGTTCGATACGTACCAAGGCCTTGTTCTGAAACCGTTGTATCCTATTTATGTGCGTATCTTTTGCACAACCCCATAACATTAAACCGTATCTTCAAACAGGCTTTATAATTATTTTATAAACTAGAAGTTTGTTTTCTAGTGACAAACTGGAGTACCTGCCAAGAAGCCAATTTAATTTGCGCAATTTTATATCTAGTGTGGCGTTAATGAAGAAATCAAATAACAAAATTACCGATACAAAACAGAAGATTTATAATATTAGTTATTTGCATAAAATTTAAGTAGAAATTTTGAAAAGATACATTAATTGCAAATATAATTTTACTGTTTTTTTTTTTAAAAAACTGTTAATACTTCTGTACGTCCATCTGAAAATATTTCGACAAATGACATGTACAAATTAAACTAACCCGGTTTCAGATGTCTTTCCTTTCTTTCTAATTTCTAAAATCGAACTCACTAACCGTCTTCGTTTTCTTAAATCCCGAAAATCGAAAAATTTAACTAACTAACCATATTCTTAACTACTTATCACTTTGTTAACTACTAACTTATTCGCTATCTATTCATAAATCGCCATCTCGAACATCTTTTCACCAATCACTCGACCGGTCGTATACTTAACGGTGGGTGGCTTGAGCATGCGCAGTTTTTATGTCACTCACCTGTTTCAATCTGTACTACTATTATTGTTATTATTATTATGTGACAACAGCTCGCTCATCGCAAACCCGGTTTTGACAATAATAATTATAATAACGTATGTAACATTTGTGACTACTACGATAACGAGTGTCGAATTAAACTTTGATCCTAAATAAATAAATAAACAAATAAAATATTTGATCATTATATCGACATTTATGTTAAATATTGCTCCTTATTTTATACATTTCTAATTAAATAAATAAGAATATAACGCTTCGTGTATAATATTGCTTATTAGACGAATTCTAGATATTTTTAAGGCGTTATAAAAAATATTTTTAAAATTGAAATAGTCTACGTCTAGACAATTTCGTTAGTATTATATGGAGCGATCTTTCTGAAACATGTATATATATATATATATATATATATATATATACACATAATTTTTAATTCCTAAATTTATCGTTATTTTTATCTCGAGATAAACATACGACGATTGCCGTAATATATATATATATATTGCGAATGTGTTTGGTAACGTTATAGGATATCGACATGAAATCGTGTTGTCCACTTTTCTCCGCTCTTTGCGACACGCTGCCATTGCTGCAACCAGTGTGAGTTCTATTTTTTTTTTTTTTTACTGTTTTATTCCGTCTAAACTTACCCCTTCCTCGGTTTCTATTACTCTTATTCCGTGTAGGATGGTAAGCCTGTTTTCTTTGTTATTTGGCCGAAAAATCTTACTGAATTCCTGTTAATTCTCGTTAATAAGCGAACTGCGAGCTTCAGATCATCCAACATCGACACATTTGTCCGATGCGCTGTTTCGAGGTATATTCTAATCGCCCTTTGTGAACCCTGAACTCATGTCCATTCGCCCGGCATCTGCGCGTTTTATAAAACAGGTTTTCGAACCTTACATCGCTATTAAAAAAATTTAGCTGTCGATAAATTACCTTACTTTGTTTACTATATTGCGTTGTTTTCCAAATATTGGTTTCGTTGTTGCGTATTTTACCCGTATCAGGCGTTCCTTACTCTCTTCTTCGCTTCATCCGTTATTTACGATGAGCGAACCTAAATAATTATATCTGTCTACAGCTGTATAGATGTCAAATGTTGTCATCCTCGTACTTGGAATTTTTTATACGCGATTTATAATCTTAACTTTCGCTTTCCCCCGCATTATTAATACATGAGTTAGATTCTTGGCTAACATTTGTGAACTTTGACGTCTTCAGTTCTCCTTTTTCGTATTTGCTAAGACGAGGATGTCATCTGCATATCAAAGGTTGTTGATTTTGCTGACGCCAATCGAAATGACCCATTGCTATCCATCTAGTACTTTTTCTATTATATATTATATATATATATATATATATATATAAAACAGTGAATAAATACGTACGTAATATATTCTTATTTAAAATTAAATCGTTTCGTTTTAGATTTTACTTTATAGGAATAATAATTTATTATATCATTATTGCTATTACATTTTCGATTTATATAAGCTTTATTTTCTACCTGTTACAATGAAGACTGACAGATATCAATACATGCGAAAATAAACGTATTTACTCTGAAATTATATATATATATATATATATATATATATATATATATATATATATGTATATTTATATATATATATATATATATATATATATATATATCACATGCATACAAATAAATGATAGTGCGTATTTGTGTGTATTGATTATTCAAATTTTATAAAAGTTAGTGATTAATGCAGTAATACAAGAGGAAACTATAAGTAATGTGGATAGTAATTAATTACGGTGAACGCATGGTCTACGATAACCATTGTTATTCCGGTGTATTATTATTATTATTATTATTATAATTATTGTTTAATAATGATGATATTCATAATAATCATGATAAAATTGGTAATAATGATAATAATTTTAATAGCAATTGCTAGAACGGTGGAAACGGATTTAATTGCGTTTTAATTAACGACGCTCAACAGTCGGCAATGGATGGAAAATGAGAATTGAAGATCAATGTCAAATGCACGCATGACGACCTTATTACTAACTGTCGATTCGGCTGGTTACCTTGTCTAGCCCCATCTTGCTCCCGCTGCCGCTTAGTTATTTGACGTATAAAATCCTTAGTCCCTCTGCGCTGTTTGACAACCTCGCGCGCTAATTTTTGCCATCGGTTACTTACCTTACACGTTTTCCATTTAACCGACGTTCGTGTTTTCCAACATGTATTTCGTTCTCACTTAGCCAGTACAACAATTTTCGAAGGTTATATCATCACGTTTCCTTTCGTTATGAACGAACTCCCGAATAACGTATTATCTGTCTCTGACTCTCTCCACACACACACTCATACACGCATGCACTCATATATATATATATATATATGCTTCACTACTTAGCGGTAATGCTTAAGCTTTTTGCTTGCACTAACCTGAATTCGAATCTCACTGGAACGAAAATTTTTCATAATAAAAAGCCTTTAGAGTCAACTCGGAAACTTTCTTTTACCGCTCAGTATATCATCTTCTTGATGATTGCACTTTTATCTAGTATTTACATATTCGTCATTTTCGCATGTCCACATTTAGAATGCGTATATTTAATGCTTTCTGCATTCAATGTCTATATCTCTGATGCGTACTTTACAACCGACATTACGTAACACTGATGTACGGCTATTTTAATCGCATCGCTAGATAGAATTCTTTATTTACTTGTAGTGAACTGCGCCATTAAAATCGTAGTGAGCATAATGTTTTTTTCTGTTTATATTTCGATTCATAATGCTTCCACTGGAACCATGATTGCGGCTTGCTTTCGGGAATCTCATAATTATAAATCAGGGTTGTTTCAATTCGGTATTTTTTGATCGAAATTTAACACTTTCGGAACATGCTTTGCTGTAACAAGTTTCCTACTCGAAACACTGAACAAATTTCACGATACCTACCGTTCGATATGTCAACAGCGTTAGTGGTTTACGTAGGTTGCTACTGCGCTAAAATGTCCGATGCGCTCGTTATCGTCAACGTCTTTACAGTCACATTGTAAACACAATACTGTAAACTCACGAACAGTAGGTACACCGAAAGCTATGCTTAACATTTCTACGACTTTGTTAAAGTTTGCACGATTTATTTATAACAAAATTTTATTTTATTAAAACCCGACAACAACGCTAAAATTCGTTTTATTTTTTAACCGACGACAATAAGTAAACAACCAATATTGATTGAGACTTTATATATAATTCTGGCCATGTTTGAACTACAAAACCGATACAGCCCTCGAAATTTCAAAATTTACACGTTACTTCTTAACCATTTCGCAATATATATATATATATATATATATATATTTTTCTTCTTCCACTGAATTTAACGGTTGTTCGCGACCAAATTAACTATTATGATTTTATCCATTGCTGAGGAGTTCTATGGATGTTGCTCCGAGCCGTGTTCTTGAATTCTGTAGCTAAGATATTCTTCTTCGTGCCTTTATCTTGCCTTGAAAAATTCTCGGCAATAATTCATGTCTTCTTTCATTTCTCATTATGTGACCCAAGTATTCTAATTTCCTGGATTTTACTGTGTTCAGGATTTCCAGTTCTTTGTCTATCTTCAATAAAACATTTGTTCTTACGTTCCTGCGTCCAGGGAATTTTCAGAATCCGACCATATAACCACATCTCAATAGCACACTCAGCTTTTTGACGTTTCCGTGAAAGTCTATGATTCTGCTCCGTATTAAAGTGTTGAAAAAACATAACATCGGAGCAGTCTATTTTTTTTTGGTAAATTTAGATCCCACCTTACATGTGAATAGTTCTTTCATTTTCTTAAATGCATGCCTTGCTTTTTCTATTCTGCATTTTAATTCTCGAGATTGATCCGAGTTCTCATTTATTATAGTTCCCCAATATATATTAACTATTTCTATCTTTTTGTTTTTTATAATCTACTGACTGTGTGGAGTGTATTGTGCTTGCTGATTACCATATATTTAGTTTTGTTGAAGTTATATATATAAATTATTGCTGAATGTCGTGACCTCTATATAATTCATTTTTCAACGAAGTAGCTATAATAGAAGGGGAGATAAATTATTCAATTTACGATACGAATGATATTACCGCTTATGCGTATGAAGAATGTCTGATTTGTGGGATAGAGTTAAAAAAACAAGTCGAAAGTTGAGACTCATCATTAACAAGAATAAGACGAAAATAATGATAATAGATAAAAAGGTACAGATCAAAGAAGCTGAATGGCTGCGGGATCTACCAATTGATTGATTCATAAACATATCTCGGATCATTGATGAACAACTATGCTGAAAATGAAGATTCTTAACTGATATTTCTATAAACTCGGACAGATTCTTTAGAAATATCGCTGTGTCCGGAGATGTAAATTACCAAGGTGAAGAATACGTTATACGTAGGGCCATTACAAGAAGCGCGCTGTAATTTAAGGTACAGTTCAGAGCGTAATGTTATTAAAGAAGGGCATTCGAAGAACACGTGACTAGGATTGAAAACTGAACGTCCAACACGTAGCAATGCCCAAACCGCAATCTGCTGATAAGTAGAATTCCTCTCTGCTTAATGTGTTTAAAAAAATAGAACCTTGGAAATATAGAAAGAGACGGTTGCAATTGATAGTACCTAGTAAGAGGCGACTGCTGTATACACTCCCACATATGTCTTGATTTCTTTTATTAAGTCTACGTTTACTATTTTAGCGCTTGCAGTACAGGAAGCGGTAAGTTCCTCGATTATAAGGTCAATCAGACCCTTACAATATCAAAACGAATGAGTAACGTTTGGGGAACAAAACAATGAATACTTTATGAATACCTTCTGCCAGAAGAAATATATTATCTTGAACTACGGAACTGAAAACTAATCTAACTTGATTACGACCACTCCTTGTCATGCATTTAAGACCCTTAACTTTATTATGAAGTAACTTGGCCAATAGAATGAAGATTGCCTATATTATTATTTTTTCCTTCCATCAGAACTATAATAGGTCCTTGAAAATCGTTCAAAAATATAAAAACCAAGGAGGGGATGTACTCGAGGTTTCTTATAGTCCGTATTAATATTACATAACGTATCTATAATAATTTCAGAGTTCCGTTCTAAGCGAATATTATTTATCGAAATAATTTCGTTCGTACCGATATCTGTTAGCCTCGTTAGAAATATTAAAATTCGATTGCCTATCTCTAATACTACTCCGAATATTATGCTTATTACAATTACCACTATCTTTACTACTATTACTACGATTAATTTTATTATTATTATTATTATTATCATGATTACTGTTATTGTTGATAATATTTCCGTTATTACTACAGATAATATTATTATTGTTAACTCCACCAATTTTAACTTTACTATTCCGGCTATGTATAGTAGCACACCGTTAGTGCTTACCCTGTGGCGGATCTCGCTATAACCGCTTTTGACATTTATCTACTATATGTGGAGTCGATAAGTTCTGTTACACACAAAGATCTGTTTTTACCTACACCTGATTCTGCAACGACCGAATAAATTAAATTAAAAACGAACATCAACACTTTGAATAAACTACAATGCACAACCAGTTAGTCGTCAAATGAAAAATCTTCTACCCATTGTGACACCTAGGTATGTTAGACGTTATTTATACTTCCAGGGTTTACTTGTTGTTAACAACAATTTTATCGATCTTTTAATTTTTAATAGTTTCCCCCCCCCCCCCAGTTAGTATGAACTGATCACTATTGACGAAGCTAGTAACAAATTAACTTAAATCTAAGGTATGGCATGAAATACCGATCACTCTCAATAGAGTGAGCAAAACAAATAAACATGAACGATCTACAGAGAGAGAGAGAGAGAGAGAGAGAGAGAGAGAGAGAAAGGAAAAAGGAAAATATATGCAATAGTTGTAAAGAAAATCGAAGAACTAATAGAATAATTATTTCAACGAATCGCTGGGACTGCAGTTATAGCGTAAGATTTAACGCTAAGAAAGTCCCTGGTCCAAATCCTTTTACGCCTTCTAATCGGTTTACCAAACAACGATGGCTGCTGCGCAATCGGAATATTGCGGTTGGAAATAGTCCACATCCGGTTAAAAAATTTGTTATAACGTCTGACGTATGTGGAGATCGTCGTGAATAGTACGATTTGCTACAAAGATCGAAGCGTCCACTATCTAGGAAAAATATTATACTGCAGATGCTGAATGCGATTTATATTACTTCTTGCAGATGCGCCGTAAATTTCAATGTCATGCTTCCATATTGAAGCTATTACCGTCGAGTACACTAGACGCTTGCAGAATAACATTACAGAAGACTTTCTATCAATCATGTTGCGCTAATACTGTATGTGAGTTGAGTTCTCCGTGTATGACGACGGTGCGAAAACAGGCCTAAGTATTTGATGGTGTCACAATGAGGAAACGGAATGTACTGGTGGACAAGGCTTCTTGTTCAATGAAAACGTTACTTGTTGACTCTTTTTCGTCTTGATTTTAATTTCCCACTGTGTAGCCCGTACAGGTATTTTTCGTCTACACGTTTTTTTTTTTTTTTTTTTTTTTTTTTTACATAAGAACAGATGCGTTTGATGAATCATCATGTGCGCCGTTAGAATGCACGGAGGTAGTTAGTACTAGAATGTCTACTGTATAATATAGTAAATATAGTGTAGAGGTCCAAGTGTACTTCTTTGCGGAATCGAAGCTCTGACATCACACCTCTTAGAGAAGACAAAGTTTATCTTGACTCGGAGTGAGCGATTAGATCAGTATGTGAACGGATCAAGCAGTAGAGATCGCTGGACGTGATATTTAAAAATAAAAACTACGAGCTTTCTGCAGAAAAATTTTAAAACACGATGTCGCCAGAACTGTAATTAAGAAAAATTGCGCTATACGGCATTAGAAAGAGATAGAAAATATGAGAAATACTTCGAAATATCGCGTAACGATGAAAATAGAAAAATTAATCATATGGAAGAAAAATTGAGTCTGGCTAAAAATGTGGAAAAAATGGATTTTCTCTTTTTGTATTTTCCTTAAAGCGATTATTGCGATAAACGCGCCATGAAGTAAAACCTAATCGAACGAATATATATATATATATATATATATATATATATATATATATATATATATATATATATATATATATATTCTATTTTCGAGGAAAATCGCCTTCATTTAAATCGGTTTTGCCTTATACTACTTCTTGGAAAAGTTTCGAACGAATGAGCATCTATGCACACGCAATACGTGTATATTTATAGGATAGTTTTTCCGGGTTTTCTCGTTGAACGTAAGGTTTTTTTTTTCTTTTTCTATTTTTGGGACGCGTTTGTTTATGAATTCGTAAAAATAGATTATCCGGGAAACGGTTTTTATTTCTGTTCGAAATTTCTTTTTAACTCTCTCTTCCGTCGACCACACCTACGCAATTCGTACAGATTGTCGTACTGATGTGCACCGGCGTTGCGTGCGAACTACCGGAAGAAGAATTTGAAATAGCGCGTTGTCGTTGTTCCCTTCTAAACGATGTAAAAATAGACGACGAAGAAAATGTTACATGTCGAAGAAAGTGACGTCTTTTTTTCTTTTTCTTTTACATATAAGTTTCCAAGAAATGAGAAAGAAGCGCGTACGTTTTCCTGAGCGAATCGTTACGTGAGGAAATTTGTTTTATTCAGATTTTTGTATTAACGATGATGATAATAATAGTAATAATAATATTCAATTCAAATATTAATAAACGATATAGGTGCCATTCATCAAATACCTTGGCTATGCGTAAAATTGCGCCATCATCAGACTAGCGTATATTTTTCAAACTTAATCGTTGAGTAACGGTAATTGCGCATTTTTTTTTAACAATTAAATTCTGTACAGGAAATAATTAAAATAACAAATACGAATAATATAATTAATGATTTAAAAAACAGTAATAATAATAATAATAATAATAGTGGTAATAAATAAAAAATTCCGGTATTTTAATGATAAAAAAAATCTCCCTGAAGAATACTTCATTCGTGTGTTTCTAAACGCTAATTAGCTAATTAATAATTTACTACACGCAGTGTGGAATGTAGCGATTTTTAAAAAGTACATATACGACAAAATGTTAAATTCCTACATATAAAAAAGACTACGAAGCTTTCCTGCTATATTATGAAGTGGACGTAAAAAAATAAAATATAACAATATATACAATAGATGGAATAGAACAAAAAAACATCAAATTCGAGTTTGTAATCATCGTCTTAACTGAATGGGGATACAAATCCCAACTGCAGACTCGAAAATATTTTGAACTAGTGTTCGATGACAAGCTGAAATCAGGCGCGCCATATAAATTCTCTAAGAAAATACTTAATTTAAATGAAGAAATTATCTCATACTATATATATATATATATATATATATATATATATATATATATATATATATATATATATATGGAGCGGACCACATCGCTGAAGATTTATCGAACACTCGTAGAATCCAAATTGTGACTGTGGATTGCGAGCATATTCCACATCAAAAAACACACTTCTCGTTCACTTAATCCAATTCATAACGCCGGCTTTCAGATGCATTACAATAATATTATGAAACGGGGTGAGCCAGGCTGATCTACGCAAAGACGGTCTTTTACTAAAATTTTTCACCTGTTTACACTCGATTCTAAACCCGAGCGAAATACTCTTTATCCATCTCAAACTTCAATCGATTTTTCTTAAATTTTATTTCACATCTGCAATTTACGAATCTATACCGTATTCCTGCGGTGTTCTAATATCCGTGGGCGACATACCTCGCGGAGTACATTTAGATTGCACTCTAACCCGGAAGGTTCATATAGAGAAGAAGAGAAAGGAATTGGAACTAAAGCTGAAAAATCTATAACGGCTTACAGGATATCAATCTCAGCTGTCACTACGAAACAAGCTTTTAATATACAATACTACGCTAAAACCAATATGGACCTATTGATATACCGTATGAACTGATCCATCGAAAATTGGACATTCATACCATCGACGGGGGTCATCGACAGGCGAACTCAAAATCACACGTCTGTATGGACACTCCAATGAGCTAGCGGCAGCGAACCCAAACAAATCGGTGACAGCACGTCTCAAGAGGATCAAGATTCAAGATAGTGTAAATAAATGGTGCAGAACACACCAACGGGTGTGCTCCCCATAGTCTCCTTTCAAACATTTGTTGATAGCCTACTATAGGCTAGGCACAAATTGACAAATAAAAAAAAAAAAAAAATTATTATCACTCACATCATTCGTTTATTAGCGTAGGTGTGTTTACGCGATTAAATAAACAAAAAGTAGTTAAAATCGATAAATTTTTATAAATAAAAAAATCGCAAAGCTAAAGTCATTATCAAGCGGGTATAAAAAAAAAAAAAAAAAAAAAATATAAATACAACTTATATAAAATTGGAGAAACAACAAATTAAGAGAACACTGTGTATATTACCGAAAATAGCGAAGTGAAAAAAGCAGATTTGATTATAATGTTTACCGCATTCGTTTTCAGATTATTTTATAATTACTTCTAATTTCCTTTACCCGTTTAACCCTCTCTTACGTGTTAAATGCGTGTTTTAATAATTGTCCGGTTGTTTCTGTTACCAACCGTTTCACATAGACGACCATTTGAATCGTCACGTCATTTACCAGTCTGATCTCGTGGCTCGTTAATTTTGTTCGTTGTTTTCACCATAATAGGTATTCGAGAGAAGGTTGATATCGAATTCTCTCCTTTCTGTGAAGCAGCTTTACAGCCAATTGAGCCGTCCTTGCACATGTGATATGTATCATCGCCATACGATAATATAGTCTTCTACTGGTGCACTATCCGTTAGCTTCCTGTCCTCTTTCCTCCGATCTTACCGCTTTGGATGGTCCTACCAGGAGATAAACCGTCGACGATATCGCTCACAGTAAATCAGACGGACGGTACTAAGCCCCTACCAACAGGTCAAGGCGGAATTACTCGCCTAATATTATGTGAAAATTCACGAGCAAAATATTGATCTTTCTACAACTAATCATTCGCGGGTTGTCGACCGCTTTGTAAATGGAGTTTGTTCAAAATAACTCGGCTTTACCTACTAATACTACATGGCTCACTACTCCGAAAGAAATTACATATCAAAACAGCAGTCGCGTATGGAAGTCTAATCAACAAAACCACCTCCTTTCTATCAAACCTAATCCGCTATCTTTGTTGCCATTTCCCTTCCGAACAAGAATGAAAAATGTTATCTTTAGCAGACTATCCAACTCAAATCTTGCCCATTCCTATCTTCTTCAAGGCACACAGATCCTCCTGTCTGTCCGTTTTGCCAATCTTGTCATTTTCTCAGAATCCAGCACAGCCTTTTTCCGTTCTCATCTCAACTCTTATCTGAATCTGCCGACCTTATACATAATGTTTTCCTGTTCCCAGATTCGCGCTGAACCTTTTAAATCAGATCTAGGACCACATTAAGTCCATGTGTACGCATTGCCCGTTAGTGCAGCCGTCATACATACTGTCGAGTAATAATAACGTGAAAAAAATTTTAAAAAGTAGAAATCATAATTTTCGGCATTTTTCATTTCAATTTCGGTCTTCATTTTATTTCTGGTCAAATAAAATTCGGTTTGCAGTGAAATCCAATTCGAATTTGTCTGCGGTCGGATTTTCTGTTGCGTGTAGCAAAATTGTCCGATGCCGAGAAATCTACACGCTACCCCTTTATACTACTTTAAAGTTTATACTATTCCGAATTCATCGAACAAATTATACTGATAAATATAGTGTACGTAAATCACTAAACGACTCGTTCGACCAGGGTCACGGTCAAAACTAACGAACAACGAGCAGAATCAAACCGAGAATAGAACAGCTTCGACAAACCTGATGAGATAGCCCGAACCAGATTACGAGTCATTAGGTTAACGGTTGGACCTCTGTCATTTATGCAAAAAACTTCGATAACGACGCGTTGCTTTTATCAAAATTACGCGCTAACTTTAGAACGTGTCCTTACAAAATATCTGAATTTCCGCTCACACAATAAAACGAAACACTACACAAGACCTTGAAGAAAATAATACAAAATAGCATAACTAGTGTTATAAGTGTAAAAATATATTTTTCTTTCTTTTCATAAATTATATTATAAATATATATACTAGAACTTACCCACGACTTCCCTGTGTAATTATATATTATATATATTTCGGCCAAGCCCCTAACGTAACAAAATGTTGTTTGTATTGAGTATGTTGCTAGTGAAGGTACATTCGAATCGGAAAACGTGTTAAATTTTAAACGATTTGGCAGATATCGCTGTTTCTTACTTTTTAAAATTTAAAATTATTATAATTTCTGTCCTATTTGTGATATGAATACGAAAGAAAGCTCAGAACGAATTCGATAATATAATCTGTGCGAATTTCATCATTATTGCTTTAATAGTAAAATCGGAACAGACGGACAGATATGTAGAGACAGAAATTTAAAAAAATAGATTTTCTGTTTATGTATGATAAAAATATCCCAATGCAGTGATTATAATGAAAATATTCTCAAATCATAGACCGACACTACAGTTTTATATATATATCTTCTTTATATATATATATATATATATATATATATATATATATATATATATATATATATATATATATATATATATAATTCTGTGCGTGCGCATGTTACTGAACTCTCATAAACAGCTAGACCGATTTTAAGGAAATTTTTTGTGTGTCTTCAGGTGGATTCGAGAATGGTTTAGATTTACAATTCGGTGCAATTTAAATTGCTAATTGCTACGAATTTTTAAAAATTGCCGACTTGCCACCTTTGACGGGGCATAACGCACGACGTGAATATTTTTAAACGATTCCGTCTGTTGAAATAGCAGTTTCTATATAAGATCTATCGTGTGAAGTGAAAAAACCGCGAAAAAAATTTCAAACGGAACCCAAAAATTTTTCGATAGTTGCGATTTTTTTTTTCAAATTTCTTTTTTCAATAAATTTCGAAATCAGGAAAAATAGTTTAAACGAATGTTATGTGGCGTTGAAATACGCGTCTAACGATTAGTCGTATTTTTACACCAAATATCCATCGAGAAATTCGGGGCTAAAGGATACGAAAGTAGACGTGGAGATCTATCATTTATGTCTGTTTAGACGGCAATTTACGCGGTTCCTTGATTATCATCTTGTTATTAATATTGCGGAAAGATTTATACGTTTTTTAAAACGACTACATGGAATAGATGACTTTATTCGTCTTAAGATTAGTATTATTTAGGTGTTTGACGAACGTCAAGTACTCGATTACTTCAATCTATTTCAGCATCTTTTACATCTCTGGGTCAACGTTTGTCTTCTACCGGCGAAAAAGACGGTCTCGATTTTCGTCGAATTTATATTAATTCGTCATTTTTTGTAATAATTAATCGTGTACTTTATTCCAAGTTGCTCTCTACTGCGAATAGTGTCGGCTCTATACGAGCTGCATGTACAAATTTCGTGATTTCACATTACACCTATTCGCGACAAATTACAAACGACGTAGGTTAATAAGAATTTTCGATAACGTTTCAGGGATTCTTGTTAAATAAGAAGCACCGTGAAGCGGCTGCAGCATCGACGTCTTCTCAAAATCAGAATATCTTACAATCGGAACCGAATGTGGCCAGTGGTAAACCGTATTGCGTAAATTCGTTATTGGGCAAATTCGACGAAGAATATCCTTTAAGGAAAACAGGTAATTAATACGTTATACGTATCAGAGAATTGTCCTCGTTTAACAATGGCGCATCCGGTTTTGCAGATTCCGATCGGACTATCCGCACACCGCGATTTGTCTAGCTCGCGTCGAATATTTGATTTATTCTAACCGACTATTTTTGTTTTATGTCCGCCATGTTTTTTTGTTTTTTTTTTTTTCGTCCTGTTTCTTACTTCTAACCGCGTGTTTTGTATTCTATTTATTTTAACAAGCGCGGATAGTTATAATATACCTTACAGTTTAAGTAGTTAGAAAGAAGATGACATCCTAGAAAGCAATATGGACAGATAAAAATTCATTCTATTTAATAAACCCCGCAAAAACTATTACTATTATTTTATTACACAACTAAATATATATGTTTTTGCCACGCCAGAGTTTTGTATGCATACATATATAAGTATGTATATATATATATATATATATGTCTGCGCATGGGTGTGTGTGTATATAATGCTTTTGCGAATATTATCGGCGAAAAACGTAAACATAACGAATCTGAAAAACGTTTTAAAAATGCTTTCGCGTATGCTCTCTAAAAAACAACCCCTAAAAACCTCAGCATGGATTCGTCTCGTGTGAAATTTATATAATTCGAATTTTTATAACAATGACGTAAGCATATTGATACAAAAAAAAAAAAAAAAAAAGGGCTGATCTCGGAATCAAAACTAAAAAGCTGTATCGGCAGATAGGAATGCAATCCCAATTTACCTTAAAGAACAAACTATTACTACATAAGCCTAATATTCGCTCCAGTATGTAGGTATGGATGCGAGTAAAAAAAACAAAAGAAAAAAAACAATGTAATGAAAATAAAAAAAAAAAAATTAAAATATTACTCTTAGATCAATCGCGTCAGTGCTCAATGGCATGTAAGGAATAAAACTATCTGACGTAATTAAAAAGATGGCAATCAAATATCAGGATGCTAACCGGTCTGCAATTAAGCTTATTGGATAATTCGCCACACAGATGCAAATTCGCAGACTGACGAGAACTAAACCATTAGACCTGTCATAGGAATTAAAATTATGTAAATTATTAAAACAGAAAATACTAATATCGAGACTAGTCTCATTAGACTATGTACCCTTCACGACGTCATGATCTTTTGCTATTATACCATCTACTGATAGTCTGCATTGGCTAGGAATAGATTCCAATATATATTTTATATATTTGTTTTCGTATTTTTATACACACATACATACGTATATATATATATATATATATATATATAATATACTGTTTTAAATGGAATGATAAATTATTTACTTTTTATTATGGCAAAAGGATGATAATATCAAATTACTTCATATGCGTTTTATATAAATTACGATCTATTCTCTTTAATTACCGTGTTGTCTTAAAATAGTGTTTTTTTTCTTTTTTTGTTGTTTTTTTTTGATGACATCGATAAATTATAATTTCACAATTTCTATCTTGGATGTTCGTTATTCTTTTTTGAATTCACGCTTAATTCTCCAAATTTAGTTTTATTTCTGGTGTTATTTTTTTTTACCGACTATCATCATTAAACGATTCATATAAGCACCATCGATTCCCGTTCCGAAATTTATCGATATTTCATCGATTCCAATCCGTACAGACCAGGTCGTTTTCAATTTGTTACCGTTATTATTTACTATTTTGTGTTCACTATCCAGACACCGTTTATCGTAAGCTACGTAAATCATTAAACGAAATTTGAAGAGTTCCTTTTGTTTTGTTTTATGTTTTGTTTTAACCGTAACTCAGCTTTATATACATACTTTATATATATATATATATATATATATATATATATATATATATATATAATATATATATATATATATATTGTTTTAATTAACAACGTGTTTGGTTTTTCTTTTGCTTAATTTTCGTTGCTGTTGTTTTTTTAATAATTTACATTTTGTACATTATGATTGCTCGTTAAGCTTCTGAGTCGAACTTACTAAGAATGCGTCGTAGGCCACGCATTTACGAAAGACGCTGTAGTCCTCTTGCCTGTAAGAAAGAATCGCGTCCCTATAACAAGAGGAAATCACATTTAGCAAGTAAGTACAAATTTTTCGTGTTTTTTTTTTCTTTTCTTTTTTAGTTAATAATTGATTATTTCGATAATGTATTTAATTAATTTAATTTTATATATATATATATATATATATATATATATATATATATATATAATTCGCGTTGTTTTAAATAGTCGAAAAATTTACATTCAGCGCGTTTTCTTAATTAATCATTTTTAATGTTTCCAGCGAATTCCTTAGCATTATACTTGAACTAAATCACATTCCTTTTTTTAGTCGTTTTTTACTTAAAGTTGCAATTAGTTCATGCTCCTTCCGCGAATTGGTTGCTCTACCAACGGATGGTATTTCTTCTGTACTACGATTTGTTCTTCTCTGTCTGACGATACATTCCTTATACTCTGTTCGGGTCGATTATTCTCACGGAAATCTGTATTAATAATTATTGAAGAAAAATTAGTAGTCGGAAAAGCTAGAATAACGGTTAGAGAAGAATCGCGAAAATTTAAGAATGCGTGTATAATTGATGATAAATTTAAAAAGTTAAAACAACGCGGAATAAATGAACAAATGCCCTCTTTATTTGTGGTAAACAATTCTTGCGGTATAAATTTTTATAAATAATAAATAGTATAAGTTTCCTATTTATTAAGTATCCTAAGAATATTTACTTTTCTCGAATGGACAGGTCATTTTATTCTACATTATTGTAACCTTTTACATGTATTGTTGAATATATGCTTTTTATATTTTTACAATTCTAACCTAACCGTTGTTCTAACTTTCCCCGCCTTCTATTTCTTTTTTTATTATTATTAATTAGTAATACGGGTTTCCCAAAAATCTGGTGGTGCAATTGAAGTGTTGCGGAACCGTCAACTGTCCGAGCTAATCACCTACTATTGTCTCGGATCCGAATGTCGAGCTGGTACGACAATTGTCATTCACTGAAACTCTCGCTTAGAGCTACTGCACCCCCCTCCAAAAAAAAATAAAAATATACGCGACTTCTCAGGTACTGAGTGATCATCTCGGGTGACGGATTTGCGGCCCTGTGTCGTACAGTGCAAAATTCATCTCCATTTTCAAGTGCGATCATATAAAAAAAGCACAAGAGATCTCGGCTGATAGACCAGTTAGATTTCTGACAGAAGAAATCTGTCCAGCTTTCCGGCCATAACTAGTACCTTCAGCCATATCTGCTCGTTCGTTCGAAAGGTGACTCCCTGACTAGGTGTTTCCCTAAGAGGGAATCGCTCCTCGTAGCACATAGCATCCCGGACAATTCGATTTCCATATTTTCGTTCTACGTTGGAAGTAAGAGTGTATAAGAAAAAAAAAAAACTTGAATTTTCGAAACATTGAAATATATCGATTTATTTGATCGATTTTTTTAGCGCTTAAAAAGCTGCTATATAAACGGCTGATTAGGAAGTTGATATAACTCCAAAAGTAAGCTCATTATTAAGGCAGCACCTTTTGTTACATCCGAAGTTCTGTTTTTATGAAATAATCGAGAAAATTGCTACATCCCTATATATTATTTATAGGCGAACACAACCTATGTCGTTGACTTTGAAAAAAACTTTATTATTACACCAGACTGGACGATCATGTATACAATATAAACAATTGGACTCGATAAAAATTCGTTAGCCGTATTCAGCATTTGTTTTTATTTAATAGAAGAGAAATTTTAATTAGACACGAATAAATTCTATTTACTATATATATATATATATATATATATATATATATATATATTATATATAACGGAGAGTACCGAGTCCGAATACGATCGACTATGCGAAAATTATCATCAGAAAATACAAATAATATCAATGGGAAGGCAATGGTAAACCACCACGCACAACACCATATGTGCGATAGTAACAATATAGTACACTACAAGAATACGCGGCCTGCATTGTGTCGAGAGGACAAAACGATTACAATCAGTTCTACCGAGTGCTGGTGTCTGTCTGCGCTAGCGCCATATTATAATTGCCTTGTACGCTACTTACACTCTACAACAAAATAAGTACAGTTCAGTCCTTCCATACGAAAAAAATCACACAATGGCGCTGATATATATATATATATATATATATATATATATATATATATATATATATATATATATATATACCTATAATCAGATTTGAATTCTATTTTAAATGCTGCTACTATTTAAATATTTACCGATTGGATTAATTAGCGCTTACGTTGCGTAAGAAAAAATAAGTACATTTTTGCATGTTAATTTCAGTTGTTTACTTATTGGAATATTTTTGCAAAATTTATTACAGCTCATCGACAATCAAAAAATTAGTTAAAATCATTGCGCCGATATGGAAGTATGTAATTGAGCTGTATGATATGCGTAAGCAATCGATTACGGATACAACAACAGTCGAAAATACTACCCACATTTACGTCCGCACCGATATATGTCTCAAATTTAACGCTCCACAACGACCTTCTCTCATACTATCGATTCGAGAAACTTAAGCTGAACAGTAGAAGAGATTTTTCGTGAAACTACCAAATAGTGCATATTCGAATGTAAGCAGAATCACATTTTCGGATAATTCCCGGAAACGATTGAAAAGAAGAAAATGGTGTCGCAGCGACGTCCTTCCTATTACCTGAATATGACAAATCTAGATCCACGTGGTTTAATCTTATCTTCAATCCTCTCAAACTAGTCAACTCATTGCAGTCGTTAATCTAACACTAACTTTTCTCTTTATGTTTCCTATGCTCTTCCTACTTCCTTTTCCTGGTTTTAATTCTTAGCACCGTTGGCTGTGGTATTTTATACCGGTACAAGGAAAAAAAAAAAATTAAAATCACTGCAATTTTATATATATAAAACGACCGCAAAGCTTTTTGGCTATTAAGCCGTTATTAAGCGGACGATAAAAAATAAAATACAAAAATTAAAAATATATGCCATTTTGAAAAAAATAAAACGAAAATACTTAAAATTTAAATGTACAATATTACAAAAAAAAAAAAAGCAAAGTGAAAACACTGATTAGATGATAACATAATCTGATACGAATATGGTAAACGACATAATCAGTAATATACGTAAAATTTATACATAAAAAATACTAAATAATCGGAAGATAACAAATTTCTGTTTAATATAAAAATTGAATTTAAATTTATAATATACTTCTGAGAACTAATTTTATTCATCGGAATGTATCGTTGAAATTAATATGTTGATTTTATTTAAATATTAGTTTAAAAAGGTGAAAACTTTCTCGATGCTAATTTTATATTATTTGGAAAATTTTTAATTGTAATAAATAACAAAGAAAACAACAATGATAATATTAGTAGTAATGATAGAAACGATGATTATATTTTGTAGTAGATGTTCCAGTTGGTAATGCAGATTCTGGTTCGAGTCCTCCACCGGTCTTGGTAGGAAATAGTCAAATTTCACCACCCGTCGGCCCAAATGCTCCCATCCAAGAGGTATATTATTTATTTATATATATATATATATTTATTTATTTATTTATTTGTTTATTTATTATGTACCGAACATTGGCTAACAATACTGGCAGTCCTATGTCGATCTAAACTGTTCGCAACAAACTTAGTCAGTTATACCAGTCCGACAGATTTTGTAACTAGGCTATCCGTTTTAATTTTTCCCACATTAACACATGGAGCAGGCCGTATCGTTCTGAATGTCGCGTTACGAGACCGAAATACTTCAGTTTACGATATTCGACTTTACAATTTCTTCATATTTGTTCTTCATATATTATAGTACTTCCGCGTTACCAACTCTATCCGGCCACTTTATGCGAACTATTCTACGTTATTTCAAAGGCATTCCAGTTTTTGCTCCAACTTTTTTTTTTTTTTTTTTTGCGGTTACCCAGCTTTCAGAATTGATACAATAATACCGAGAATATGCGTAGCGTTTTATTAATCTTATTTTTAAATCGAATTTGATATGTCTACTACGTAATATTTACTTATCGGCTTCTAGCTTCTCCAATTTCGACTTTTATCTCCCTTTGCGCGTCCCGTTGATCATTATCGGTACTTTTAATTTCCTCCATTTCTTCTGTACCGTAAGCCATGCGAGTGATCCATGTAGGTGTCACTTCACGTTTGTCTTTCTAATTACAATATATTTTGTTTTTAAAACATTTAGCTGTAATCCGTAATCATCGCGCACGTATTTACATCGAAGTATCGTCGTCATTATTTTAAATTATTCGCTATTAAGACCGTATCGTTCGCATATCTAATATTATTTACGCGACATGTTCGTTTACCTTAGCACCTCGTTTAAATTTATTCGGTATTTTTTCAAATATTTTTTCAGTATATACATTAAACAGTATTCGGGACAAGATACGACCTTGTCTGTAACCTCTGCATATTGCTATCTCTTCTATATTATGATGACCAATCCTGATGGTTGCTGACTGTTTTCCGATAATACGCCTATTTATACCATCAATTCCTATACTTTCTAGCATATCAATCGTCCCTGTTATGTTTTTCCCGATAAAAATGTATCTCTTCATTCCTCAATCTTTCGATTGGTGGTCAATATGTAGAGCATTCTACTTTCAGGTTCCCGGTTTTCGCCTTTTCTTTTAATTCTTGGTAGGTACGTACTTTTGGGTCCTCCATTATTTGAGTGTTGTACTTTTGTCTCGGTCTTCCTTTTGATCTTCTTCCATTTACTTGACCTTCGATTATTGTTAAAATACAATATTTTATTTTTCTATTCTTCTTCAAAAAATACTCTTTATCATTGCATATATATATATATATATATATATATATATATATATATATATAAAATTTTATCTAATATCGTTACAATAAGAATGTCTGTCACACGTTTTTTTACACACACACACACATATATATATATATATATATATATATATATATATATAAATTGCATACATATATGAAATCATAATGTTACGAGGGATTGGACTATCTGAGAGTGAAAAATGTCGAAGAACCTTCTACAACAACCAGGTAGGTCGCAGAGGTTGAAAAGGAGAAACGTTGTTGATTTAGCGTGACGTTCAATAAATAAAATTTAGATCATGCTGATACTCAGATCTTGAAAATCATGGTTCTGTAAATAACGATGCTGGTCAGTTCTAGATATCAAGGAGATAAAAAACAAAAACGAAATTAATCGGGTCCATAATTATCTCATTACAGTTCAAAGTGTTCTTTTTCTGAACCAACTTTCTCTGCTCCGGCTACTCTTCAACTCGTGAATGCTCGTCGCCGATAAACGTTTTCTTCACTTACTGCTCGTCGTCGTCTAATGAAACGCAGCCTATAGTAATATATTGCACCCCGGTAAATCAGGAAGAACTGTCACGCCGTTTACCGAATTGATTTAACGAGTTTCCAGATTCACATCGGAGAATTTTCTATTAAATTCGCCCGTACTCAGATTTTGACCACAAAAACTCTTCGTCGAAATCTCGATCGGTTGCGCTGAATCCTCTACAGAGGAGATTTCTCTCTTCGGCCGGGTTTTCTATTCGTCTCTGACTGTGACTAGTTGTCGATCGCCATTTTATTCTGTTTTGGTGGGTCGTCAAAAAAAAGGGAAAAATCGAGTATAGGATGACATAACATCATATAAGCGCCAGTAAAAAATAAAGTACACTACATAAACACGTGAGGCTGCATTGTGTCGTGACAACAAAGCAATTACAATTAGTTCTCCCAGGTGTGTGTGTGTGTGTGTATCTACGCTAACGCCATATTACGATTACCTTGCACGCTACTTACACTATATAACAAAATATGTATAGGTAAGTAGTCGTCTACCTCCGATACGGTGACGGCACTTGATACAAATATAAAAACAATAAAGTTATTAGTAAAAATCACTAATTGTTAATAAGTAACTTCGTTTTTGTGTTTTTTTTTTTTTTTTGTTTTATTAAACTTGTAATTGCATATGTATAAATAGCGTTATATTATATATATATATATATAATTTCATAAATAGATAGATGAATATATAAATAAGAATGTTTTCAACTTGAAAGTTATTACGTATGCAACCTGCGACTTTGAACCGTGAAAAAAATCTAGTGTACTTTGTGACGTAAAATATTGAATTACCTGATCGCTTCACGAAAATATGATATATTAGTGCTTGCGCACGCTTGCACACACTTGCACACACACACACACACACATACATATATATATATATTCATATATGTTATATGTGTGAATAAAAACAATCGTGTAAATCCTAAATAAGGAAAATGGATGAACATTTACATTTATCAATGTAATAATAAATTTCAAGGTCGGTAAATTGCCCTGTAAGTAATTTTTATCATATTTATATGTATATGCTGGTTGTGTTTTTCTTGTAATCTGACATTTTTGTACTTTAATATTTATATATTCAAACAGCATTAATATATATATGTAAAATATATATATATAAATATATAATGTACACACATATATATATATATATATATATATATATATATATATATATATATATATATATATATATATATATATGTATACATGGATTAGGTATAGCTGTATTTTTTATGGAAGCCGCACGTATTAACTCAGTAATAAGTTTTAGTTATAAATCCGAAAAACAGAAAAATTTAATATTATTTCTCAATGGGATCCATCGATTGTAGATGTGACACTTCTTAGAAAAGTTGTTTACGATATTCGATTAATAACCGTCGCTTGTTTGCAGCCGTTCTTTTAAATATTTGTGTTAATGACATTCTATGATGGTGGAGAATTTGTAGCATTGGTAAATATAATATTATTGTTGTTGGATATTTTCACCTCCGTGCACAGTCTTTATGACAACTTCTACGTCCAGCCTTTTAAACGACCCCAAGGTGAAATTGTCAATATTTTCTGTACACATCGCAGCAATAACTGATGTTTCTGTGACTCGATGTCGGATTATGCAATCCTTAAATATTAACACAAATAGTAGTACTTTTCTTATATAGATCGAATTTTGAATGGTATCGCAGCGGATACATACCGGATGTATCAAAACTACCTTACCACCGTCGGAATCTACACGTCTAGTAATAAACTGTTCTGCATCGCTTTCTAAAAATCGCAAGTATATAGCACAATTCGATGGACGTACGATGCTTTTCACAGATCACTCTAAATCATATCTCGATGTAGGATCGCATCTAGGGACGAACCGGTTATTCGTTATACGCTAGCGCCGTACTTCGGCGGAATTATATGCAATCAGATTGACAGTGCAGTACATACTGGAGGATACAAATAATACCTTAAAGCGACCAGTCATCTTGCTGATTCGTATTCACCTATACGGTGCTTAAGTTGTGACGCAAATATCAAACAGCATCGGATTTTGATTGCCATAAAACATGCACGGCGGTGAGGGTTCACTTTGCAAGAAATGTCCGTTAATTTATTCTGCTTAATCTCTTCTCGCCTGTTTGCGCGTTGTGAAGTTTCCCAATATTCTAGTACAACTTTAATTTGTCGTAACTAGTTCAATTTCGTCTCCCATATGTTTCGAGCGGTGTCCTTGATCGCTAATATTGATTGCTTTTTTTGCATTTAATAAGCCTTTAAAATACGCTGATACAGTCTGCATATTGTTATCACAAGTCGGATTTTCGAATGGAGTGATCTTAATTTTATTCAAATGTAGATATCTGAAGTAGTCAGTACATCCGACTCCGAATTCTATTTCTATCGCGATAGATCTTATGGTAGGTTAGGATAAAACGTTTTTATAATAATTAATATGACATTTGTTGTCGCTGAACGTCATATTATGATACTTCAGTGCTCTAATAGTATTCGTCGATGTTTTAGTGAGATATCATGTTCGTTTCCACATGCAAACTGATAACTCTAGACCTGTACAGCTGAATGCATTATTTTCGATTGTATTCCGCTTCTTAAGTGTACTTTCAGCCGCTATGGCATTTGCAACCGCACCATAGTGCATTCTAACATGTGTTCCGTACAATCGTAACAGCATTATCTCTGTCAGATCGCCACGATTTACCGTGTAGGATTTTTAGCAGGTTATGTGCATTTCCGTGTCGTATATTCGATGTGCGGTTTTCGGCTTAATTCGTTATCATATATGAATACCAAGAAAGCCGTTTTAGATTTATCAGTTATGTATGGTATCTTTCAGTTTTAGCTTAATCTCGCCTACTGTAGTTCACTTGGTAACGTTTATTACACAAGTTTTGCCGGTGGAAAAGTGTATAGTCTTAGCAGCGTCTCATTTTTCAATTTTCCTAATAATATTTTTTAATCTCGTGTCTGTGTCTTTGTTTATTATATCGACGCTCGTACTGGTTATAGTCATATTATACTTAACTGTTTTGTTTATTACGTACATTTTGTAATGTAGAAGTGTAATATTGAAATAAATTCAAATTAAATCGAATTAATATCGTTATTATTATTATTATTGAAAAATTACGTACTTACGTGTAGTTGTATGTGTTTTTGGTGATTTACTTTGGCTTCGAAATTTTATTATGTTTGTAAGTATTGTAAGAATTGAAAATTTAGGGATATAATATGTTGTATATATGTAAGTTTGTAAATCGGAATTAGGAAATATATTTGATTTTATTTTATTTGATTTTATTTGATTCTTCTTCTTATTATTATTATCATTAGTATTATTATCGTTTTTTAATCTCTATTCAATTTACAATTTTCCGTCCGAATAAGTTCGCGTGTGCTGTCTTCTTCGACGATTACTGTCGTGCGCTGTAGGTTATTATAAATTTATGTTACCCGTTGAAAATCTGTCTGTAACTGCGCTACTTCGTTAATTCGATCGTAACTACCTTTTTCCAATCAACGTTTTGTCGTCGATGCGTGATTATTTCTTGCATTTTTCATTTTATTTTTCGTGCATTAGCGATTTCATTCTAGGATTGTAAGAGGAAATACGGCTTATCAAATATTTACCCCCCATAAGCTAATATTTAATTTAAGAAACAATAAAGTTGTCAGAGCAAAAATTCCTAAGAATAATAACTAAATAAATAATGAAGATTTTCGACAATTACGCCATTTTCAAATTAAAACAGTATAAATGAAAATAAATAATGTCTTGAACTTTACATCACTTCGTCCGGCACAATCTATATTCAGACTAAATTCACCACGATCAATATTGACAAAATTTTCCAACATGCTATCAATACCGAATACAAACCTACCGTTACTTTACAAAAACTTAAATTCAGTAATGCCACCACGGACAAATAATCCGATCACCTTAGACTAATCTGAAGAAAAATGTCAATACTGATCAAGAAATTATTCAGTCTCTTACTTCACGAATATCTCCATCATTAGCATTCTATATAGCTGGCTGAAAATTTGACTCGTTCGTAGGCTACTCCGTTGTTAAAGATAATGAAGTCTACATTCGATTTTCACTATCGCAATCATTTACAATTTTATCTGCCGAACTATATGCAATAATCGATTTCAGTATGAATACTGAACATGAATCTAGCTTGCCAATAATAATCTGCTTAGACTATCTTCCAGTTTTGAACCCTATTCATAATGTATACAACAGACACCCTATAGAGCGGAAACAATTGTAAAACTAATTATTAAGAATACTGAACGATCTATTACATTTCTCTGGATCCGAGCACATACATGAATTGTTGGAAATGAACTAGCAGACATTGAAAGGAAGCAGCAACTGCATTGACCGTGCCTAATTTACCAGTTCCATTCGCAGACCTCAAGAGATATATCACGATTATTTCGGTTATGACATTAAGAATGGCACCCTACACCAACGTCAAACAAATTACGATCCATCAAGCCAAAAATAACACCTTGAAAAACCCGCATAGAACATCGGAAAGATGACGTAGTTATCAGCCGACCCCGATTGGGCCATACTAAGCTAACACATGTATATCTTCTTAATAGATCAGAAGCTCCGTTATGTACAGCCTGCAACGTTATGCTATCTGTTCGACACATACTAACAGACTGTCCACAATACAGCATAGTGAGATCATATTACGACCTTTCATCTTCCTTTCAGCTGCTTCTTGATGAGAACATTTATACGCTGATTAAACTCATCCTGTTTCTGCAACATACTGGACTATCTCTGAAATCATTCGTTATAATATCGTGCCATCTTTGCTTTGGTCTTCTTACTGGTCTTTTACCAGGAACTTGAAACGTATGCGTTGTCGATATCAGTGAGCCACTTCTAGCATCCTGAGCTCGTAGTATGTGACCATACCACTTTAACCGACTTTCACGTAGTTTACTTACGATAGACGCGACTCCCATTGCTGCGCGGATTCGTTCATTTTTCATTTCTTTAATATATATATATATATATATATATATATATATATATATATATATATATATATATATATATACATATGCCAAATGCTATATTATACTTTATCCACATTTAATCGCGCGTAAATGTATAGATCCACTCCCACTCGCATGCCCGCATACACTCGCAGTTAGAAATTTATTCCTCTTCGTGCATACATGCACCCGCATTAAAGCAAATACATATGTACAAGTATACATACGCTCGCTAAACATATATACATATAGACAGATACTAGTAAACGCGGGACGCGTTAAATAATTTAATTCTACGTTTACATTCATAGAGTGCTAACATTCCCAGCGCATGCACGCATATATTCAAACTCTTCGCTACACAATTATTAGTTTAGAATGTATTACTTCCGTCGTAGCCTGCGATTGATTAGATCGTGTTTTAATACATTCGGTAACTTGTTATACAATACGTGTCTCCTGCATATATAGCCGCATCCTCGTGTAGTATTTTTTAAACAACGCTACTAATTTGTAAATCTCGATTTTCCCCCTAAGATATTCTTATATTAAAGGGTTCCCGATTTATACAGACGAAATTTCTTCGTATTAACCGTAAGTATAATGAGAGTTTGTCGGTGTTAATTATTTCGAATACCGCATTTTCTAAAACTTACAATCGATCTACCACTTAACCGCGCTCTCCCCCCCCCCCGGTGTATTATACCGTGTGACAAAACCCCGAGGCGTTCGTAAAAGGCTAAGTACCAATTGAATGTGAATTGATGAAGAATACTGCGTTAAATAGTAGAGTAATTCGACGTCCTTACTTTTTGTGCGTACACAACTTTCATTTACTAATTGAATATACTTAGTCCCATCAACTCTGTTCGTCGCAAAGTTGTCATTTAGTCGTACAGTTAGATTCTGCCGCAGACGTTACTCGTCGAGAGTGAAATGTGTTGGAGATTTGTTTGTAAACCACATATAAAAGCAGAACTATGTACGGTGCGTATGGATTTCGTTTCTATTGTAATATGTTATAAATATATTTAAATTAAATCAATACGCGTACACTTATTAATAAAAAATCAATTGAAAATTAGTTAAATCACTAATATTTATTTTCTTAAAGAAAACACAAAGCTTTTCGGCATTTACGCCATTATCAAGTGAAACATTTTGAATACATCGCGACAGTTAATGAAAAATTTAAAATTTCAACAGTACACAACTTTTACAGAATCCGGAAAATAGTATTGAAGAAAAAATTAATATAAAAAACAAAATTAATAAACTAATATATCGATATTAAATTTCAACAAAATCGAAAAATAGACAGAACAGAAGCAGACAGCATTTTTGGAGCATATTTTCACAATCACCGTCGCATATTTTTAAGTAATTATATTTAATTTATATTTTTAAAATGATGATTTGTTAAAAATGTTTCACTTGATAATGGCGTAAATGCCGAAAAGCTTTTTTGTTTTCTTTAAGAAAATAAATATTAGTGATTTAACTAATTTTCGATTGATTTTTTATAAAAAAAAATCACTACGTTCCACATTATAAAAAATTAAAATAAAAAACTTATTAATAAGTGAATGTTATTATTTCAAATTTATGTATAGAAAAAAGAACCGAAATAAAAATAAAACATCGTTTTAGCGATTAAAAAAAAAAAAAAAAACTGTATTATTAACGTAAAATTAACGCTAAAACTAGGCATACATTAATTTATTTTAAGATATTTGGCGGTCGTGTGATTTTTTTTTTTAATATGCTGAACGCTTAAATAATTACTCTAGTAGACGTTTTGTTCGTCGAAATTTCGAACGAATGATTTTATCGATTATAATTAAAATAAACGCGAATATAATAATAATAATAATAATAATAATAATAATAATAATAATAATAATAATAATAATAATGGTGATGATTTTAAAATTTCTTATTTTAAAAGGAAACTGAACCGTCTTTGTACAATCAGTTAGCGAATAATTCCAGTAACGCTAATAGCAGTATACCGGACATATACAGTAGCCCATCTTTGCCGAATATTTCATTAGGAAGACCACCGTCGACTTCGGTTAGTATTTTATTAATTATATTTTCTAAAACTAGTCTATACGCGCGCTTGCTGACAGATATTTTCCTCGTGTCTTGAATCAGTACGCAGAACTGCGGCATCGTGGCGATTAAGTACGCAGGATATGTCTGTATAATTTGTACAACGAGGAAAATGTTCGAAATAACTTCATTTCAATCGTCGAACGGGATGATAATTTTCTTTTGCGTGTAAATGAAATACCCGGTTAAAGTTGAAGGTTATTTTGTACGATCGGTAAACAGTAATGATTTTATACTATGTGAAGTATAGTTAATATGAATTACATTCGAAACAAAAATCAAATGACGCTAATATTAGATAGATAAAATGTGTATTTACAAAATACGTACACGTTACAAAATAGATAACGAAATTAATAATATAACGCGTTCCGAACGCAGTTACGTATACGCTAGTTTAAAAATTATGCCCAGTAGCTGGTTTAACTGAAATAAAAATACAGGTAAAACCCATTAACAATATACCGATCGTAATAGTATAAACCTGTAAATATTTAACGTTAATAGGATGAACGATATTTTTTCATACACAAAAATAAATTTAGACAAAATGCCGGCTGTATAATAGCGCGTGTTTAATTGTTTCGCGTTTGTAACGTTTATATTTTAGTTGCGAACTTGTATATAATATACCTTATGTCGTTTATAAATGAATACCGACTGCAAGCGTAACTATCGGGGAAAATATATATATATATATATATATATATATATATATATATATATATATGTATATTTGTTCGACGACATCGTGTATATATATGATAACTTCTAAATGTGTTCGATCTTTACATAGACTGGAAGATTCGTAATTGCGCTTCAGCGCGTATTTCGTATTTTAACAGTGAGAACGGCTAGTATATGACCATGTGGGACAAGCGTTAAGCGTATTAGTTCTTATTATAGTTTCGTAGATTATTAATTTCTTTGCCGAGCTGACGTAACGTCGTCTATTAAATATTTCATAGATGAGGTCCGAGTTTTATCGCACAGGTATATTCAACATGTTTAGTAAATGTGCGAGACTCCGATCCGGTGTCACGCCTAAATATTTTATATTATCGCTTTTCCAAACCAAAAGTATGTTCTTCACTATCACAGGTGGTACGCGATCTTCCAGAATAGATTGAGCTTTTATCGGAGAATTTATATCGATTCGCCGTTCGTTACGATACGAATTTAATTTAATAAAACCCCGAGTTCGTCTTCTTTGTATAGTGTCAATTCCGTACGATGCGCAATATATCATCAGTATATAATGCTATCTGTAAGTTTTTAATTTTGGGAATGTCGTTAATAGAAATAAGTAATAAGTAAGGTCCCAGTATGTTCCCCCCGGGGCATATATTTCGCGCGGGAATTATCGTTGTTAAATTTAACTATGAAATTTCGGTTACTTAAACAATTTCGAATATATCGGAGTAAGTAATTAGGGAATTTAAGTTGAATAATGTTATATATTAAACCTCAAGCTGCTAATGCGGCGTCAAAGGCTTTTTCTTTATATCTAATAGCAGTAATCCTGTATGCTTATTTTTATTATACCCGTCAGTTATGGTTTAACTAATTCTTGTTAATTGCATGACGTTAGATAAATTACCCCTAAATCCGAATTGTTGTTCTGTAAAAATATCACACTCGCCACCTCCATCAACATTAGTACACGTACTCATGAATAACAGCAAACAGGAATGGACCACCGACTGCACCTCGCAAACAACCTTCCTTAGGAACATAAAATCAACCGTTATCGTCTGTGAATTTTTTTTAGTCTACTCATAAATAATTTTTTTCTCGCTAAAATTACTAAATAACGACATTCGCTTGTAAAATTTTTTATATTTGTACGTCTAAATCTGACGCGAGGTTTAGCAAATACCACCGCCGCCTATTATAATACTGTTCCTCGTTTGCAGAAAGTTGATGAATAAATAACATTTAGAAGTATTCGCAACGAAATAACACGATACGTACAATGCAGATTATTCAGATTAACTGAGAATAAAACGCAATCCCACTAATAATTTTTTTAGTCTCTCTCTCTCTCTCTCTCTCTCTCTATATATATATATATATATATATATATATATATATATATATACATATATATATATATATATATATTATTTTTAAGCTTTTACGTTAAATACAACGCATAATATATGCATGTATACGTTTACTATAAGGGAAGAAGTGAAACTTAAAGACGTTTTAACTAAATTCGCTACAGAGTTTTTTTTTAATTTTTAAACGTGTTTATATATAACACACACACATATATATATATATATATATATATATATATATATATATATATATGTATATATATATATATATATATATATATGTATGTATGTATAAGAATAAACCTACCTATGATAAGTCGACGCGCCTAACTCCGCAAAACGTGATTTGAAAGACAGGTTTTGGTAGTGCAAGTACATGCGAACAGGATATATATATATATCATCATCGTCATTTGTTGTCAACCCGTAGATTGTTTTGTAGCAGCCTGCCATTCTTCTCTACTTCCTGATCATCTCTTCGGTTCCGTATAGTTGTTACATTCCAGGTCTTCTATAATCTGCGTCATATATTCGTGGCCAGGTCTTCCTCTGCGTTTTTTTCCGTATACCATTTCTTCCAATATGGTTTTCATGAGGGTATCGTGCCTCAAAATATGCCCAATCAATTGACGGTAGACAAAGTCCACGTTTCGCAGCCATACGGCATAACGCTCCAAACAAAACATTCTAACAACTTTTCCTTTTTTCTATTGATATTGATTTCGAGGTCGATATCGACTTCTTCTTGGTAAACGCTGCTTTTCCCTGGGCTATTCTCGCTTTTATATCTTTAGTGCTTCCTTCGTTTTGAGTTATAATACTTCCCAGATACGAAAACTCCCTGACTTCTTTTAGTTTTACTTTATTAAGTTTTATGCAGATAGGTTGTATTGTTTCCGGTTTTTTTACTGCATGCCGTAATTTTGGTCTTTTTTACATTTAATGTCATTTTATAATGACTTTCCAGTATGTTATGCATTTTCTTTAGAGATTCTTTCAGTTCTTTTTCACTTTCTGCCAGCATTACAATATCATCCATGAATCTAATCATATTTATTCTTTCCCCTTGTATTTTTATTTATTTTTATATATATATATATATATATATATATATATACAATTAAATATAAACATCATAATTATAAAGATAAAGTAACTTACTGGATAGCTTATGGTTACCGGTAGGCGGTTATTTATATATACATTTGACCTTAAATACTTCATATTTAAAGTTGGAAAATATTCCAATAGAAGTACCTCATTTAAATCCAATGAGCAGTCTATATTATACGTTAATCTTAATTGATTATATTTAGAGCATACATATATTATATGACGAACATCTTCTTTATCGTTACTTGAACAGTTACAACGTATATTATTATTAATCATTTTTAATTTGTTTAAGTAGTATGCAATAGAACTATGTCCAGTCAAGATCTGACACATGTAAAAGTTAATATTAAAACTTTTATCTTTAAAACGAGCTAAGATTTCACGAAAAAACTTTTTAATTTACCATTAGCTTGTGTATGTTATTTAGATTTAATTTCGGTAAGAATTAAATTATTGATATATTTGAAATTACTGTTATTCAATTTACCACATTCAGTTAGTTTGTTTTTAAAGATAAGGGATATATATTTTTTTTTCTTAATATATAAGTCCATCGGCAATACACGTGCTAAAACCTGTAGAGAAAAATATTAGATACATTAATGTACAAATATGTTACATCTATTAGAAATTTTCTACAATTAAGATTAATATTACAAATATATTGTTTATTTAATGTATTGGTTAATATGAACTAGCGCAATATAAATATAGCGACTGCATTAGTCCTTTATATAAAATTAGCTTAGCTTTGTAATTTAAACCCCATAATTTTGCTCTGAGAGATTTAAAAATATAATAATGTTTATTGACTCTATCATTTATATATATATGTGCTTGGAAAAGTTAATTTATTGTCTATATAACAAAAACCCAGATATTTAATGGAATTGACAAGGATAAAGTTAAGATTATTAAACTTAATATTATATGATATACCATTTGCTCATATGTGTAGCATAACGACATGTAAGAAACATTATATACGATTTATTAACTTCAAATTTTAAATTGAAAGATTCAACTATTAAACAAAGTTTAGATTAACTTTGCCGGATAGAGGTACATTATAAATAAGTAATAAATCATCAGCGTAACTGTACAATCTGACGTTGCGATATTGCACATATTGTGATGAATTACTATATATATATATATATATATATATATATATATATATATATATATATATATATATATATATATATATATATATAAGCTCGTTTTACCCGTTAACTCCCCATATATAACGCGCCAATAGAAGTTTCACTTCAAAAAATCAGTCGTTCTTTTTTATTTATTCGCGCGCTTATTATTTTCAGGATGGTAGTCGGAAGTTGGCTCCGGTGTCGGAGGCTGAAATTAGAGCAGCTTTTACCGCTAGATTAGGTATGCCGCTCACTGGTCATCTGTTACCAACTACTCTTCCATATTATCCAACATTACCAGGTAATAAGAATATAATGATTTTATTCTGGATTTTTTTTCTTCATTGTCGTACGTTATATGTTAGAAATACACCAGTAAGTATCCGTCGTTATCATCTATCTTCATCGTTATTATTACTTAATATTTTAATCCACACATTGATTCGCTCTTGGCACTAATCGCTTTCACGAAAACTTGCCAGATATTTTGGGTTACAAGTACTTCCTCAAAATTAACAACATGATAATCCTCTATTAAACATATTAATACGTCCAGTACTTCGTTACGCTTGTCCTGTCTCCAGCTCGATATCAAAAGTTTCTTTAATAAATTACAAGTCGTTCAAAATTGATTTTGAATGTACCCCGATATGTGCCAGAATTAACAGTATGCACCAAGCGTCGACTGGGATGGATTTTATTGCAATGCTATCGACTATAAATCCTCATAGCGAAATAACGAACTCGTCTGCTCGATTACCATCTACGATTGCAGGCAACTTCGTTTCGAAGTATTCCAGATATAAACGCAGACGACTTAAGCATAACGTAATATAGTAATGAAAATTATAATTAATTTATTTATTAGTATTAATTCCTTTCACGGAGTATGTACACTATGTTACCCATTTTTGTATTTTTTTAACGCGATATTTATTTAAGAACCGAAGACTTAATATATTTTAGAGGAGTACGACGATTGTGAAATTATTTACACCGATGGCTCTATCGATCGTTCTAAAAAGTGGTATACAGCAGCTCTTTTCTACCACAGTAGAAATATCTCTAAGTTATTCCGTATACCATACGCGAGTACATCATTTTTTACCGAAATGTATGCCATATACGAGGATGTTTTTTTTATTAGATTATATAGGAAACAGAATATCCTAATACTCGTTGACTCCGTAAGTGGTCTTTTGCAACAGTCTAGATTACATGAATTTACAATGAGCGTATTAAAACACTAATAGCAGAGCTTAGGAAACGTTTTACCATTCTTTTCAATCTTCCTTCGAATTAAAAAGCTCGTTGAAAAGTAAAAAATATTCCACTATTCAAAATTCCAAAAGAGCCCTGATTTAAACATGGGGATCTCCATGAAGATTTTGTCTCTGTGTTTATTAGATTAAGATGTGGTCATAACTATACACCTTCTTGCCGGGTTAGGGGGATTATCAGAAGTAGAGTTTGTGAGGTATGTAATATTGAAGATAACATCGAACATCAAATTTGGTCCTGCCCAAATACAAAAATACAGATAGCTTTCTGTCTGTACCTTTATCGACAAATACAACTAGAAGGGTTTCTCTTTGTGGATCCTACCTCCTTGGGAGATGCGCGTCAATTATTTATTAAGGCTAATAGAATATAAGTTTATAGTCCGAGAAGTCCACTTAAAACTGGCCAAAGGGAGTGGGCCCAAAAAAAAAAAACAATAAAAAAAATTATGTTCGAATGTTTATTTTCTCGAAGGTATCGAAACTGTGGCGGCTGAATATAGTAATTCGACAACACCGGCATACGTGCAGAGACAAATGCAAATGCAATCTTTGGAGCAACATTCTGGTCATCAAAAACCACCACCGCCACCTTATTTACAGGCGGTATACGAATCGCCGGCGATCACAGATTCGCAGGTATAACGAATCTTTTAATAATGTAATCAGCGTTATGATTACGAATGATTCTCGAAGTTTTAAGTAATTTTCGAAAAATGCCTAGCACATAATTCGATTAAAATTAGAACAACCAAAAATACGAGTTAAAATCGGTAAATATTAAAACAACAAATTATTTAAAAAAAAAAAAAAGTAGTTAAAATCACTGAAGTTTTACCACATTCACTATCAGATTATTTTATAAAAATACTCTTTTGCTAATTTTTCTAAATTGTATATCTAAATTAGTACTTTTTACATTTTATATTTCTTATAAGTCGCCTATATGTTTATATTTTATTATTTACGTGTTCACTCGATAATGGTTTAACATCCGAAAAGTTTGTGATTTTTAAGTTTAGCGATTTTAGCTCATTTTTCTATTGTTTTATTTTTTAAACTAGCTACATTCTACAGTTTTCGAATCGATTAAAATTATTTTTAATTGTTTATTTTATTTTAATTTGATTACACATCTCGCGTCTTTCCCCACATATGTGGATGAACATAATTGATATACACGCGTGATTATAATGTGAGAAACGATGGAAAAATACTTATATACTTGCAGATATATATATATATATATATATATATATATATATATATATATATATATATATATATATATATATATATATATATATATATATAGCGTACATACACGCGTAAGTACACGTATATGGCATATAACATGGTAATAATAATAATTATTATAAATACCCTGATGTGAATGAAAAATTACTTATTGAAATTCGTTAAAAAAAAACGATAAAATAAAAAAAAATTATTAGTTATATAACGCAAGTACATTATAGTGCGCGTTGCTCTTAGTTACCGGTGCAGTCTTATTTACGTTATGTTAATAGCTGTTAATAGTCGAACATAAATAATTATTCCAGTTATATAATCTTTCTTCTTAGCGATTCCCTGTAAATTTTTAGAAATCAAATAAAACCGCATCAATTTTTTTTTTCGATAGTAATTTGCGCCTAGTTTAATTTACAACTATATCAATATGTCGATTTGTTTAAAATAACGAGCAGGATAATTTTATAGACAAACTTAGAAGCGCGAATATTTGCAGAAAGAACAGAGAATTACTTTTATATCAGAAAAGGCGTAAAGCAAGGTGATCATTATTATTTATCTATGCTCCGGCAGAAGTATTTAGGAAACTGGATTGAGAATAAATGCGGTAATTTACTGGAGGTGAAATGTAGTATTTAATACTTGTCATAGCTGTTTAGAATAGTGTGGGACTAATTACAGAACACTGTGAAATGCGATTATCTAGTATTTTCTTGTGTATGAAATGTGTTCGTTTAATTTTACACGGAATTTTCTGTTGTTTAAAAAGTTTTTAATAAAGATTTGATGAATTTCCAGTAAATCCCCATTTATGGAGTATGTTTAGCCAGATTATCGAAAGCTTTCTCAAGTAAAAGCTGACTAATGTAATTTCATTTAGAATTAAATTTTCCCGCATTTCGGATGTTAACTTAATTCATAAATTCGGAGAAATCCGAACTGCAACGAATGTAACAAGTTTAAACTTTCTAGGTGCCAGAGTAGAGGCTTTACTCTAAGTAGAGATACGTGCGATTCAAGTTTCATATTTAGAGCTGATGTTAGGTGTTTCTCTAGAATTTCATTTGGAATTATTGGAGAAACGTTTGATAAAATGATTTTTGTCGAGGGGGATTTTAATTTGCGAGCTTTAAGGAAATGACCGTTTATTTCGAAGCCACCATATGATGAAATAAATTTATGGACAAGATGCGCGCTTGACAAAAATACAATTATTCTGTACTGACTCGTGATGCTGCTATAATGTTTTTTGCCCCTTCGACTACATCTTTTAAAGCAGATAGATAGTCTATAATTTTAAAGTCCAAAATATCGTTAAAAATAATACCCTGTTCTTCTGTGGGGTAGGCAAAATTTTGAATGGGTTTGATTTTATTTTGTTTTACTTTATCAGCGAACGATAAATTGTTGGACGATTCGATTTTATGTAAGACGGAATAAGCGGAAACGTTGTTACAAGCTGTTGATTGTGTATCTAATGTTAATGGAGAATTTCTGAATAATCTACGTTTTGCGGGTGATACAGTGTTGGTAGGGAAAAATTTAGTAGGGCTAAAAGAAATGATTGCGGAGCTATAGAAGCAAGCGCGGAAAGAAGCTGATTTACATATGAATGTAGAAAGAACAAAAATCATTATGAACATAAGCGAAAAAATAACAATTGAATTAGACGGCCAAAAAATTAAATACGTAGACGAAATAGTTTATTTAGGATTTGAGAAATGATGACTAAAGGAGAAGTACGTAGAAGAATATCATTAGTTTGGAAAAAGTTTTTGATCTCTAAAACATATATTTAAAGGTTCATTCGGAATTAGAGCGAAAAGTGAACTATTCAATAATTGCGTGGATCCAACACTGACATATGACTTTCAAACGTGATTCGCAGCTAAAATGGAAGGGAAAAAAATAGAGAGAGTAGTCAGAATGGGATGTATAGGTCCATTTTAAGTGTTCGACGAAAGTGTAGAATCAGGAATACATTTATCAGAGGAAAATTTAAAAAATGCGATCAACTTTGTTCATGAATAAAAGTCGGATTGGGCTGGACATGTCGTGAGATTGACGGATAATGATAGGATTAAAAGTTGGTATATTGCAAATAAAATAAGTGGTAGGTAATTTTTCAGATAGGATGACGGAACAACTAATTTTATATATAATAATCAATACGAGAGAATTGCCCAGGACCGTAGGGAATGGACAAGGTTGAAGTCCTTTGCTCAGAATGTGGGCTTTTAGTTTTTGTTAATTTATATTTCCCGAGTATCTAATAAAGGCTTTCATTATTATTATTATGAAATAATGAGTCTTCGATAATAAACTTTTACAATTTGAGCGCCTTAAGCGATTTGAATTTAAGTATGGTCGTTTGAATTGTAATGGAGTTTTCAGATTGGAGTTCGTTTCTACCTGAAGGATATTTCGTTAGTGTTAATTTTGCGAATAATTTATTTCGCGCGCGCGCGCGCGTGTGTGTTGTGTATAATAGTAGGCTTATTTATTTTCTCGTTCTCAGGTTGCCCATGCTCATTTAAATAAGCACGGTCATCGTCCGTTAGGAAGGACTCAATCTGCTCCTTTACCACTTGGTCATCCGATGTTAACGGCGGCTACGTCACCGTCTGGCAATTTAATGGTGCATTACGAGCATAGCAACGAACAACAACAACAGCAGCAGCAACATATGTTGCACGAGCTACAACATCAACAACAATATCAACAACAGGTGTACGCTCACAACTATTTGAAACAGGTAATATAATCGTTTCATAACTATTTATGGTAATTAATTTTTAAAAGTGATTCTACTTTTCTGTCTGTCTATATGTGTGTGTGTGTGTGTGTGTGTGTGTAGGTTAAAAATGTTTTCGAACAATGCATTGGTTTTTCGTTATTAAAATTTCGAACGATTATCGTAGCTAATTTATTTTTCCGTACTTTTCGAATGGCCAACGAAGTGTGGTTATATATATATATATAAAATACGTTACGCGACTGTGGATTGGCAAGTCAGGCGCCGCATAGTATCCTGAATAGTTGAACTCAACTGTTCAGGAGTGAATGTAGATGGGGAAGAAATGGGGACGGTATAATACGAGTGGAAAATTTGAACGTGAATATTTACTAACAAGATGCTGTTTATACTTATGATTTATATAGCGAGAGTAAGGTTCTTTTTATATTCGAATTTAAATTTTATTCGATATAACGGTCGCGGTAGCAACTGCTTCGGCGTACTATCAATTCGACATTAATGAAATTCTGTTGCAAGTTATTAGCTAACCCAGCGATTAGTAAAGGCGTGATCCAGAGAAGACTAGCGGTTTTGTTGTTTTTTTAATAACTCAAAAAATATTCGACCGAAATTTTTTGATTGAAATGTTATTTAAAAAAACGAGAAATTAGCTTACAATCATTTGTGGAATGTAATATTGTTCAAATTACCGCCATTTCATTCGGTCTTTTTACAAAATTTTCCAGCATAGGCCGCTGAATTTTTGAAATTTCTTCATTCCGGATCTCGTGGACGTGGTTCGTTAACGCGGCTCTTAGAGGTATCCCCACGAAAAAAGAAATTTCGCGCGTAACTTTTGAATTCTTTTCGAAACTCTCTTTGCACTGTCGCGATCCATTCATCCCCTGAAAATAACGTTCCACCGGAAACGCGCGCTCTTTTTCGTTTGTGGGAAACTGAAACTGAACAAGAACAAATCTCTCGTGTGTATACTATATACGTGGAACACACGGTTTGCGTTGTAGTCTATTCAAAAAATAAAACCGTCTGTCTTCTGTTGGTCACCTTATATAATAACAAAAACGCTCGAGCGCTCCGTTTATGCCGTTTTTTTTTTCTCTCATGCAGAGACGGAAGCATAAAAGGCCAAGTCGTTCGGATATTTTGATACGCGTGCCAAATATGATTCTATCGTAAAATGCTATATATTAACGACACAAAGTCCTGTAAAGAAGCCGTATAGTATAAGGAATCTAACAGACTACGCGATGAAACATAAAATGGGTTATTTTGTACGCATAATTAGAGGAAGAAAGTAGGAGATGTTAAAATTAAAATAATTCAATATAATTTAGAAGGTCGAACCTGGAAGAAAGGTAACAATTTCAGACGCGCTAGAAAATATGGAAAAGCCGATAAGACCCGCTAAAATTAGGGGCGAGATGTTGTAATGCCAATGCACTAATGCCTTACTACCCTTAAAGATGAACAATGTATCTTTGTTATCGCTGCATAACTATATATATATATATATATATATATATATATATATATATATATATATATATATATATATATTATATGGCCGAGATTCCTGATTATGGTTATAGAGATATTCTTATTTCACGATTACCAACAATATGATTTATGAAATTTCTTTTTTTTTCATAATATCATCCTTTGTAGCATTTTGTACAGTTTGTCTTTTCATTTCAACGTGTTTTTGTTTTTTTTTCGTCATTTTTTATTCGATTTCAGTTTCTCAATTTCATTTATTTGTTGAAGGGACACCAATTTTATTTGTAGGTATATCGGGTATTCCGTTATTAAATACGCATTTGGATTGCCTTTTCACATCGTCAACAAGATACAATGTCTGCAGATAGTTTTACGTTATTTAGCGAATATATGATCACTTTTATTTATACTCGTATTTATTATAACGAATCGAATATTACATTTTTTTTTCTATTTGTTCTGTTTATGTTTTATTTTTTCAGCAAATCAGACAAACTGTACTTACACGCGCCGAATCTCGTAATCACTTGAATTGCACCATTTCTAAACCGAATGAAAGCGGTAATATCGTATCGGAGGTACGCTTTACACCGATTATATTAAGTATCGGTCTCTTTTTATATTTTTTTATTTCTTGAAATGTAATCGCCGATACGCCTAATTCGGCGGTTAATCATAAAATAATAATATCAAAACGTTTATTTCTTTTATCGAACCTAACTATACAGTTTTTTGTAAAATATTACGAATTAAGATTGAACGTTTTATTAGTTACTCATTTCATTTCATTTCATTTCATTTATTTTAGGACGCTCGACTACAAAGGTCATTTGCGTCCACCGAGATTAAATACAATAAATTACAGAAGAAAAATTATTTTCTACTTACAATATAATATTTAGTCTACAATAATTTTATTAAACCAGTTATTTTAATAAAGTATATTACGCGTTGTATCAAGTCTTCGTTATCTTGTAGTACTTCGCTTCTATCTAGTCCACTTATTAGTGATAACGTTGTTGATCGAATTTCAACCGATTAAAAATCGCTAACTTTTTTAATGCTCCTTTTCGCGTCTGTCCATTTTAAAATGACTTTTTTTTTTTTTTTTTTTTTTTTTTTAGGTCTATTTATACTCAGTCTTTTTTCTCTATTCATTTTTCTGTCTTTTAACGATGGTTATTCCTCCATTTCGTTTAATAGTGTATATAGTTATTTCGTAATTACATTTCCAACGATCTACGATAATCTAAGAAATACTTACGATCTAAATTTGTCCTGAATTCCCAGCCATTCAGGTAAGACAATCTTATCTTACTGGAAGCGCTTTCGAGAATGGCTTGACATTTCATCGGGGATTTTGAAACCGCGCTCCGATCTGTATTCGGTTAAATAATTCAGGACTAATTCGATTCGGCTAATCCCCCAGCTACATAGAGGATTTCGTTTATCCGTATTATACGTCGCCTACGGTCTTAACGTCGACAACATAACGTACGTTCTATTCGCACACAAATCCCCCCCCCCCTATTCTGTACCCATTGAGATTGAGACCAGATCGCCGATGAAAACCATCTATTCTTCAGTAGCAGTTATTATAGAATGTATCGATCGAAATTGCCGTCGCGTCTTGTAAAGGAATCCGAACTAATCTCAGATGCTTAGCTCACAGAACGATAGACGCGATTCTATTCAATTACATATCAGCCTGCGGTATAAAAATATTTAATATTCTTGCAGCCCCGAGATTAACGTTACGTTCTTCATGTAATAAATTATAATTTTTACGTTGTCTTTTTTTTCCTTCGACGGGGCTAATTGATTAAATTCGTAATAGTTGACGTTTATTAATTCTGCTACAATCTAAAACTATCCCCCTCTGCAATTACACCCCTGCAGGAGGATACGTGGTAAATCGTGTAAAACGGAACTTATCTTCTTCTTCTTTATACGCCGTCTTCGTCACGAAGGTTGGCGATCAGATCAACATGGCGATGTCTTTTCTTGACATGGCAGACCTGAACATTTCAATAGGCGCATGATAAAACCGACGATAAAAATCTTCTGACCGCGAATTTCGAGCACGGCCTCTTAATCTTTTGCCTTTTCACCTGCTCAAGTTCTGTCCCATCTATTTTAATTTGTTTCGAAACTGTTGATTTCTAATCCGTAATCTTTACTGCGTTTTACCACAGTTTATTCATCATTCTTTGTAGTTCTCCCTGACTGTTAGCTATAATCAGGCAATCATCCGCTTATATTATTACGTGTGATTCCATTTCTTTGAATCTTCCCATCGTTCTGCATCAAAAGCCTCCCTAAATATTTCCTCTGCGTATAAATTACCGAATTTATAAAGTTTTCTATTTCTGCTATTCCGAAACGTCTTAGATATTGTCGTTTAAAACTACCGACATCGTTAATAATAAGTTTCGCATTATGAAAATTCGAAACGATTACTATCGAGTCAGCCGTTCGAATTAAAGAAATATCTATAAATCTACGTTATACGTATTCCGAATGATTTGATATCGTTACACTTTGAACTGTTTCGGGATAACGTGCTAGTTTTTTTTTTTTTTTTTTTTTAATTGCATAAGAATTTTCTATTTATATATTACCTTTGAATTCGACAATCGTATTCATAGCGCTTTCGATAAAAAAAAATATATATCGATATATTTACGTATTTCTTTAAATCTAACGCGGAACATTCTCGCTATTTACTATCGATAACTAGTAGTTGGTAATTTTGTACGCTTTAATTAATTGCTATTAACCACTGAAAGAAATCTTATTAGTGTTATAAATCTTTCAATCGGAGCGCCCATATTATAAAGAAGTTTGTTTTTTTTTCGCACGAAAAGAAACTTGCTCAAAATGTTGTGGTGCACGTTGGATTTATCGCTATTTAATTTGATCAAAATACGATTATGGTTCTATAATCTACTCAATAACAAAGGCAAGCAACCAACATGCTCTAAATATGATACAAAATACATCTCTTCGACTAGCCGTCGAAGCTCTCCGTTCATGAACAGCTTACGTGTAGAAATAGCCCCCTCCGCTTCTGTCAAATGTATGTACTATCCAGTTAGTGCGACGCCTCTAAATTTACATCAGCTCGTCCGGCACGATCTGCATTCACTCCAAATTCACTACGATCAATACTGACAAAATTTTCCAACATGCTATTAATACTAAATGGAAACAAACAGTTACTCTACAAAAATTTAAATCCAGTAATGTTACCGTGGACAAATAATCCGGTCAACTTGGACTTGCATGTGTATAACCTGAATACTGATCAAGAAATTATTCAGTCTGTTACTTCACGAACATCTCAGTGATTAGCATTCTATACAGCTGGCTGAAAATTTGACTCGTTCGTAGGCTACTCCGTTGTTAAAGATAATGAAGTCTATATTCGATTTTCACTATCGCAATCATTTACAATTTTATCTACCGAACTATATGCAATAATCGATTTCAGTATGAATATACTGAACATGAATCTAGCTTGCCAATAATAATCTGCTTAGACTATCTTCCAGCTTTGAACCCTATTCATAATGTATACAACAGACACCCTATAGAGCGGAAACAATTGTAAAACTAATTATTAAGAATACTGAACGATCTATTACATTTCTATGGATCCGAGCACATACATGAATTGTTGGAAATGAACTAGCAGACATTGAAAGGAAGCAGCAACAGCATTGCCCGTGTCTAATTTACCAGTTCCATTCGCAGACCTCAAGAGATATATCACGATTATTTCGGTTATGGCATTAAGAATGACACCCTACACCAACGTCAAACAAATTACGATCCATCAAGCCAAAAATAACACCTTGAAAAACCCGTATAGAACATCGGAAAGATGACGTAGTTATCAGCCGACCCCGATTGGGCCATACTAAGCTAACACATGTGTATATCTTCTTAATAAATCAGAAGCTCCGTTATGTATAGCCTGCAACGTTATGCTATCTGTCCGACACATACTAACAGACTGTCCACAATACAGCATAGTGAGATCATATTACGACCTTTCATCTTCCTTTCAGCTGCTTCTTGATGAGAACATTTATACGCTGATTAAACTCATCCTGTTTCTGCAACATACTGGACTATATCAATTTAATATTTATTTACCTTTGTTCGTCTAGCTATTAGTTGCTGTGTGTGGCACATTAATTTAAATAATAATAATAATCTGTCTATTTTCAACATTTCAGGTTATATGAATCAAATTCAAAATTATTATCTTTGCAAGATTAGTTATTTTTTTTTTTTAGTAATTTAATCTTAATGATGATTTACAAGTTGTAACTCTATTAGATAATTTATGTCACCTCTTATCGACATTATGTATTTTCAATTTAAGAATATTTATATTTTGTGTATCGGCAATTTACGGCGAAATTTAAAACCCATTTCTTCGGTGGCCGGCAAGTTATGGGCGAAGTTAAACATATTTGACGTTTATTCTTTATTCTCTATCCTGTTGTGTGCTATATTTAAATAATATTAACACAAAATAAAAAATTTTGTTTAAATAATTTTTAAAATGTTGTAATTAATTGTAACAGTTTTAAATAAAATTTGTTTGCAATTAATTTTCAAAATGAAAAATATTCATCATCGACTTAAATCCCTTCTCGGCCTGTTGGGCAAGATCAAAGTGTAGCATCTGTATCACGTTAGTTTATACTAAAAAATTATGTTCAAACTATTTTAAAATTTTATAAATTTTATTGTAATTATTATAATTTTTTGTTAAATATCGGATTCATCATTGATACCAGAGAGCGCTCCAGTCGACAACATTTGATTCCAATCGTAGAATATTATCATAAACGTTTGTTTATTTTAAAGATTAAAGTTCGAAAGAAGTATAATTTATTTTTTTTTTAAAAAAGTTTTCGTACTTTTAATAAGTATATTTAGTCATTTTAATTTTTATATCCGATAAGTAACGTGTTTTTTTTTTATTTTGGTTTTGTTGATTTAGTAATTACATTTTACAAAAACTTTTGACCTCTTTCGTCACTAGACGTTTTTACGCGCATATAAGATGTGCCAAAAACGGCAACTTTGAAGACATGTGTATAAACTCAATGTTAGCCGTGTATTTTATATATATATATATATATATATATATATATATATATATATATGCATATAATATGTATATTATATATATTTTTAATCTACCCCTAGCTGCTTAGCTATCTATAGATAATATCATATCGAAAAATTACATGAAGACGCATCTTATAATGAAGACGTGTCAATAACATCGTGACTTAATTATATTTATTTATGATTAAATTTATTGATTTCTTTCCAAATAAAATTGACCTGTTTCTGAGGAGTTATCGAGGAAATTGACTGTCGTCGAATTCGGATGATTATGAAGCTTGTTTTTATGATTTTCGGCTTCTTCACCTATCACCTCTGATGTGTACTTTATGTTCAGATCCGGGTGAAGGGGTTTGTTGCTTACGTTCCACGGACGTAATATTTTATTTTGATAACGCTGTATTCACGCAGTATTGCTTTTGACACTACAACCCCATAATTGACAATCATATTTTCGAATAGGTGCTAGTATTTGTTTTTGTATAGTAATTGTTTGATATATATAAATAATTTTTTTTTTTAATTTATTTCCTTATATTATGATGATATTTCTAAATTTCTTTTTTTAGTGCGTGCTCGCGACCTGTCTTCGAGTCCGTCTAGCGAAACGGTCATACTTCGCTGTCGTAGATCTCGAATGAATTATTTTCGATTAATACACTTTTATTAATATCAATTTGTTGTATATTTTGTTAAGAATGTTGACTATTGTTACTCTTGTCCTTTTTTTTTTTCTTTTTCACAACGATTTTTATAATATTTTATTATTAAGCTGACATTTGAAAAATATTTATATTGTTTATTAATATCGTGTAAACTTTATTCGCTGTACGTTGCATATTTTTTTTTTTATTTTTTAATTTGATATGTTTTGTACTTTGCTATAGTAAAATATCGATAAATAAATACACGTTCGCAAATATATTTGTGCGTATGTGTAAATATTGTTAATTACGAATCTGTATAATTTTTATTGAAGGTAATCGATCTAACAAATAGAAATTCCGCGTCAAACGCGAGTCATAGTTACGAGCATACTCCGCAGCAGCCATTATCGTCGCAACAGCAAGCGCAACCGTCGCAACTGGAACAACAAATAAATGCTCCGGCAGTGCAGTTGAATATGTTTTCATCAAATCTAAATGCTAGAAACGGTACGCCTATTCTTCTACTATAATGAATTCCTTTGTTATTATCAATTTTTATTATTAGCATTATTAACGTTCGCATTAAATTAAATAATTAGCCGCGTACGCATAATGGCCGAAGTTAAGATTACAAAAGATGTTAATAAAAATAATTTAAAAAAAAACTCCTTGATCCAAACAGGCAATACTTATCTCCTTCATTCGTTTTTCCTCAAATCCTAATCTTCCCTCCCATTCCTCAACCTTCGGTTTCAAATTTTTCCCTTCAATTCTTACTTTTATTTCTTCAAATCCACTTTCCCCCAGTTTTTCTTTCCTCTCTCAACATCATTCCTCCTAGGAGTGAGTACAATATTCCAATAGACCAATTTTCAAAGAATTATACTCCTAAACATGTAATAAAAGCAGCCTATCTAGAAATGATCTCTTTCTCCACCGGCGACTCCAAAAACAAAACTAGAGTAGGACGCTCTTTTGTTTCCTTCCAGGACTCTATAGTTCGTTTTTCCATTCCACTCCATTACTCAATACTATCGGCGGAATTATACGCCATCAAAATGGCAATTATGAATATTTCAAACATTATCGTTGATCAGTCGTTCTTAATATGCACGGACTCTCTTGTAGCATTACAGCGTCTTAACGATCTTCATGATCCTAAATTACACCCTCTGGCTAAAGAAATTGGTCATTTGATTATTATATCTAATAATTATGTAGTTCTCGCATGGATCCCATCGCATGTTGACATACAATGACCAAGCGGGCAGTGCAGCCAGAGATGGTACATTGGTTCAATCATTCCCGCTCCTGACTACACTAATTATAAAGTCCTCGATGCGTAAGTCATGAAACTTCTAGCGGTCTGCACTTTCACTTTCCAACAAACTTCGATCGGTTCGAGATTCAACATTCCTCCGGACTGCATCCCACTCAACACACAGAAGTGTACTTGCTCGTCTGCGCCTTATCTCACACAGTTATAATATTCCCCTTCCTTTATGTTCAATCTGTAATGTCCTCATTAACGTCCACCACAATTCTCCTTGAATGTGTGCAATTCAATTCCGAACGTTCTATCCTCGATCAACCGCTCAGCCTGATAAACATTCTTTCCTACATGCACGATGCTTCCAATAACTTATTAAATTTTCTTAAGTCCTCCAATTTATATAATCTAATTTAACAATCCGTCATTCCCGTTTTTTCTTTCAACTTTCAATTCATTGCTTTCTCTCCTTTCCCGTGCTTCTGGCCTAGGTGCAGTACATGCCACGTAAATCTACAGTTAATCTACAGGTAAGTAAAAGGAATGTTGAAAATTGATATTTAATCGAGTCATTAAACCCGTTAATAACGTACACGCGTTTATATCGAATATTTTAAAATAAAATTTCAAAAAAAATCGCTACCGTACAAATAAGTGACTTTTCAAGTGTGAAGTCGTACAGAGGTAGAGTAAAAGATAAAACTGAATTTTGTTCAACAACCTAATGCATATAACGTTTTATTTTATTCTTATTTTTATAGTGCCGTATGTAACTACCGAGGCTATTACGGTACTGGTGATTTAAACAGTTAGATATAATAAATGAGGTTAGAAGAGGAAAGAAATTGTATGATTGAGGGAATAATTGAAGAACTGTTGGAAAGGAAACCAGATAGGTTACGGGGATGAATATAGGATCGCAAAGGGTGGAATGTAGGGTAGTTTAGTAAAATACGGCAGAGATGGGTTTGGGAGTAAACAAAAGGGACAAAAAAAAAAAAAAAAAAAACAAGGATTTGTTAAGTTAGATTAGATATAAGAAAGTGATATGTGACCAAAGCGGAGCCTGCTGAGCGGAATATAGTTGGAACGGGATAGATTCGCAGCTGGTTTCCAGAAGCCAACGTTGGATTTGAATAGCAAGAAGAAAGTTATGATGTGGTACGAGTTCCACTTCTGTTGTCAGTTGTAATGAATGAAGTATTTGAGGGCTGTGTTTAGTACTAGTGACGGTGAGGCTGGATAGGCTGCAGGGGAACGTAGTATAGAATGGGTTCAATAACGTTATTCGACTGTTTAAACGTATTCAAAAAGAGATACAGATGTAGTCATCAACGCGTTCGACTTCACGATTCTACTACATATTAATATAACAACTTAAAATATAATTTCGATGTTACTTCTTCTTCGAAGTTAAGTATACAAAAAAAGAAAAAAAAACGTTAATTGTTTTAGTTTTTCTTTTCTTCTTATTTTATATTCTGTATTTAAAATAATTTGAACACTGTGGTATGTAGTGATTTTTAAAACTAAATAAACAACAAAAATTTAAAATCACTAAATTTTTATACATATAAAAGACAGAGCTTTTCGGCTATGAAGCCATTATCAAGTGGATGTAAAATATACATATATATATTTATAAAAATATATACACAATTTATAAAATGTATAAAAGGAAAGGACCTAAAACAAAATGTAAGAAAATACTCAATTTATAGATGTACAATATCAGAGAAAATAGCAAAGTGAAGAAATAGTTATTTATAAAATAATCCGCCAGCGAATATGGTGAACAAACACGAGCGATATAAAATTTATACATAAAAACAATTATACTAAATAGCCGGAAAAATAAAAACTTTTTGTCTAATATAAAAATTGATTAAATTTATAATACGCTTCTAAGAACTGATTCTTCATAAAAATGCATTATCGAATTTAATCAATTACTATTATCGTTTTCTTTTATTATTTCCGGATTTTACCTTCGAGAATATTTCGACGTAATCCCCCATGCCTATTAAGTACATGTGACCCGTTCTAGTTAATCGTGTTTTCCTTATATGATTTAATAACGATTTAATGTATAGTGTCTGTTTATTTTGGATTTTCTCTACCCAGCTTATCCGTCCTATTTACCTCCATGCCCACATCTCGAACGCTTGTAACTTTTACATATTAACTTTATTTAATGCTCAGGTTTCAGCACTATAAATGGTTATTTGCCACACGTACAACTTCGATATCCTTTTTCGGAGCTGCTAATGACTTTTGTCTCAATATGCCTTGTTATTTTTTTTTTTTTTGCTACTTCAATTCTAGAATTAATTTCAGCATCACAATGGAGATCTTCTGTTATAATCTGGCGAAGGTATTTAAACCTTTTGGCTTGTTCAATTATTTATCATTAAATTTTTATGTAGAATGAGTGCGGTTTCCTTCCAATTAATCATTGATTTTGTTTTTTCACATTTATTACCATACCTAGTACCTTCCTCACATTATTTCAACATCTTATCATCTTTAGACAGTATATTCGCAGTTCCTGTATCAGTGGTCATCCGCGAATTTTATATTTTTTAATTTTTCTTCTCCTATGTTTATTTCACAGTTTGTACTTTGAAATGCTTGCTTAATTTTTTTTTTTCATTTTCCTTTTTTTATTTACAATCTGCACATAGGGCAGTAAGTAAATGTCATGAAGGAATAGGAAAAAATCAGATACTGTTGATGATCCATTGACCACAATTTAGGACATATCTATTGGGAGGAAGAATAAGAAGAAGTTTCCAGATTGTCTCTTAGCCAGTTTCTCTTCAACCGACGCGATGAATCGAATGGCATATCACAATTTGTCAATTAACAGTATTTCTTAGTCGGCTGAAAAAGAGTTTGCATCTTTTTTTGGCCACTTCTGACACAATTGGTATTAGACTGATTTGATACGAACTAACGAGCGTTTATAATTTGACGTAAGATTTATGATGGATATTAGCTGACTTAGCAGCGCCATATAGTGCTTAAATATTAACTGTGAATATTAAAGATACGTGGCGACAACAAACATCTTTGTCTTACTCCTAGTTTTCTATTTGCAGCTTCTGACAAGTCATTAATTTTTATTTCAATTTTTCATTGTTCGTACAGATTATAAAGCCTAGTTAGACTTTAAGAACATCTTATTTCTTCGAATAACGGGGAAAGCTTATTCCAGCGTACTTTATCGAACACTTTGTTAACACTCATCAATCGTTCTCCCATATTCCGTAAGATGCCTATTACATCTCGCCTAGCTTTATGCTTATGGAACCCGAATTGAGGTATATTTGGATACGTTTCCATATAAGTTTCTAATTGTTTTTTAATTTTATCCGCAACATTATTTTCGATTCATGCGAAATTAAGCTTATGGTTAGTATCACCGTTGTACACAGTGCTCCTCCAGTCATTTTCCTTGCTTATACTTCCGAAACTTAATTTGAAAAGTTAATTTTGCAACTTTTTTCTAATACTTTTACCTAATTCTACAGGGATGGTGATTTATTATTTTTCAGTAATTTAATTGCTATCAAATTCACGTTTCATTACAGCATCATGTAATTAACTGTTTATGTCTGACATTTTTAATCGTGCAGTTTTTCAACATATGTCCTCTAAATCTTATTTTTTTTTTTTTATGTATTGAACAGAAAGTTTTCATTTTTCCGGCTATTTAGTGTAATTGTTTATGTATAAATTTTATGTATATTGCTGATTTATTATCGCTTTTCAGATGACTAGATCATTTTTATTTTTAGAATTTAAACTTTTAACACCATTCAAATGTCCCCTATTATTAAAAAAAAACGTATATATATATATATATATATTTCAAAATTTATTTATCCTTTTAGAGCTCGCATTGCGACTAAAGAGGTAAAATATTTACTATTATAAATGTTTACCAATTTGATTTATGAACAATTCAAAGACTTAGATAGCGTTCTAGTCGACTCTTTAGTGGTGCGTGAACGATACAGCGAAACTATTAAATCATCTCTCGATATCTCACGTCTGAGATTTATTGCCTGTATCAGTTTGTACCTCTCGGACTGCTTTCAGCATTACTTCAATAGTGCAGACCTGGCGGCACTAAATGTGTGCCATGTGGCTTCAGTTTTTAACTACTGGATGCTATAGTGGTGGCTAGAAAGCTGCCTTCTTCGGCGCTGTTTTTCAGCTTCTTCTTTCATATGATAATTCGCACTATGATTGGAAAGTATTCCAGTTGTCTTGCAAGTCTATCATGCTATAAACAAGGTTATTCTGAGTCACTCAGCCCTCTGCAGGGCAGCTGAACAGTGTGTAGGCTGCATCGTCTTCCGTGCTTTGATTACAACGTCTGCATCCACCGTTGGTTAGTTTTCCAAAATTCTCTTATTGTAGCTAACACTGAAACAGCCATGGTTTCTGAGAACCTGCGTGAGATAGAAACAGGTCTCATCATGATTACGAATTAACCATACACGTAGGTCTGGCATTAGCAGCTTGAACCATGTACTATGTACATATTGCCAAATTGTGCAGCCATTGTTCAATGACCTCTGCATGCGTCTGTTTCGCTACTAAGTTAATTTTTTTTATAATTTCGTCATCCTTTCAAGTACACTCTGTAGGATTTGTGTGTCTCCGATCTATCGGCCGATATATACTTATTTAAGTAATTTCTTGCTCGATTAAATTTAATCGACGATCACTACCTTCGGTTATATCGACTGTTTATAAGAAGAAGACGTTGATGATTACGTTTGATTACATAATATTTCAGGTCGTTCTCTAGGCGGATCTCATATAGTGAGACCGTTAGCGCGAGCTTTTTCCAGTCCGCTGGTCGCAGCCGGTTCGGATACGATTCCGCATTTACCTTCCGGATATCCTAATATGGAATTCGCTGTACCTTTATGCCGTTCATCCGGGTATGTAACGACGCTTGCTAAATAAATTTAATGTATCGAGGTTTTGAAATTTCGTTTTAACGTGCTTAGATTTTTTTTCTAATATTATAAAAAAAAATATTGGTTTAATTAATGGAGCTTCATTATCATCACCCATTCTAGCTGGTATTTATACGAAGAGAATAATATTAAAAATAATAAAATATTTAAAAATAATGTTAAGTTACCTGAAATGTTGATAATATCTGAATAATATGGAATAGTAATGATGATAATATATTGAACAATTTCGTATTTAATCTAAATAGCTATAGTAAAAACATTTAATTTACATTAGAGGAGGAAAAACAATCAGTTTTCTAAAAGATTAAAATTATGGACTGCAAAATTCATATATATATATATATATATATAGTAAGAGAGAGAAAATCCGCATAAACAGACACATTAGTACCTAAAGATTCATTCCACCCAAAGATGTACAAATTAGCCAGTTTAAGAAGTGTTATCGATTGAGTAAAAACGATTACCAATACTAAAGCAAATAAAGATAAAAACATAGTAAAACAAATAGCAATCAATAATAAATATAATGCTATTATACTTGATAAAATACGGGTAAAAATCTTACAACAAAAATACAGAAAAAAATAAACAGAATTATTTAGGTTCGATAAATTATATCGCAAGCATACATATGAAATAATAAAAATATTTAACAAATATTGAATAGATTTAGTAATAAGCATTATTCAAATCAATTAGTAACAACAATACAGGAAAGATAGAAATATATATAAAAAAAAATCAGAAGTATATAAATTAAATTGTAATCACTGCGAAAAAAATACACAGGACAAACAGATCGACAATTCGCAATAAGATTTAAAGTACATTTAAATTCATATATAAATAATGATGAAAATCATTATTTAGAACATGTTGTAAAGAATTAAAACCTAAAATCCATAATATTAGCCGAAATTACAAAATTTTACTATATAGAGAAACATTAAAAAAAATAAAAGAAAATTAAAAAAAAAAACTGGAAATAATAAAAGAAAAAGATAAAAAATAATTTATTAAATTTAATGGTAAATTTTGACCAAGAATTAGAGTTCTAAGAAGTATATTGCAAATTTTGTAATTTTTATATGTGATAATTACTTTTTATTTATTTTTTTGAATTTTACGGGATATTAAATTTAGGCTGGAACTGAACTTCGACAAAACTAAATATATGATAATCAGCAAGCACAATATACCCCACAGTCAGCTGATCATAAAAAACGAAAAGGTAGAAAGAGTTAATCACCATATTTATATTTAGGAACTATAATAAATGAGAATTGGCAAAAGAATTATAAAATACAGAATAGAGAAAGCAAGACGTACATTTGATACAATGAAAGTATTAGTCACATATAAGGGGATATAAATTTACAAACAAAAATTAGACTACTCCGACGTTATGTTTTTTCAATACTCTCATTATATGGAGCGGAATCATGAACGTTCACGAAAAGCATGTCGAAAAAGCTGAGTAATTTTTTGAGATGTGGTTATATCGTTGTATTCTCAAAAATCCCCGGACGCAGAAACGTACTAATAAATATGTTTTATCGGAGATGAACAAAGAATTGGAAATCTCCGGGAAATTAGAATACTTCACCAGCCACATAATGAAAAATGAAAAGATATGAATTTCAAGGCAAGAAAGAATACCTTGGCTCGAGAATTTAAGAACATGGTTTGGAGCAACAGAAGATTGTGTTATTGTTTATATCATCATCATCATCTGGTGCAACAGTCCGCGGACTGGTTTGCCGCTATGCTCGTCTTTTTCCACTCGTATCGGTTATTTGTTATTCTTTTCATTTCCGAGTAACTGGAGAATCCGGAATCCCTCTTCAGATTGTCTATCCAGCTTAATCGTGGTCTACCTCTTATTCGTTTTCCTGGTATATATCCTTCAAAATTGCATCTCGCAGCAATCATCCATGTCGTAACACATGCCCCATCCAACATAGTTTCCGTTTTTTAATTTGGTTCAGCATTTGCCGCCTTTCATTGACCCGTTTTAAAACTTCTTGGTTTTTTGTTTTCTCCGTCCAGCTTATTTTCTCCATCCGCCTCCAGCACCACATTTCAAATGCTTCTATCTTATCCTCTTCTTGTTTTGTGCACGTCCATGTTTCCGATCCATAAAATGCTACTGGCGTATGTTTTTATAAGGCGTTTTCGCAGCTCTATGGACATTGTTCTGTTGGTTATTATTTTTATTTTTTTTTCAACATAGCCTGTTTCGCTATGACAAGTCGTTCCCGTATGTCTTGGGAGCTACGCCCATCTTCAGTAATGGTGCTTCCCAGGTAACTTGAATGATGAAACCTGCTCTATGTTTGTTCCGTCGATTACCATATTCATTTATTGCGGTTTTATCCCTTTTTTAAGTATATGCGGACTATTTGCTAATAAGATTTGATAGTTCGTATGATTCGTCCGCCTACTTTTGCACCATATCTTGTATCTTTAAAGGCCTCTGGTAGAATTTTCTCTGCTATGATATTAAATAAATCCGGTGACAGTGGGCAACCTTGTCGCACTCCTTTTTTGAGTTTGACTGGTGCTGTTTCACCATCTACTGATGTAACTACGGCTTGTTGACTATTATACAGCTGGTAAATTATATTAATGATCGTACTTGGACAGCCGATGCGCAGAAGAAGCGGAAACAGCTGGTCCCAGTTCACCCTGTCAAAGGCCTTTACATAGTCTACGAAGCATACCATACATGTGTCTTGCTCGACTTATATAACGTTCTCCCAGGACACGCATGATCGTGATTGCGTCCCGTGTTGACATTCCAGGGCGGAATCCAAATTGACTGTCATCTAAGTATTGGTTGATGTATGTCGATATTCGTTGTTTTATAATGCGCAGTAGGATTTTTGATGCGTGGCATAGCAGGCTGATTGTTCTGTAATCTGTGCAAGTTTTTGCCATGTATTTTTTTGGTATTGGGATTAGTTATATATAAATTTTATATTGGACGACTGTTTTTAATCATGTTTTATTTTACTGACTATTGTGTAATTATTTATGTACAAATTTTATATAGCCGATTGTTGATTGTGTTGTTTTTTATAATCTAACAGCGAATGTAGTTATAAAATAATTAATCTGATGTGAATGCGATAAACAACGCAGTCTAAACAATCGACTATATAAAATTTGTACATAAAAAAAATATCGTTTTCTTCACTTTGATAATTTTTGTAAATTGTATATCAAAATTACTATTTTTTTTTTTACATTTTTTTACATTTTTTTTTTTTATGTTCACTTGATAATGTCTTAACGACCCACAGCTTTGCGATGTTTATAAAGAAAATTTTAGTGATTTTAACTTTTTTTTTTTTTTTTTTTTTTTATTGTTTTTTACATAATGATTTGTTTAGGAATATATATATATATATATATATATATATATATATATATATATATATATATATATATATATATATCTCTTACATATATTTATTTATATTATTATAAAACAACAACGAAAAGTATTACTTAATCTTTAGCCCCGGAAACAGGCAATAAATCTGAATCGTATACATCGTTTAAATTCTTCATATTTTATTGTTTATTAAAAACACTACAGTAATCCATTATGTTATTTTCTGTGATTTTACTATGTCCGGTTGGTTTTAAATCGATATCGCTTGTTTTATGATGCTAGTAAAATAAATAATAAAAAAAAAAAACACATATAATTACATATCTGCTCCTCATATTTTTACGTTATTCAGCTATAATATAGCCAACCTGATTATTATCCCGGATAAGACGCATGAATTTGTTTTTTTTTAATAACTCGAAAACTACTCAACCAACATTTTTGAATGAAATTTTACCTAAAAATAAGAAAACAAGAGATTAGCTGACAATCATTTGCCGAACACAATATCGTTCAGATGACCGTCAATTGCAACAATACATTCATTCGGGTTTTTTTATAAAATATTCGAACACTTTTTCTAGCGTGGATCGCTGAATTTTTGAAATTTCTTCAGAAATCCGAATTTTTACGTCTTCTAGATCTCGTGGACGTGTTTCGTAAACGCACCTCTTAAGCTAAACCCCAAATGTAGCGGTCAAATATGGCGAGTGTGGCGGCCACGCGACAATATATTTGCATCATCTTGTTGAAACCATGTACGACCCAGACAATGACGATGACGGCGAAATGAAGGAAGCAAAAACGAGTTCGTCATCTGGATATAGCGCGTTCCGTTAACAGCATCAGTGAAAAAATAAGGCCCCACGGCTACAAACTGTTTTTTTTTATCCGTTGCAAAAGCTCGGAATTTTTCAACCCACGTTAAAACTAAATCGCGAAATGGTACTGATTTACACCGCGTAACTTTGAATTCTTTTCGAAACTCTCTTCGCACTATCGTGGTCGATTCGCGTCGAAAATAACGTTCCATGCAAAACGCGCGCACCTTCTCGTTATAGGAGGTTGTGGTAACTGAAACTGGACAAAAACGGATCTCTCGTGTGTACAGTAAACGTAGTACTGTTACCAACTGCGCTGTTCGATAAACAAAACCGTCCGTCTTCTCTAGGTCACCCTATAATTCCTGTTTGAAGTTTTTCACGTTCATAATTTATCCTGTTTTTGTTTTTTAATACAGAAACTATATATATTTTTATTTTGCTGCGTTTTTTGCTTCTTAGCTCCATAGTTGTATGGAGCTTTCTTTTCACCTGGTTTCCTTTCTCCTGTTTAACTATTAAAGTCTTCCATTCATATAAATTTATGCCTACTCTCGCATTTTTGATTCCATAAAATTTCGTTAATATACCTGTATATTTCGTCGCCTATTAATTATAAAATATTTGATCGCTACTAATCCTAATTTTAACAATTGTTGTTTCTATCATCACCCATAAATTATTTTAAAAAAAAAACAAAGCATATTCTTTGTCATTTCCTTTTCAACGTAATAATTACCCTTAACTGTAAAAAATATATATATTATATATATATATATTTTATATATATATATATAAGTATGTATACGGAGTGTACAAGTCCTATATTGCACTCCGTTCTCATAAAATTGTTTCATACAAAAGTTCGCTTTGCCCGTTTTAATTATTCCAGTTGTTCCGGTGGATTGACAACGGCGTTGGCGTTTGACAGTTTAATGTTGAAACATTCTTGTATTTGCGGGGATAATTCTATTCACCCAGAACACGGTGGTAGATTACAAAGTGTTTGGGCTAGATTAGTAGAGACCGGATTGGCCAGTCGTTGCGATCGTTTAAGATCTAGAAAAGCTAGTTTGGAGGAATTGCAAATGTGTCATACCGAAGCGCACACTGTACAGTTTGGTACGTTTTTTTTGTATCGTTATATAAAGCACACACACACACATATATATATATATATATATATATATATATGTAATTAATCGAAATTAATTATTTTTATGGTTATTTTTATAGGCACTACTACCACGAACAGACCTAAAATGGATATGAACAAGTTGTCCGATTTAATTCGTAAGAGTTTCGTCAGATTACCTTGCGGTGGAATTGGAGTTGACTCGGATACTACTTGGAACGAATCGCATACAGCACCGGCAGCTAGAATGGCCGTTGGTTGCGTTACCGATCTCGCTTTTAAAGGTGACGATTATCTATTTATTTAACATTCAACGAACGATATATTAGAGAATGACCATACAAAATCATTGTGATCAGTTGGTGCACAGGCTTATCAAAGACGGTACCCGATTCAGACGATTATAATTAACTAACCGAATATTGTATCAACGACAAGGAATAACGACCATAATTAATTTATTACGTAAATTGATTTCATGAATACTGCCGCTTATTGTCTTCAACTAGACAGATTGTGTGCAAAATTTAAATAAATAAAAAAATCAACGGCATCATTCGAAACTTTGTCTTGTACCTTAACTAATATTAACGATAATAATAATAATTTTTGGTCAAATTTCTAATTGAAATTATTTCAAAATTCACCCTTTTGCGATTTTCTTGGGGGATAAATGTAAAAAAAAAAAAATAAAAAAAAATGTAGTCTTCAATACTCTTGAGTAAAACTAGTTCGGTTTCTTTCGAATTTATACCGATTGTAGTTCCACGTTTGAGCTATAAAAATTCTCTTGTGAAGCTCTTTCCGCGGGTCTATTACTTCTCGCTAAATACGTTCGCAGAAAATACCGTAAATCGACTTGTTCGATAATTTTTAATAATAGATATTTAATTCGCGTGTTTTTTTTTTTTTTATTTATACGTTTAAGGATCCTAAGAAATTAATTGAATTCCGATTTGTTATATTGATTTGATTATTAGGAACTTATCACCTTCGATAATCTCGTCCCTGTATGGATATACCAGATTTTCTGCAACGTTTTCTATTAAGTTCGTATTGACGACGCCGCTTTATGGAAATTATCTTTATAACGGGGCGAATATACATCGTAATTATATTTTATTGAAAATAAAAGAAAAAATTTAAATTGCGTACATGTTTTGTTTTGGTAGCTGCTGGTGGCGATATTAAAAACGGTTTCGCCATTGTAAGACCTCCTGGTCATCATGCTGAGCGTTCAACCGCGATGGGTTTCTGTTTCTTCAATTCGGTTGCGATAGCTGCTAAACTTTTACAACACCGTTTGGACCTAAAAAGAATATTAATCTTAGATTGGGTATGTTATAATATGCGTATTTTTTCGAAGCGGTTGATTCTATAAGGAAAAAAATGGATAAGATATTTCTATTCCTTTAAGCTGGGTACTACAATTAATAAAAATAAAAAAAAAAAAAAATTAAAATTTTGCGCTGGTATCTAGAACTATACCCACAGTCTAGAGCGAATAATACAGAAAAACAAAGAAAGGTACTAAAATGAAATGTATGTATACATAATACCTATCGATTACATGAAAGACTGGTTAATAAATATTCTACAGACATCTTTCCCATCTATACGCCGTGAAAAAGCACGTAAGGACACGGAATTACCAGCCGTTTGATCGTAGAACGCAGGTCGTTCTGTGTCGCGTTCTTTTAGGACACGATAACACGACGCACGAGCACCTTGCATTGTTTCGTACGTATAAGCTACACGAACGTAAAACATTATGTTCTACTAGAATGTCTTTCTTATTCCATCCTGCGTCACAAGCTAAACACATTCACCAGAGCACGTCATCGTCGAGGTGATCCTAGTACAATTTCCTCACTGTTCACTTTCCACGATATTGGTTTTGATGCTTTAAGCTAATTTTACACGCTCCATGGTTGCTGTATATAACGTTTAAAAGAAGAAAAAAAGAATACGATATTTTTACATATCTCGAATTTATTTAAACAATGCACGGTGCGAGGAATGAACGGGAAACGTATGTACATGCAAGGAGAAGAATAGCCATATAAACGAAGGGCGGTTTTAAATATTTCACATCGTGTATGCATAAAACATAATATTGATGCTGATGATATGAATAATATATATATATATAAATTCTCTAGTATTATTGTTTTTAGAGGAGGTTAATGTAACCCTAAACGAAACAGTACGCATTATAAAACAGGCTGCTTCAGGCCAACAAATGTAGACTACTTATATTTACTAGATGGCATCGCACGTACAGGTATAAGAAGGTAAATTACTGTAGATATAGAGAGGACGAAGCAATTTCCTAACTGTCGACACCGTATGCACGGACAAGGTGCGACAATTGCACGGTTAAAATTCAGTGAAATCTTCCTCATTTCGATCAGCAATATACCATATACGACAACAGGTAAGAGCGAGTTCGAACATGGCGAAACCGGGTACATACAAAAAAGATTTAGCGACGAAGAAAAAACCACCGCGGAAATTCGATGAAAAACCTGCGAGAACCTTAAACCGAATTCGAACCGGATATGTCCGGACAAAGCAGCATTTAGTAAAGTAAGTTCCCGGGTCGAGAATGAGCGATGCGTGTGCGGCCAGATACAGACTGCATCGTACTTGAATGCGGTTAATGTTACGTGCACCATGAATAATGTCATCGACGCGGACGACGAGGGATATGTTTGGAGAGAAATTAATTGGTTTAAAATATTTATTGTTCGAGAATAAACGTTTAGTATGTTTCGTATAATTCCTTCTTGTTTTCTCATGTGTTTGTTTTCATTTGTTTATTAAGGATGTTCACCATGGAAACGGTACTCAGCAAATATTCTACGAAGACAGACGAGTTCTTTATTTATCTTTACATCGGCACGACGATGGTAATTTTTTCCCCGGTACAGGCGCATCTGACGAGGTACGTCGCTATATGTAGTTTTATAAATATAGTTTATAAAATTTTATTCACATTTTTCTTAATATGCATTATGTACGCAACTCGATGTTGAAGAATTAATTTTGTTTTAATTAAACCGATAAAAAGTTAATTTCAGCATTTTTAAAAAGAAAACAAACGCGACTCAGATATTTAATCATTTATTTATTTTTTCGCTTATTTATTTAATTATTCATTTACTTATTTATTTAATTATTTATTTATTTAATTATTTATTTATTTAATTACTTATTTTTAAACTTTGCTGTCTGTCAATGATACAGCTTACGCTAATTACTGCACAGCACAATATACAAGAGAAACAATTTTTTGAGAAAATAAAAAAAAAAATCACGAAAAAATAAAAATGTACATTACTTAATACGTATGTGTATAACAATATATTTCAAGAATGTGGAACGTAGTGATTTTTATTAAAATAAACAACAAAAAACAAAAGTACTAAATGTTTTTCCTTTATGAAAAATTACAAAGCTTTCCAGCTGTTACAGTATTATCAAGTGAATATTTAAAAAAAGATAAAAAATATAAAATGAAAAAAATTTAAATTTAAAATTACAATTCACAAAAAATCAGCAAACTGAAGAACGGTATTAATAAAGATATCGGTCTTTTACAATGGAATGAAGTATCAATTTTTATCGTTTCAGAATGCATAGGGCGCAGTAATTTTTACTAGACAATTTCAATCGAATTATGATAAGGTTTCGTTATAGTTTTAATTATTTCAGTTAATTTTGCGCTTAGAATTTATTAAATGATATAATTTTTTATTTTTATTTTTTTTCCGTTTGATATATTGCGTTTAATTCGTGATGATAATTATGTTTTATTTAATATATATATATATATATATATATATATATATATATATATATATATATATATATATAATTTATTTATTATTATTTACTATAGTGCGGTAATGGTAGTGGTTTGGGATATAACGTGAATATAGCTTGGTCTGGCGGTTTGAACCCCCCTATGTCGGATGCGGAATATTTGGCTGCATTTAGAACAGTAGTTATGCCTATCGCAAGAGTAAGCTCTTAGTTGATTATTTTTTACAGCTTTTAAAAAACTGACGAAATTCAGCGTTTATTATACGTAAATATAAGTTAACCCTTTCAGTCTGAATGTCCACTATACGGGGCATGAATGTTGACAAAAATTTTTATTCGTGAAATATCTCAATTTTAAAAATATTTACATATAAATACATTGAAAATTAAGGTTCACCTACAAGAATCAATATTATAGTATAATAAACATCTCTATAAAATTTATAATTTAATGTTAAGATTTTATAATGTATGACTGAAAGGGTTAATAGGAAACCGTCGTGTAATTTTCCATAAATAACGAGGGATCGAAGTATATTTATCGGGGTCGAGAACGGAGAAAGTTCCGCACGATAAGACGAGATTAAACGACTGTTACTTAAAGGATTAAACTTAAAAGACGACATTTATATATATATATATATATATATATATATATTCGTTTTTAGTCGAACATTAATTTAATCGAAGATAATACTACGAATTACATTTATTATTGAAATTATTTGTTTATTGCATAATCCTCTGAAGTCTGCCTGAGAATACGGGGTGCAGCTGTGATGTTGCGCGAAATCGTCGTTAAATATAAGAATTATACAGACTGCTTAAAATAAAATTCTTCGATATGTAGTAAACCGGATCATTCACCGTGATTTAAACATTCCCTGTGTATTCGATAGATCATTAAGCAATACGCGCGAGCCAGGCTACGAGACTGGAAAATCATCCAAACACTCTTACATCAGAGCTGTTCGCCACGGCCAATGTAAGGAAACCCCGAGATCTAATATAAGGTTATGGTTAATAACAGTGAGTACTATGCCCTTCTCCTAAATACTGCTAAATGATCTTATTGGTCAGCTTGCAGTAAATATTAATGAGAAAAAAAATTATTATATATATATATGTATATATATTTATCGACGCTCGGAATTGCGTCGATGATACAATAATTATAACATGTTTCTGGTTGATTGGTTTTACAAATGGAAAATAATGATCGAGTTAAAATGCATCCATATCATATTCATAAATACTCGATCGATGTTTGTGGGGTACGAACCTTTTTTTTTTTTTTCATTTTTCATCCGATGCCCAGAAGGTGTCTCGAAAATTATCAACCCACCTTAAAACTGAATTGCGAGACGGTACAGGTTTACACCGCGTAACTTTGAATTCTTTTGAAAACTCTCTTTTTACACTGTCGCGATCGATTCACGCCGAAAATAACGTTCCACGCAAAATGCACGCTCCTTCTTTTTATAGGATAACCGAAACTAGACAAAAATACGAATCTCTCGTATGTACACTAAACGTGGAGCACGCGGTTCGCGTTGTTGCAATGTTAACCAAATGCACTATTCAAAAAGAAAAACCCATGGGTCGCGCTATATTAATTCGGTTTCTCTTATTTTATCGCTGGATGAAAGTTAAATCGACAGTAGTAGAAGACACACCGTATCTTTTCCCACGTGACATATTATACTTGGTGTATTATTCAAACCAATATGTAGAAGAATTTAATTTTTGAACGAGCGAATGAACTACGCGTTACTGTAATAGCGCGATATATGTATATTAATATAATGTGAAAATTCATAATCGGTTTATTGCGAGAGCTGTTTAAAGTTGACACATTACCTAATGCTTTATTTACTTTTTATTCTCGATCTCTATAGGAATACGTACCGGATATAGTACTAGTTTCGGCTGGATTTGATGCGGCAAGCGGTCATCCACCGCCTTTAGGCGGTTATAACGTGTCGCCAGCCTGTTTCGGCTACATGACGCAGCAGTTATCACAATTAGCAGATGGAAGAGTAAGTTGAACGTTGTAGTATAATTTTAAGCAGAATTTAAAAAAAAAAAAATTACTGTCGACTATTTAAAGTTGTAAATTTTCGACGAATTTATTAACATTTTGATGATGATTTTAATATATATATATATATTTCTTCTAATGGTACAACCTGTGTCGGGTATATTCTTTAACCATCATCATGCATAGAGTGGGCAAACTGCTGATGAATCCGGTTCTTAGTTCTCGCTGTTTTGACTAATTCCTGCGCCTTATTAATTCCGGTCCATTTTTTTTTTTACCGCGATGTATATTTCCCGGTTTTCTTTTTTTCTTCGATCATACCCGTTGCTATCGTTTGTAGTATTTTGTAGTTTTCGCCTCTCCTGAAATGTCAAAAAAAATTATCTTTCGTTTTTTTCACTATTGCCATTAACGTTCTGTCAGTTTCCATTAATTTTTGGAACTTGTTCATTTCTTATCATTTTAATCCGTGGCATTTTCCACATTATTCGATGGTACCACATTTAAAACGATGATATTCGCTTCTTCATATTTTATCTTATAGTCCAGATATAGGAGCACACTGCTGATCACGCCATAGTATTTCAGTCGATCTCTAAGCTTAACTTCAACGGGCGTTTTTTTTTTTTTTAGTTTCGTATTTAATATCAGAATCATTATTTTGTGTTACCCAGCTGTGCAGATATTTATATTTTTCTGTCTCTTCAATACCTTTGCCATTTAAAAATAATTTTTCGTTTAGATTAGGTTTCCTCGAGACTATCATATATATATATATATATATATAAATAAATGCATAATATTTTCATAGGTTATTTTAGCGTTAGAAGGAGGTTACGATTTAGCTGCAATATGCGATTGTTCCGAAGAATGTGTTAGAGCATTATTGGATAATAGTTCTTCTCCAATTAATGAAAGTGAACTTACAAGACCACCCTGTCAAAATGCAATTGATACTCTAACGAAAACGATCACTATTCAAGTATGTTTAGATTATTATTTAAATATAATCGTACGCAGGTATTTCTCTTTGCAATCGGATATAACGAAATACACTTCCGTATTCTTAACAATCTTTAAAAAGTACAGCATAGCAATAAATAATGATAGAGCATTATTGTTCGAATCAATTTGCAACGAGACAAGTTCCGAATAAACTGTACAAAATGTAATAAATTTTATATTATATGAAACTGAACGACAAATAAATAATAGATTAATGCAACACTTAACATCGTATGAAAACACGAAAATCAGATGACAAGTCACTTTTTGTGACAAACACTAAAGTGTAGAAAAGTACAGAGTAGAAAATATAACTAGATAATATCGAAATTTTACACGTTGAATATAAAATTAGAAAAAGAAAATTACGAGAAAAATTACAAATAATAAAGCATAGAAATAATAATAATAATAATATAATTTATTAAATTATATAATCAGTTTTGAAAAAGAATTAATTTTAAAATCAGTTTGATAAATGAAGGTTATTGTAAAATAAATTTAAAAGTAAGTTACCTTTGATTAGTTGGTCTGGTCACACAAACTACATTCAATTAGTATATAATTATTAAAGTTAGTTTGTAACATTCACATTGTGTACGTTTGATAATGTCGTAATTGTCGAAAAGCTCCGCTCAAATATAAAAGTTTCACTAGGTTCGTTAATATTGTTGTTAATAATATTAAAATCAAATTAAATTTTATTTGTATTCATTTCAATAATAAATATAACGAAACTGATAACAGTAATAATAATAATATAATAGTAACCCGCAACGTTGTTTTAAGGTGGCACGAATTTTTTATTATATATATATATATATATATATATATATATATATATATATATATATTGTTGCGATTTATTATATTTAATTTAATTGTGCGAATGCAATTACTATATTTTCGATAAATATGTTTAGGCTCCTCATTGGCCAGTGTTGAAAAAACTAGCTAACACTATCAGTTATAGTGCGGTCGATGCAACTTGTATTGAAGAAAATGAAACGGTCACAGCTATGGCATCTCTTTCCATGAATAAACGCACTTCCGAGCATTTCAAGTAAGCATTCAATATTCTTGAAGTACTCTAGGTTTAACTTCAGATGCACTATTTAATAGACGTTGATAGTATTCTATGCATTTATTTTGTGTATATATATATATATATATATATATATATATATATATATATATATATATATGTTCTTACACAAGTTTTACCCATTACAAATTGTAATATAAAAGATTAAATAAATATATGGTGGTTTATCGGTAAGTTAAATTCACGAATGAACTTATATAGACAAATATAAATGTGCATATATGGGAAAGGAATTGATAAGGATTTGATTTTATAATGTGTTACGGGAAGAGACATAATATAAACATCCAAAAAATATACGGTTCGCGTCTGCAATGAAGTTGGCATCTGTAGGGTGTGAGCAGTGGGGAATAGAGAGTAAGGTTCATTTAGAATAATGAAGAAGGGAGACGATTTTTTCAGAATCGTGTTCTGTATATGACGATTACGAATGGACGAATTTGGTTAACTGGCATTTGTCTATAAACATGCACGATCAGTCTGAATCAATTTATAATGTGTGAGATATTATAAGAGACTATTCTAGACCACTTTCCAGTAGTATTCTTTGCGGGCAATTTTAACAATGGAGAGAAGTTCAATGTGCGTCGAATAAGCGATGAACAGTACAAGAAGGGAAAGTGAGTGGGAATAGTAGTCAGCGTGAAAATTATCGCTGATTCTAGAGTGCGCGAATCCATACAAAACTTAATGTAGACACCAACATCCTGAAGAAGAGCGACATAATTGCGAATTTTCAGAATTATTGGATAGGAATGAGGGTTGTAATGTGAAAATTTTGTTATGCAGCGAGATAACTTCTGGAGTCTAAAAAGGTTTGTTTTTAGACAGAAGAACTTCGCAAGAGAATAAACTTTTTAACAATTTGGAAGGAAAGAATAACAAAGGCTTCGCCAACGTGTGCGATTGATTTAGAGCCGTCTGTGTAGATAGGTGTGAATTCGGAGAAGTGATTATTGTTATGAAAAATAAAAAACCGCGTTAGCAATAGAAGGAAAAACAGAAGATTTAAATATTTTAAAATAGGATACCTCGTTATTAGTAACGGGAAAAGAAAATAAGTGGAAGGAGAGTGGTATTATTAAATTACTATAATTGGATAGATAATGCGCAGAGAGGTAAATAGGATTGGTCGTCGACTAAGAGTAAATCTTCATTTTTTGAAAATATCGAGAAACGAGAAGAATAATGAAGGAGTGCAAGATGAAAAAAGTTTTATCGAAAAATTGACAGGTAAATATGTCGCACGCATATATAGGGGAGAAACCTTAGGCTCCGCTTTCAAAGCTGAAATTGAAGTAGAAACAAGTGCTCTTAAGGATAGACGTAGATATATGTTTTGAACTTTGTCCAATGTGACTGGAGAATTGCCAAACAGGAAAAATACCACCATCTGTGATACTGCGTATTGTACAGAAGCTCTATAGAATAAGAGGATCCTCTCCGATGGTTATGTGAGGAACATATTTTAAAAGATTAGACCGTTTTAAAGCTTTCGTGTAAATAACTTCAATATGCTTACGCCAGTTGAGTCTACGATCCAAAACTAAGCTTAAATATTTATGAAACGTGTACAATATCGAACATAATAGTCATCAATAATCGGATCTATTTATAAAATAATTAATATGTAAGAAAACATAACTGAAACACGTTTGCAAGAAGAAAGAGAAAGGCCTATATTGTTTAGTAGCGTGTTAAGTGAAACTAACGTACTGTTTACTAATTAATTCCATAAAGTACAATGTTGTCCGTATAAGATAAAATGTTAGTATTAGTAGTTCTCGCTTCTATTCACATGCGAGTAAACCACTCGCCTTTTACTATCCAACTATTCATTTCTTTTATATATATATATATGAATCATTCGTTTAATAAGATTTTATATATATATATATGTGTGTATGTATGTACACGTTTTGTGCGTTAATGCTGCAAAAAGATAGAACGATGATTATTTATTTAATTCTGTACAGGGAGGCAACACATTCGACGGTACAAGCAGAACCGATGGAACAGGATGAAATGAAATGAATCATGAATTGACGATTTTTTCCCCCTTTTCATCACATATACGTAATTTAATAAAAGCAGAAACATTCGCTCGCGTTTTAATGTTATTATTTCAATGATTATTATTACTATTATTATTATTTGATTTTCCGCTTGTTTAGCGGGTTATCTATTTTATTACATCGTTTATTTTATTTTAATCATTAATTTTGTTATTATTAATTTTGATTATTTAATTCCAGTTGATAGAGGAACTGTTAAAATTATTTACTCACGAATACAGTATACCTGTGAGAATATTTAAAGCAATATCTATAACGGTATAATTTAACTTGCATACACACACACACACACATATATATATATATGTACATATACACGTATGTATTTATGTGTGAGCATAGTTAAATAATTTTAATTAATGTTGTGTAATTAGGACGCTGTGTTACTTATTATTATTTGTCTTTCAAGGACTCGGTCTTTCACCTTAAGTTTTTTTTTCTATTACTCCTATTGTTGAATTTAGGATGGGAAAGAAAGCGAGCGAGAGACGGTGGGGTATTTCCGTATCATTATCATTATTATTATTATTTTTTTGTTTCGTTTTTTAAGTGAAAGTCTTAGACGATATAAAAATTTAACATCATTTTATTGTATTTCCAATGAGACGTTGATAAAGATTTTACTCGTCGTTGTGTGTGCGTGTGTGTATATGTGCGCGCGTGTGTACGAATGTTTCTAGGAAGTTGACTATAAATTTTTTTCTAAGCCGGAAGGTCTTTGAAATGTTAAATTTTTATTTTACTATTTATTTATCATTTATTTTTTATTTACGTACTACTGAACGAAATTAATTATAATAAATTTCGGACGATTTTCGAAATTATTCCAAATGAATCATTATTCTGTACGTGATAGCCTTTACTTTGTTCGCGCGCGCGCGCATGTGTGTGTGTGTGTACACGATATTCATTTTTAAAGGCAAATCGTACTAGTTTCTTCTGATTATATATATTGTATATATAATGTCCACTTCACAGGTTTTATTATATTTTTGAATTTCATTTATAAATTAATTTACAAATATAAAGAATTTTATATATATATATATATATATATATATATATATATATATATATATATATATATATGGTTTTCCGTATTATCGTTTGATAAATGTTTTGAAATAATGTTAATTAAATAAGTAGAAAAATAAATCTGTTTACAATAACGACGATATTAAATTAAAATAACGGCAATAATTAATTTCAAAAATACGTCGAATAATAATCGCAAATAGTAAATGTATTTGATATTGATAATAATATCAATAATTTAAAATATTATTACTACATTGTGATATCGGACACATTGATATATATATATATATATATATACTTTTTAATTTAGTTTTGTTGTATTATTTTTAAACTTTATATTTTATTTTTTATTTTCAATCAACCGCCCTGACTTATACACTCTAGTAATAATAATAATAATAATATTAAAAATAACTATTTAAATAATAAATAATCAAATCAAATCAAATTTTATTTTATAGCAATAAAGTGTTACACCCGGTAAATCATAATGAAATAAATACAATAATAAGAGAATGGAAGTAGAAGAAATAATTATGAATAAACGATACACTGGTCCGAACCTTTTCATACACTACCGCAGTGTAAACATATAAACGTGTGTATTCACGTGTACATAAAATATACATAAATATTTACACACACATTAATCATATTTCAAAGTGCCCGCTAATGAGCATAAGTTACAGCGGATTTTGTTTCAAAATAATATAATACATTTAAAAAAGTGTATATATATATATATATATATATATATATATATATATATAAAGACGAAAACCGAATTGCTATAACGCGAAAATAATAACAGTAATAAATATATGTACACGTATACATGTACAACCACGTATACACATAAATAAGAATTAACTTTCTCGTAATATTCACTTAAAACATCCTTTAAAAAGCTCTAACCATTTACATCCAATTTTTCCGAAATCACTCGCTCTCACACACCATGTACATTACACACAAATATTCCCAATATTCGTAAATATAAACACATATGGCTCACACTATATTTTAACCACATACACACACACACACGCATATCCTGGCAATTAAAATGTTACAAAGGAAACAATCCAGTTGTAAACTATTTAATTATATTTTAAGTACATTTATTAAAAACATACGCTAATACTTTCGTCGTCCTTTATAATTTTTAATCGATTCCTTTACAACATAAGGGGTAGTGAATTAAATAGCGTGGCTCCTGCATATATTGTATTCGTGAATGGAATTTATCGAATTTTGGAATCTTCGCTCCCACATCAGCTGATAATCTTGTTATACACCTACGTGAATATTTATATCAAATCTTTTACGATTTTTAAAACAAAAAAGTTCAACTTCGTACAATTGCCGCACCTTTAAAATAGTATCTTTATCGTTCTTATCTTTGCCAAATTTTATCGATTTAATAATAATATTAGTAACAATAATAATAGTAATAGTGAAAATTCTAATTAATGACGATACTAATAATTTCCATTATTATTATCATCGTTTTTACAATTTTATTATTGCTATTACTGGTTACTACTACTACTACTACTACTACTACTACTACTACTACTATTATTATTATTATTATTATTATTACTATCATTGTTGAAATTATTGTTATTTCATTTTTTATTTTTAAAAAATATATATTAATAATAATTATAAAGAAAAGATAAAAACGATACTTAGGGCTTTGTGTTTTTATATTATAATATGTAGTGTTAATTGTATATTTGCTTTATGATGATATATCGAAATATAACATTCCAAACGCTTTTTTCTTTTTTGTGTTCGCTATCTGTCTATATATTTGTTTAGATTCGTTTCGATGATCGTTCATATCGATATGATTTTTATTAAATATCGAACATTATTTTACCTTATTCGTAGGTCGATTTAATCATTCGGGACGGACGCTATTCTTGTTTTAATATATATAAGTACGTTTAATATTAACCGTTGTGAAATATACGTTATTATTATTTAAATTAATTTTACTTTTTTTTACCGGCAGTAGTGATTGCACCCGCGGGGGAGGGGGTCCGTAATAAATGCTAACGTCCTGTTAAATATTTATATAATACAGACCGATATGTAATTTAATATTGTTCTGTGAGCTAAACATCTGAGATCGGTATTCGTTTACTTATAATACGCGACAGGAATTAAAAAATAGGCGGCTTTCATCCGATCTCCATCGTTATGGCGAAGGAGTTAATTTTGTGCGCGAATAGAACGTATAGAAGATTGTCAACGTTAAGCCTTAGACGACGATATTTCTTCAATACGGTTTTAAAGTCTTAAGTATCTTCATCGGGTAATTAAGTATATTACACGAAAGTCGGCGATATAAATGAACATAAAAGTTTTATTCGGAACTAGTTATTCCGTCTGGAAATAACGACCTGGATAAAATGAAATTTAATCGTAATTCCTTGTCCGACGATTCGAAGTAGTCCTTCAATTTCTCCGCATTAATAAAAATGATTTTAAAAAAACAAAAAAAACGCTACACTTATCCGAGCGCTCGTCCTGATTGTCGAGCGGGTGATAAAGTGGAATAAATCGATAAAATAGAATAAACATATATTGCTGTATAACAGGGATATTTGTTAAATTTAATAGGCGCTGAAAAATTTTACAGGGTGACACACACACACAGAAGACAATAGTGCATTTGGTTAACATTGCAACAACGTAAACCGCGTGCTCCACGTTTAGTGTACATACGAGAGATTCGTATTTTTGTCTAGTTTCGGTTATCCCATAAAAAGAAGGAGCGTGCGTTTTACCTTGGAACGTTATTTTCGGCGTGAATCGATCGCGACAGTGTAAAAAGAGAGTTTTGAAAAGAATTCAAAGTTACGCGGTGTAAATATCTCGCGATTCAATTTTAAGGTGGGTTGTTCGAGAGACAGGAACGTCTTAGATAAAAAAACAAACAAAAAAAAACTTGTAATAACTTGAGAATTAAAAAGTACCGACCATGCAATTTTTTGTAGGTATACTTTAAGAGCCACGTTTGTGTTCTGGAAGACCTGATAATTCGAATTTCTGAAGAAATTTCAAAAATTCAACGACCACTGCTCGAAAATGTTGTAAAAAGAACGAATGCATTGTTGCAAATCGCCGGTCATCTGAATTATGTTCCACAAATGATTACTAATCTCTCGTTTTCCTATTTTTAAAGTAAATTTTTGAGTTTATTCAAAAAACAACCAAAAACCGTCCGTATTCTCTGGGGTCGTCTTATATTTGTCATTTTATAGCGTGATTTTAGAACGTAATGTGATATTCTAGCGAACTGTTCGAGCGGAGTCGTAATGAAACAATTGTTGAATTCGCTACAAATTTATCCCCAGCGTACACACACAAAAAAGAACAATCCTATCTGAAAATGAAACGGAATCAATTGCCATATAAATAATAAAGCTTCAACGAGGAAAAAATTCTATATTAACATCGGTCAGTAATAATGCTAACATCGTGCGCTGTGTAGAGAGACGATGCCACGATTTTCGCACGCGGTAAAAGGAAATCAATAGAAATTCGAAGAAGAAAAACTAATCTCGAAAAGAGATGAAATATCGAAAAGAGATGAAATACCGAAAAGAGATGAAATATCGAAAAGAGATGAAATACCGAAAAGAGGTGAAATATCGAACTGGTTCGTTTGTCGTGCGCGTGTTACGAACGGTGAATTATTCATTTGAAATCCATCTTCTCCGAGCGTACCTGAATTAAGGACGAGTCCATTTATGTCTATTCCGAAGACCTAGACAGCTTTGCGAGTTAATCTGGTTGCGTAATTGAGGAATTGCGGAGCTGTCGACAATGTCCAAACTAATCATCTACCATTGTCTCGGGTCCGAAAACCCCCAGCTAATTGTCATTCGACGAAATCCTCGCTAAGGCCCACTTTCACCCAACAAGAAGCACAACTGCGACGTGTCGGGTACTGAATGACATCATCTTGGATGATAAATTTGCGGCCCTGTGTCTTACAGTGTAAACTTCATGTTCACTTTCAAGTGCAATCCTACGAAGAAAGCACAAGAGATCCCTCGGCTGATAGATTAGATTTCTGACAGAAGAAATCTGTCCGGCTTTCCGGCCACGTACAAATAATTTGATGATACCCACCGAGGGCAATTTCTCTGATTGACTTCGCTTAGCAGCAAGTACCTTCAGGCATATCTATCAGCTCTCTTCAAGACTAATCGTACACGCTCCGACTTCACAAATACACTGATAAGGTGTTTCCCCGAGAGAGAAACGCTCCTCGTAGCGCGCAAATAGACCGTGACATGTTCCGAAACATATCGACGCTCTAAAGGACGTACAAATCACATTCGTATTTTTCACGATCAATTACATTCGGCAGTTAAGTCTCGACAGCACCGTCATCAACGTCATAAACTTTATTACGCAGGAACCTGCTTACTTTGCCGCACTTTGTAAAGGAACCCTTTTCTGCCGCTTCAAGTAGGTGTTTGCGTGTACTTCAAGGATCCTGTTTGTAAAACTAAAAATACATTTATGCACGAGCCGGAACGTAATTAAACGTATTTCAGCACACATAAATATTATATATATATATATATATATATATATATATATATATATATATATATATTCCGTTCGGTTTGTAATATACGGTTAGACGTTCGTGGCATTCTTTTGTAAAATTAGCGAGATAAACGCAATTGAAGTCGCTTGTTTACTTGACGGTTTATTCAATAATGAATTATTATTCGTTAGACTATCCGTTGATAGTTTTTCCCTAGTAGATCACGATTCTACACTTCAAACAACTGTACACGTGTGCGAGTAGGTAAACATACACAGATCTTATGACTTGAATGTGTACACTGTAGAAATGATTTGATAATTATAGTAACGATAAATAACGCGATAATAATTGAAAATACGCCTACAGTAAAAAACTTAATAAACAAATAAAGAAATAAAGACACAGGGAAGATGTGAAACTAAAAGATGATGTAAAATGTAAAATCGTAGAACATAAATTTTAGTTCACCATATTAAATCCAACGTGTACATTACGCACAATGAAAAGACACACTTATTTAATATAAACAATTTCGTAGAAATTTCACAAAGAAAACGAATGCACTGTCCGCTATGACTCTACAGCGAACATGTGAATGAAATAACGGATAGCCGTGTGCGCATGCGCAAGAGAAAATCACGAATCGGCTCGGTCGTTTCACGGGTTAACTTCCCATATACAACGCGCCAATAGAAGCATCACTTCAATAAGTAATACGGCCGATCCTATTTTGTTTTTTTACCATATACTTCAAGAGCATAGACGATCGAAATTGCAATTGTATGCGTGTTTCTTTTGCATACTACACGAGCTCTTGGACTGAGGTGACATTGTTTCACTCCTTTATATTCTCGGCCTATTCGGCGCCTTCCTGTGTTTCTTTTTCCCTCGATTTTTCCTTTCATTATAAATTGTTAGATGTTCGCTGCCCTCTAACAATATGTCGGTAGTATTCTATTTTCTCGTCTGTTATTTATTTTTCCCCGAAATTTTCTTTCACTTCGCCGTTTCTAAGACTTTCTGATTTTGGATCTTAAACTTTTCTCTATATAGCTACATGTTCCGTTGCTTCATATCGTTCAACTTGCGGTTTATCTAGTGTGGGGGCAGCTTCTACATCGTACAATTGCATTTCTATATCACGATGTTCCTGCTAGGGACGATACGATTCACAGATATATATACGAATCTACGCCGATGATACTACGCTCATTGCTGCCTTCCGAAACGAAATGATGGATTTACTGGATAGAGTAGGAAAATAGAAAACTAGGACTTTTAATTAATAAAAACAAAACAAAAATTATAGTAATAAATAAGGATAATAATTCTCAGGGAAAAAAACACTATACAGGATATAGAAATAGTAAGTGCATATACATACTTTGGATGATTAATAAATAGCGAGGAAATTGAACGCAGAGTGATATTAGCTTAATCTGCGATGATGAGACTAAATAAAATTTGGAGAGATCATTCCATTACTCGTTCGACAAAAATGAGGCTTGTCAACACTTTAGTATTTGCCACATTTGCATATGGAGCCGAAACCTGGACATTACATAAGCTAGACAAACAAAGAATTGATGTCTTGAAGATGTGGATATGGGGCAGAATGCTGAAAATATCATGGACGGCAAAGAAGACAAATGCCTCAATTATGGAAGAGCTAAAGGTGGAATAGCGCCTTCACAATTTATGCAAACAGAAAATTCTAAAATATTATGGACATATCGTGCGAAGAAATGAGAACAGTTTAGTAAAAGCCGTAGTAATAGGACTGATAAAAGGGAAAAGGTGGAAAGGAAGACCTCCGACTCGGTGGATAGATACTGTCACGAATCGTACTGGATTAACAAGAATTCAAACTATAGTGGAAAGCTGAAATAGAGTCAGATGGAAAAAAATTATATCAAATGCGTTAAAATAGAGGTCACGATACTCAATCATTGAGTTACCGATTATGATGATGTATATATATATATATATATATATATATAAAAGTCTCACCAGAAACGTTAGATTAGTCACATTTTTATTACTTTATTCATCATTTTTTTTATTTTTATTTTATTTTATTTTATTTATAGACGCTCGATTGCCGGGATCATTTGCGTCTTAGAGTTGATTATAAGCTGTTTATTAAGTTAGTGTCTGTAAGGTACTGTAAAAGATTTTTAATTTTGTCCGGGTTATCTTCGAGTATTGTTTTTATTGTGTCATGATTTAGGTTGTATTTTATACGTTGGTTTCTGTATTTTGTACATTCTAATAGTATGTGGTTTATATTTAATTGTGAATTGCATTCATGGCGGATGAGTGGAGAGGTCCTATTGAGTAGGTGTTGCGAGGTGAGTAACGTGTGTCCTGTACGTAGTCGAGCTAGCGTTTTTTCTGTTTTTCTTTCTTTCTGGTCTGTTGTTTTCCAGTTTCCTAATTTCGGCTTAATCTGATATAGGTGTGTATGTGTACATTGGGTCTCCCAGAATTTTCAAAATGACATTTTAATTGTTTTGTATAAGGACTGTATGTAAATCAGTAATGTGAGTTGATTTTATTGTTTTTATATTCGTAGGAGTTGTTTTGACTATTCTATCAATGTTTTCATTCCCAGCTATTCCCGAATGGGCTGGTGTCCATAAAAGAACAAGTTCATTGTTATTTGAGATGAGGTTGTTAATAATGTGTTTTAGGTTGAAAGTATCTGAGTTTGTATTTTTAATATATTTTTGAATATGTTTAAGAGCGCTGTAAGAATCTGTGCAGATTACATATTTATTCGGTTGTGCTTGTTTAGATATGTATTTTAAAGCTTTATAGATTGCAAGAAGTTCTGCTGTAAAAACTGAGGCTGATTTAAATTGAAATTTATCGAAAAACTTTTTATATTTATGTATGTATATATATATACTTTATCGACATACGGTATATTTAGGTCATTATGGAGGGTTAAGTTAAATTCATATTTCGGTGCCGATATCATGATACGAAGTATTTTCGATTATCCGCGCTGTTTCTTCTTAGAAGACGATACAGCAATCTGGTTCGCGAAATTATAGTTTTCCTTGTTTGAGCCGCATGAAACCGCCATATCAGCCGTCGGTCAATATGCATTGCGAGATATCTTACACAGTTTGTTTGCTGAGTTTCATCGTCACGCACACATCGGAGGACATGTTACTTGTCTGATAGCAAATGCTATCACGCTAATTTATAGTAGATTATAAAAGACCGCCTTCACTGTCTGTAAGTACTATAAACGTTGGAAGCTGAAATCGGACACCTGAAGCCATTATTTTTTCCAGAAAGCACCCATTATCTTTGCCGGAAATTGTAATTAACGGTCAAAGTATTAAACAAAGATGTCAAGTATTGAGGCGTCCCTCTGCACTCGCGTTTGTCATTCAATAATCGTATTAATATCGATAATGCTTATAAAGCTATTCGAATTCTTTCACCAATATTTCATCATCTTACTGTCACAAATAAAAAACTACTACATACAAAGCTATTATTCGTCCCCGGTTAACATATGCATGTACCGTTCGGTGTTCACTTTCTAACGGTACATATTGTAAATTACAATTATTACAAAACCGTTGTCACAGAATCTCAATGCCACCAGGTTTGCCAGGATTCGAGATTTACATTCTCAACTAAACTTTAAGCTTTTATTTTTCTATATCAACAAGCTTGCTAAAATATTTTATGAAAATTGTAAAATTCACGAAAATGAATTAAAGTCATAGCCGGCTTACGTAAATACGCGCCGCAAACATCGCCGACTAAAACACCGATTTTTAACATAATTATGTTTTGTTTGTTTTTTTTAATGGGGGTGCCTTTACAACCTACCCAACGTGATACTGTGGGGACTATCTACATCTTAATTAAGCATGTTGACTTCTCTAAAAACGTCGCTATATGGGGGAACAATTGTAGGTTATCCAGATGTAAAAGGGACGATACATTATACGGAGGTGTAATACTCGAAGAACGCAACAAGATAAGGTAAAGCTCCGAGCGCAACGGTGCTACAGCAGAGCATTCAAAAAGGACATGATCGGGACTCTGCCTGTTCAGAATGGAGGGGACAGAACGGACTTTCTCTAAGCTGCATACGGAAAAGACGGTCAGGCAACAAACGATGTCCAAATCGCAATCTGCTGATGAGTACAATTCCCTCACGACTAATCTTTTTAACGAGATAGAACCACGGGAGTTTGACGGTTGGAGGTGATAGTAATAAGTGAGAGGTGATTGACTAATGCTCTTAGTGTACATTAGCTCCCATTGATCCCTATTAGCTGAATAAAGTGAATGATATCTTTGCGAGTTATTAAGGAGACCTCTACACCACTAGATAATTAAGTTTATTTAATGTATTCGTTTATTTATATATTAAGTAAATTAACTGTAATCAACTTTTCAATTGTTTTCATTTCTATTTCTTTCTTGTTTATTTTAGCGGGGGGTTTTTTTTCTTCAAATTTTCCTGTATTATATCATCGTTGCTTTTATATGTCGCACTTTGTTTAATTTTCTTTCTTTAAAAAAAAAAAAAAAATTAAAAATGGTATGTCGGCATTTGGATGGATTAAAAAAAGCTATACGCCATTTATGTGTCTACTTTACGATTCGATCCGCATGATTTTGAACAGCCGTGCTAGCATATTCTCTGGAATTGAATTAGCAGCTAGTATAGCTGTATCATTATTAAATGTTACTAATAATATTGTTTGATTCGTGATAATAGATGTTATATAATATTGGACCAAGTTGTGCACTGAAGCTAAAACTTTACGTTCTCATCATTTATTCTAACAACAAATTTTCGGCCAGCTAAAAATTAGAAACTATAGTAGAATCAAAACTTCATAGTTAAAAAAAAAGAAAATTCACTCCATTTCTTCACAAAGCTACAAGGTTGAAAACAAACTGAAAACACCGATTAACGTATTAGCCACATTTGATTCCGTACCACTTATCATCTCTTGCGTTATGAAATGAGAGAAATGTGTCTTATTATTTCATTAATATTTACTACAAGCTAAGATCGTCTAACAGTATTTAGAAGAAGGACATAACATAAAGGGAATAGCACTCGCTGGTGCTAACCGTAACCTTAGATTAGGTCTGGGGTTTTCTACGTTTTGACCGTCTTATATCATCCGTCGTGTGCAACAGGCCCGATTCAATGGTATTTGGATGATTTTCCAATCTGGCATCATGGCTGTGTACGTATAATTTCGCGTACATAATGATCCGGTTTACTGCGTACCAAGGCGCACTCGTTATCGGTCGAAGAATTTTATTCTTGGCAGTGTGAACAATTATTACATTTGTCAGCTTTGCATAATCCCGAAGCTGCATCTCGTACGTCCACACAGGCCTATAGATAAGACGTTTGTTGTCAATAGACAGCAGGCTAATTTTTTTTTTTAATACGTGCATCTGGATCTTTCTTCTTCGCTTGAAAGTGATTTCGATATGTCAGTCGGCTATCCAGGACTAGATATGTCTACTTCTGCGTTGTTGATTCTATACAAATTTTCTGTAAGTAAATTCTATATTTAAGGATTTGTTCTAATTTTACGTTTCATTTCTTAAACAAATGTTCAACGATATATATATATATATATATATATATATATATATATATATATATATATATATATATATATATATATATATATATAATGTACGCGGTTTGTAATGCGTGCGTTGGCGGTGAAGGTACATTCGAACGGGAAAACGTGTTAAATGTTAAACGATTTGACATCGCTGTTTTTTATTTTTTTATTTTTTTTTTTTAAACACTTTATATTATTGTAATTTCTGTCCTATTTGCGATATCAATTCGTAACAGAGCTTAGAACGAATCCGATGATATAGGCTGTTAATAATCATTACTGCTTTAATAGTTTTCGAGTTAAATCGGAACAGCACAGATAGACAGACAGACAGACAGATGGACAAAAATTTAAGAAAAAAAATATCAACTGGTGCTTTTCGAACTTCTCCAATACCGAGCTTATTATGCGATACAGCGGAGTGGCCCATCAGATTTACGGCGCGGAATTATTTGACCGTCTCAGCTTTTGCCAACAACCTAAAATGGTACAAATAACACGTTCGGCGAGGACGACGAATCACCGAGCTCCTACACGATGTCTATTTTGGCGACAACTAAATATCGAAATACCAACATTGGTCAACAGCTCGATCTACGCTGTACCGCCATGGTCTTACACAATGCCGTGCGGCGTACAAGGCTCCGAAAGAACGATCGATACATCCGCTAAAGAATCGACGCCGCCTAATGCAGCGATGCGATTTATTGATTTTAAACATCGGCTCAATCGCCATTTCGATAACGTGCGGAATAACGATTGGCAGAAGTTGACTACAGAAAACAAATTAAGCCGTAATATAAAACCGTTAACGAAGCCGTGGCGGTAACGTTATGCAGACGGCGACTATACCGGTCTTACTAAACAACGAACGGTTCCCTATGCAGTTGTCAATTATCGATCGAACACCTACTGATTAAATAATTAATGGGGAGGGGGACATTATCGTCGAATTTAAACGATCTTCTGTGCGATGATCGGTCAACGGTTAACAGATTATTTAATTAAACTTTGTAATCCCATTTCCGCGTCTAGTTGCCGCGCGTGACTCGTAAATAAATAAATGAGAAATAAGAAAAGAATAGATTTTCTGTTTATGCGCGATAACCGAATGCGGTGATTGTAATGAAAATATTCGCAAATCACAGACATATCGAGTATAGATTACAAAATATACGACTAGAGCTTGAAACGCTTAGCTTCTAATTATCATTAATTTGCCCGTACGATGTGGTTTAATATTTAATTATCGTCTCATATATATGGAATACATTCATCGTATTTGTCAACATCGTCGTTCTTATATACAGCGTTATCACTAGTGGATGCAGGCCTATACGATGAAAATAGGACAAACCCATACGAAGCTCGTAAAATTATTGGCCGAGAACACTTTTAAGTATCATCATTCGTACAAGTGAAATTGTTTTCCTATTATTTCCTATTTAAGTTGTAGAAATTAAAATTGAAATACTACAATTATTAATGTTCGAACGGAACATCATTTTAAACATTTTACCTCTATTAAATGAAACTACGAAATAAGCGTAAATCGTTTATTTTAGCTCAAATTATATGACACTACATAAACAATAATGCAATATATATATATATATAATCTACAAGTATATATCGAAAATTATATATATAATATATATATATATATAATATATATATATATATATATATATATATATATATATATATATTATATTGTATGTAAGTAAATTATGTGCGAATAATAATGACGAGATAATGCATTTATGCGATGATTATTATATATTATTATTATTATTATTATTATTATGCGTATTTTTGGTAATTATTCATTTATATTAAAATGTGTTTTTTCTTTTTAAAAAAAAAAAAAAAAAAAAAATTAAAGTAACTTAATCCTACGGTGCATAATGTCGATAATAGGTAACAAATTCTGCGATATGTTATACGCTAAGATGTAACTAATATATACTGAACTTTAGGCGTAACAGCGCTATATAGATCTTAATTCGTAAGAAAATGCTTATTGCAATGTATTTTTAACTATTAGTTTAAATGCATTCTACGTTTTTTTTAACTTTAAGCGTTTCCGTACGTTCGGCGGGAGTGGCAAATTTGTTTTTAATTTTCGAGTTTGTATAAAATTTAACGAATAACGAAAAACATATATACGGGGAGTTTTTAAGATTTCCTGCGTGTTAACGTCGATATAATACGATTTCGTAATTTCAGTTTTCAGTTATTGCACGACAGTATTTAGTTAAAATAATTCAAATAACGCTAAATAAATCAACTGGAAGAAGACTAGAAGCGACGAAGATTAATATCGAAGAATGTTAAGAACAACGTGAAACAGATATAGAACGAACGTCTCGATCTTACAGGAGCTCAATAATATAGAACATGACGAAAGAATATATTCGGCCCTACGTATAGGAGAGTGATTAAATTCGTCCGACATGCTGATAACATATCGAAAAGATTATCATAGAGCAGGAAAGATACAATGAAAACGAGGCAGATTTATCGATCAGCTTAAAAAGATAACCGATTCGTCTACTACCGATGGAATTATCTAACTGAGAGAACTAATTTTGTAGCAAATGGGCCACGACGCTCGAGGACAAGCGTACGAATGATAACGACTATAATAAAACATAATGATAATAATATATTAGTGATAATGAAGACACTATATATATATATATATATATATATATATATATATATATATATATATATATATATATATATATATATATATATATATATATATATATATATATATATATATATATATATATATATATATATATATATATATATATATATATATATATATATATATATATATATATATATATATATATATATATATATATATATATATATATATATATATGTAATAGGAGTCGATTTATAATTTACGTTCTAATAAGCGTTATCACGCACGCATCTATTTGGTATAGGACCATTCGTTAGCGTCCATTTCCAATACCATTAAAGGACATTCCATTATAGACGTGGCGTTATCTCGTCGTAACGATTGACCAGCGGTAACGTATATTTCATGGACAATATTACTATTAACACTAATACTACTATTACTATTACTACCGTAACTACTAATGTTACTATCGCCTAATCCACCGTGGTTGTTCCGAGTGTAAGATGTCTCTTGGTCTTCATTTCTTCCGACTGCATTGAAATTTTCGTCATCTTCTGAAACAATTTCGGTAATTTAAAGAGGAAATTACGAAAAAATTAATCGATTAATAATAGTCGACTAGGGCACTTTAGAAAGAAAGAAAAAAAATGTAAAGACCAACTCGAATTAATCCTATTTAACATTATATGTACGAAGTAAAGAATTTTATAGGAGTTCGACAAGGATGTATTTCGTCGCCCGTTAAATATATGTTGGATCAATGGAAGAGCGGAATATCAACAGGAACGTGTAAATACACTCGAATTCACTATATGCAAGTGATATTGTCATTTCGATGAAATGACAAAACTACTAGAGAAACTAAGTTTTTCATACATACCGCTTCGGTATAGATAATAATAAAACATATTGATAATGCTGATAGATTGAACGAATGTAACGCACGTGGAAGAAGATGGAGTTTTTTCGTATATGAAATAGTGGGTAAATTTATATATTTAGGACCCTCGATAGATAATAAGTGTGATTCGAAGCAGAATTGAAATGCCGTGTACGAATTTGGCAAAGATGATGTGGTCTTATTAAAAAATGCACCGAAATAAAGTTAATCCGTACACTTATTTGGAATGTAAAAACTAACGGAATTAAATGTAGATGTGCAGTCACCGAGCCGTGGATCCGGAATATTGCAGAGGTTTTGGTCGGTTCATCCTTATCGGCGTAGTCTAGATCACGACACCCCGCCGGTGTAATTGATCAAGAAGAAGAATGTATATATATATATATATATGTGTGTGTGTGTGTATATATATATAAATGTGTGTGTGTACGTATGTATACTATTTTTGGGCACCGTGGGATTCCCATAAATATGTTACAGGCGAAAGATACGGATCGTCTATTTTCGTTGGGACCACTAATTCGTATTCGATAAATATCGGATTATCGGATAGCACACTTTAAAATTGAATATATATGAAACGAACAAAAACTTAATCGAATAGGCGCGGAATTGAACCAACTATTAAGAAAACAAATGAGAAGAGATATTCGAGGAAATTTAACAGCCGTCTAGTAAAGAAAACCGTTGAAGGAAATACCGGAGGTATTTTAAAAAAAAGGATTATATACTAACAAATATGAAAAACTATAATGGAAAAATTATAGAGCATAAAAATTAAATAACAAAAAGTCGATATATATATATATATATATATATATATATATATATATATATATATATATATATATAGAACAAATAAGAAACATCGATCATAATATAATGGACAACGAGAAAATTCCCGACATAACCAAAGATGAAGTCGACTTTGAAATCGCTAAAGAAGAATAAGGCTCCTGTGACAGAATATTGCCGAAGATGATGCAAGTGGTGGCCGGCGTCCGCAAGGAAGATCTATGGCTAGGTGGCGAGATGATATTGTTAAATGGACAGGGATCAATCGGATCCGAGCCGCACAGGATAGGAGTCGTTGGAAAAGTTTGGGGGCTGCCTACACCCAGTAGTGGGTTGATATAGGCATATCGTGATACATATATATATATTATATAGGTATATATATATATATATATATATATAGTACATATTAAATTTGACGTTTGAATATATTTTTAATTTCTTTTTAATACTTTCTCTCCCATCACGCTTCTGTTCAAGGTTATTCCTAGGTATATTGGATTTTCATAGTGTTCTAAAGTTACCATTTAACTTTCGTCCGGCTTCACTGTTTCTTAGATGAAACGCGCATAATCGTGATTTAACCGGGTTCGAAATTAATGAATTATCTAGTATCTGTCCATATTTTTCAAGACGTCTTTAATATGGTACACTCTATATCGTGAAATTTGTTAAACATCGTCAGCATAAATGAAACATCGCTTGTAACATACGACAAACGATGTTTTACTGTATCGTACGCTGATTTTAGATTCGTTAACATCACGCTAGTTATCATTTTCCGTTCAACTCCGTTATTAATGTTTTGTGTTTGATTCGACACCTCCGTACAGTAGGATCAATTTGGTCTGAATCTCGCCTGTTGATCAATAATTCTTTCATCTATTATTGTATCTATTCGTCCTCAAAGAGTTTAAATGTCTGACACAGTATAGAAACAGGGCGGTGAATTTTTACAGCATCATGATCCCTGTCTGGTTTGAGCAACGCTTCTACGCGCGCTTTGTTCCACTTAATCGGAATTTTCTTCGCGCTAACGATGCTATTATATAGTTCTGCCAGTAATTTTCTATCTCTTTTTCCTGATGTTATCGAGAACTTTTCGATTTTCGAGTGTTTTAATTGACAAGCACTTCTATTGTAAACGGGCGATTAAAGTTATTTTCTTCGTTATTTTCATTACGCTCGAGTTTGAATTTGGCGATCTTTTCTGATATCTCATTTTCCACCAACTGACTCGCAACCTGTTTTGGTGCAACATTCGTACGTGTTCCTTGTATCTCACAATTAAGTCATTTTAAATGAGTCCATGCTTTCTGCTGTTCCTCGACATATTAATTTCTTTAAGTAAATTTTTCCATCTGCATTGTCTTTGCTCTGCTGTCATCTCTAACAGGCTATTTGTTCTTGCAAATGTATCTTATTCATAGCTATCTTGATATACCGTTTCATCAGCGTTTCTAATTATATACTGATTACAGCATCCTTTTGAAATCGTTTGTATGGATATTTGCGAAATCAACTTCATAAATATACATCATAATATTTCGATGTAGGTGGTATCTTTCGAATTGTTTTTTCAAGCTTAGCTTCAAATTCATTTCAATTTGCTTTCTGAAAGTTAAATCTTCTAAAAGGTTATAATATAATGGTCTAACAGTTGCGCATGTTGTAAGTTTTAGTGATGCTGCGTTTTAAATATAGGAGGCATAACTACTTTGCGCTGTTATATTTTCGACAATTATTATCGTTCCGTATGTGTTTCAAAATGTCTCTTAAATTACTAACAACAAATATGAAGTGTAGACTAAGTGCAACGTTGTAACAAATTTCGTTTCCGTCCGAGTTAAGATACGACTCATCGAAATGTGCGCGAATGAACATAAACAGCTGTCTAATCGTCCGTAATCGACCGAATCCGGACGGATTTTGAATTTGTAAACGTTCATCGCAACGGACAGTTGACACGGTGCTCAAACAATTCGCATCACTCTTGCTGCGGATATCATTTTAATCTGAAATTTTTGGTACGTTAACTAAATTTGTTTCGTAGTATGTAATATACGTTTTGTTTTCAATTACATCAAACTTGTAATTTGTACCAGAATCGAAGTATCCTGAATTAAAAAGGGCTGCTTGTCGAATTATTTCAATATTCGCGAAACAACGTACTTATGTGAATAATTTTATTCCACTTTAAAATTCGTACAATCCGAACACCGATCAGTATTAACTAGCCGGCGTCTTAAAGAATTACTGAGAACTGCTGTCAGTCACCAAATTTTAAAGAATTATCTACAGAGAAGTAAAATAACAATGTTTAATTTTTAATATTTAAATTCGATACTCGTAACATTTCGTACTTTTATTTATATGTATTCAATAAATATAATTTCTGTAAAAAAATTTGTTTAATAATTTTTGAATACCTTAATACGTGTTTAATTGCGACTCGCGAAGAATTTTTAATTTTGATTTTTTTTTTTTTATACCCTTCTTATCAAATTTATGTCATCAACCGAATGTTGTCTTGAGAATATTTGAATCGGCTACACTCAATCTATCATCGTTCTTCTTTTCAATAACCTTTGCTGTTTTCTTCAATAAACTGCTATTGGGTTTGTATGATGCTGTAGTTTACATATATGTTTTTGAATCGCTACGTGATCCTCTATGTATTTTATATTTAGATCTTCGTGGCGCATACGGTTTGAAACGTATGTTCTCACTATAGCACATAATACCCCCTGTTTTGATAAGTCGGAATTTTGTTAACATTGCCTTTACACGCACAGCCCGATAGTTCCGCTGCATATAGCCGTACAGGCTTTAATACGACGTTGTACAGTAATAATTTGTTTATAGTATAAAGAGTCGTGAATTCCAAGCAACCAGTACAGCTTTAAGTTTAGTTCGATTTTCTTCGCTCTAATATGCCGAGCCAATGTTAAAAAGTTTGGTCTAGGTGAACTTCAAGATATTTTACGGTTTGAATTTGTTCAATTTGCCTACCTTTGATAAAGATATTATATCTATCGCGAACAATTCTCCTTTTAGTAAATATAATGTACTCTTGGACTCGTTTACTGTCAATTTCTTTGACTGCACTTTGCAAGATTTTATTTGATAATTACGGAAGCTTATTGTGTCGTCATTATTGCAGCATCATCAGCAAATGTTGCTACACACGCATTTCTTTGTACCGGTATATCATAAATGAATATCGAGTACAACAAGGGATCAAGCACACTTCCTCGGAGTACGCCCGATTTAATTTTACGAATTTGAGATTGCTCATTATTTATTAAGACTCGAAAGTATCTTTCGTCGAGATAGGATTTTATGATATTATAGCATTGCACCGGCAGGACCCTTTTATATATAGTAGACCAGTTTTTATCAAACGCTTGCTGCACATCCAGTAAGGCCGCTGAACAGATCTCCTTCAAAAGCTCCTTCGATTTGTTTAACGAGCTTGTGAACTTGCTAGACTGTTGAGTGACCAGTTCTAAATTCAAATTCATGGTTGGGGATTATTTTGCTTTCGTCAATGACTTTTTGAATCCTTTTCTTTAAGAGCTTTTCGAACAGTTTAGCCAAAATTGATAAGAGTGATATAGGCCGATAGACCGATAGTTTTTCAGTGGGCTTCCCTGATTTTTGTATTATAATCACATTTACGAACTTCCATAATATCGGGACGTATTGTATTCGTATAATTGCGTTGAAGATAGAAGTGTTAAATTAGAGTGCTTTATACGGAAGTTCTTTCAGAATTTGGCCTACCATGAGATCATATCCTGGTGATTTATTATTGTTTGACTTCATTATTTCTACTTTTATATTTCCTTCGGTGAAAACAGCTTTATTTCATTATCAGATTTATTTGGATGCTGTTTAAAATAATTTTGGACAGCATCCTCAATGGCAGATTTCGTTATTTCCGATTGAAAAGTTGTTGAATGATCCAAACAACTCAGATTTGGTAGCATCGTCTGTAACTCAACTTACATTTTTCATTTTTAGTAGTGGGCTATTTCTAGGTTCCGGCTTATTACTGTAACGAGCCGTTTTCCATAATGAATAATTGCTATGCTTCGACGCTGTTAAATTAGAAACAAATTCATCGAAGGATGTGTTCTTAAAGTTTTTCAGTAGTTCTTTGAATTTTCTAGTTTGCCTGTTTAATACCGTCTTGTCAGCTGGACTTCTTAACTGCATCCAGCGTTTTCTCAACCGTCTTTTGATTCTCGCTTCTTTTTTTTTATGTAATCAGGAAAGACCTGGGTTTTGTAGTGGTTTATGAGCTGGTGATGGAGTGCTTATTCGGATTGCTTGTACCACACTTGAATAGAAAATAACGTAAAACTATCGTTCAGGTCTGCCTCTGTTTTCAATCTAACTAATAGGTATATATTATTTTGTTCTAGCAAATTTCTGAATGTGTCCCATTTCGTGTTTCCGGTGCATAGTGCTTCTTTATGATCCTTCAACCATAACCTGTTCATTTATTGATAGCGTAACGATTGAGTGATCAGAAGACGAGGAAGTTAAGTCGTTGGTAACTTCTTTGATATAATTTTTCGCTACGCCTTTTATAATATAAAAATAAACGTTAGTTAAAAAAAAATGAAAAAAAAAATGAAAAAATGAAAAAAAATGAAAAAATGAAAAAAGGAACGAAAGTAAGCTTAGGAAAAACGACATACGCCAGTTTCAGATAATTACATTCGACAGCTGTTATCATCATCCGTTGATTATTGGTCATCGTTTAAATTTCTATTTACCGGTTAAATTATCGGTAATCGCCTCTCTTACGTTGAATGTAGCCGGATCGAAATTTTCCAAAGCGTTTTCATATAATACAGCCGCCAATGATTGCTGTCCGTCATAGTTATTGTCGTCGCCGCTAGGAGCATCATCGTCGGTGACGTCTTGGATATTAATCGATTCTAATAATTCCTCGGCTGTAACGCCGCTTTGCATGCTACAAAAAGTAAAAGTGAAAACATAATTTCGGACGTTTCGATTAAAATAATAATAATAATTAAATCAAATCATATCTATTTCAATTTCAATACAATAAATCAGAAATATTTTAGAGAATAAGAAAAATAAAATAAAAATTATTACAAGTCAAAAAATTATTAAACGAATAAAATACAACAATTAAAATCGGTAAATAATCGTTGAGAAAATAATTATTACTACTACTACTACTACTACTACTACTAATGATAATAATAATTATAATTATAACAATTCAATTCAACTCAACTCAATCTATTGTTATGACATTATCGACCATAGTATTATCCGGTCCGCATTATTATTCATTTTTTTTTTTTTCAAACAGGTTACAGCATGCGTTAAATATCGTCGAAAAGTGACGTAACAAGCGGCCGTATAAAAGTAAATAAAGATACGTTCGCACGATCTTTACAAATAGGTTTTTATCATGCCCGTCCTCGTTAACGTTTATCGGTGAAACTCAAAGCGAGGTAGTCAAATATTTGGATACGTATTCGGATAAGCGACCGATATAGAGGAAACACTTAATAACCGAACGAAATGAATTTCTTTTGAAACTAAGAGAATTGTACCGGTAAACTAGTAGAAAGTCTAAACTTAGCATCCGTAATAAATTGCTGTGGTATATAACATAGTTTTAAAGCCTGCGTGGACGTACGATATTCAGCATTGAGGTGTGTTCGAAATCTGGCTACTTGTATATATATATATATATATATATATATATATATATATATATATATATATATATATATATAATACGAAGTTTTCAGAACGGAACTCTAAGACGAATAACATCATCACCCTCCGGTATGTTTCAAATGTTTCGATACGCGGTGATTTACAGGTAAGTACTGTTCTCGAGGAGGTCGAGAAAAGTGCTAGACGCTATTTAATATTCCTTTGGTCATAAACTTGCTCGGTAACTCGGAAGAGTTGCGGCTATTAGATCGTATTAAACCGATTAAGTGGTGAGTGGTAAATAAAGGGTGCAACTACTGAGTTCCTTTCCTTCCCATGTTATCTGTCAAATATCAAACTGCTTGATGATCACCAGGTTGGCTAGTTGTAGTGTAAAGTGTATTTAAAAAAAAAAACGAAACAAAAAAAAACAATTTTTTTAATCGTCGCCTTTTTTTTATTCTAGTCGTTTCGTCGACTGTTTTCGTATATTCAAAGTTATATCGTTCGACGTAATGAAATAAAAAACGCTCGAAAAATGTTTGTTGCAAAAAACATACTTTCGGAGTGTTGCGCACAATGGCGGTTGCGAAAATCAACGCGGGAAATAAACGAACCGAATTCGACGAAGGATCTGAATCAGAATAAATGAAAACGTCTCGGACAGCATTAGAAAACGAACAAAGAAATCCTAGTAGGTTCAAATGAAAAGAGAAGTTTAACATCAATATATCGAAAAGCGAAAAATGACTGTCCTTTCCACACTCAGATTGCCTTTCAACCTTCTCTCCACACTTTCCTTTCTCATCAAAAATAGATACACTTCTATGACTAAACTAATCACGTTCTTACGCATATCCGTCTATACTCCTTGATTGAACTTCCTATCCATCGCTAGTTGCTGTACACGGCACGTTAATTTATATTAATAATAATAATATTAATAATTAAGACGTGTAATAAAACGTAACAACTTTATAAAAAATATATACATATATAATAGAGGATAAAGTTACAGGCAAACGGACCTAATTAGAAGGCCGAAGAAAATATCTATAACGAATAGTAGCGTATGCGCCACCGTTTGAATATCAAGAACTCCGGACATTGGCCACCAACAGGACACAATGGGCGCAGCGACAGGGTATATGGTGAATAATAATAATAATAATAAAAAAAAATGAAAACACAAATATTTTTGGTGGGGATGAACGTAAAAAGAAAAAGTGCGAGACTAGAAGCGCAGAGTGTAAAATACGAAATGCTAGTAGAAACATCTTCACCGAATTAGTAGCGTATGCGTGTATTTCTGATTTCGTGTGTAGGATTATGTAAGTACTTTCCAGTGTAGCGAGTGTGTTTATGTGTGCGTATGTGGATAATTGTAATTTTTTTTTCATATGTGTGTGTACACATTCCAAAGTATATTGCGAGCGACTTGATTATGTATATAAGTTGTATACTAAATGCTTTTGTTTTTATATTACTATAATATTGTAATACGATTTTTTCAAACATTTTTGCGGTTTAATTCAGTTATATACGCGTATTCAATTATTTAAATCTCGGTGTTTATATTTTAATCGGCATTAGCTGTTATGCAAACCATATATATATATATATATATATATATATAAATATATGAAAAAAATATAAATAAATATATAAATAATAAATAACGCAGCTAAGGGGTTAATACGTAGCATCAGGCTGACCGTAAGGATGAACAACTGGGATAAATTGCCAGCCGGTCCCTTAGATGAAATAACATTATTTTCAACGTGAGTCGATCGCTGCAGCGCAAAGAGGGTTTTGAAAATAATTCAAAGTTACGCGATTTTTTTCTTATTTTTTTGCCCGGATATCTTAAGAGCCGTGTTTACGAAACACGTCCACGAAATCTGCAAGACCTGAAAAGTAGGATTTCTGAAGAAATTTCAAAAATTAAGCGAATTACCCTTGAAAAAGTGTTCGAAAATTTTATAAAAGATCGAATGAATTTATCCGTTGTAAAAGGCGGTCATCTAAACGATATTGCGTTCCGAAAATAATTGTACGCTAATCTCTAGTTTTTTTATTTTCAAATAAATTTTCATTCGAAAATTTCGGTGGAGTCGTTTTCGAGTTATTCGAAAAACAAAACCATCCGTCTTCTCTAGGTCATCCGGTATTTAAAAACGCCTTCAATGCGTATTAACGTAAGCTAATTGCGAAATTACGAGTACGAAAAATCGCATAAACGATATGCCAAAAGAGGCAGTTAACGGTTTTATTACAAAATTTTTTCATTCAGTTTTTTCTTTTTTAAATTTATATACACACATATACATATAGATGGATACAGAGAGAGAGAGAGAGAGAAATAGACTAGTAGAAAGAACACGGACTTCTGTAAAGAAGGTACCCAGATCGAATACGACCGACGACGCAAAAATGATTATCAGGAAATGAAAACATTTATAATCCTAATATTATCACGTGGACCGCAATGACAAAACAACACTATATGCGCACTGGTAATAATGTAGTACACTACAAAAACATGCAGTATTGTGTCGTGACAACAAATCGATTACAGTCAGTTCTCCCGCGTGTGTGTGCCTATCTACGCTAACGGCCGTATTATGATTGTCTCAAACGGCTATTTACACCGTAAAACAAAATATCTGTAGGTAAGCAGTCGCTCATCTTCAATACGGAGACGGTACTTTATATAACATTATATATATATAATAAATGCGATCTGTCCGATGTATAAATGCATGGTTCGTGACAGGATAGAAGATATCATTCGAGTACGATGATAGTTCAGAAATATTTTTCGTGTCATTATCGTAATGACAATTCCAAACTGGTCGACTGAGAAAACATAAACAGAGAGATAGATAAATGTACGAATAAATAAACGATGTCATTTGAGATCGAAGTGCAATCGTATCGACAAGCCGTATAGGAATATGTTCAGCAACGGCGGCCATCATCGCGAAGAAGATGGAAATGGCGAATGTATTTAAAAAACCGCGGGAGTAAGTAACGGCCCTTATATAATTCCAGTCTGCAGACTGAGACGCGACAGACGGCGAACTTACCTAACTGACGTTCGGTTACCCCCGAAACGAAGTCCGTTCCTTTTTAACTGCAAGGTCAATGTCGCGTGCAGAATTTCCGTCATAATTATAAGGGTAAAAAAAAACAATCAAAGTATTTAATCTATAATGGATCGAACCTGTATTTTTGATTAGTTATAATATCGCGTGTGTATATATTATATATATATATATATATATATATATATATATATATATATATATATATATAGTATATTTATTTAAAATCGTCGACATAGCCTAGTGGCTAGAACTCGGACAACTATACGGAAAGTACCGAGTTCGAATACGATCGGCGACGCGAAAATTATCGCGTGAAATGCAATGGCAGCTGCATCGTGTAGTGACAACAAAAGCGATTATAATCATTTTGTGTATCTATCTGCTCTAGCACCACCCCATATTATTGATTGCCTTGTACGCTACTTACACTGTAGAACAAAATATCTATAGGTAAGTAATGGTCTACATATGATACGAAGACGACGCTGAGTGATATTTATTTAAATTTATATATGTAAATACATGAGAACTTCTCTTATCGCAGCAAACGGCAATGACACTCCGCTTTGTATAATATCGTACGTCCAATGCTAGTCCTGTGAAAATAACGCGCAATTGTCTAGTCACGATGTTCAGCGATGATTAATTGACGACAAGGAAGATGTAAATTACCAAATATCGAAAAACGAAATGGATTTTTTAGGACAGTTAATCGATAAACACATAGATTATGATAATATATCGGAAAGCATTCGAACGATGTTAAAATGGGAAGAAGTATTGGAATTATTTAGAATCGTAAGTGTATCAAACCGTTTTAGTAAGTTTTTTTTTTTTGTTCGGGTATTATGTATTGTTGCTACGGCCAGAAGAAGCACCCGAAAGTAAGTATAGGATGTTAGATGAGATTGATCATATTTATAGTTCGAAGAAACTGAAGTGCTGCTTCCAAAGCAGTTGGATCGTCAGATAAAACTGTTTTGAATGAATAACGACTGAAGTTTTGGGAACGGTATACGGAATATTGTGGGCAGTCGAAGAATAAGTGTCGGAGTGTTAAGGGCGTCCGGACGCAATGAGCGGACAGAGATGGATTTGTTTTATTTAAAAGACGAGATCACGAGTCTCAGTGCGGAGTGACCAATACGGATACGGGACAGTACTACCTGTTCCTTTCTGCTATGCACAAATTACTTCCAAGGAAGAGGAGAGGAGCGAATAGTTCTAAGATGGTTTGCTGGAGGAATTGCATTCCACAGATCACAAAACAATTTATTTATTATATATTTGATGTAGACAATTGCATCTATTACGGATATAAGGATTAAAGGATAAGGTTGAATTCGAACTTCCTCTTTAGCTGCTTTATCAGCTAATTCATTGAATGTAAAACCTGTGTGACTTGGAATCCATATGAAGGGTTTAATTTTAGAGTAGGATATTGGTATAAGAGATTTAAGGTTTTAGTAATTTTCTATTCGCTTCAGAAACGTTGCCACAGCTCGTTTGTCGCTAAAATCACCGTATCATCCGCATATCCTAAATTACATATTTTCCTATCCGACGGTTATTCCACCTTTCCTGTTTTCAGTTGCCTGTTGCATAATCCATTCACTATATACGTTACGTAGCGATTGTGTACACACCCTTGTCGTACTTCCTTTGCTGTTTGAAAGCAAAGTTGTCCGTCTATTTTAGTATAAACAGTACTTCTTTCATACAGTTTCCTTATCATTAGATGCTCCGGTATTTTGAACTCTCTTAATAACATACTCCATGCAGCTACAATAAAAATTATCGTAATTGACGGAATACATATTTAATAAAAAAAAATCTTATTAAAAATTTCGCCCTAGTCACACTATATATATATATATATATATATATATATATATATATATATATATATATATATATATGTATACATTACTTACTCCTGAATAGAGAATATCCCTTCGAAATTTTCGTAACCTTCTTCCTGATCAGCGGTAGCAGCGAATATTTCTTCTCGCTGTTGCTGCTGCATTTGTCCACCGTTGTCCCCAGCTGTTGAATTTAAAATTCCGCAACTCGCCGCCATACAACCATCATCGATAACGATATCGTCACTACTAACATTATCATCGTTATCGATTTGATTCGACTGATCGTTACTATCCCCGTCTTGCGATCCGATTAACTCTTTACGTTGTTCTATTAACGGAGTCGAGTAAACGGTGTTCGCGGAAGGATGCTGCGTCATGTCGTCCATCCAGATAGTTGTCTCGTCGAATACCACGTCGTCTAAATTATCTTCACCCTCTTGAAAATTTTCGAATGTAGTCTCCTGAACGGAACGAAAAACAAAAAGACTTATTAAGTATTATCATATATATATATATATATATATATATATATATATATATATATATATATGTACGTGTGTGTGTTTTATAGAGATATTGTAATGTCTAAATTAGTCGCTGGGATGACGTTTAGCCTCTACAAAACAAACTTCTGTTATACAATGCATGTCTGAAACCATTCTGGAGGTACGTGGTAAACCATTATAGAGGAATGGCGCTCACTTGTGAGGATGTGCCAAACATACCTTTCAAAATAATCTCATAAGTCAGTTAGGCACTCTGGTTTGCGTCACACGCAACGTTACATCACGAGCTAGGAATTCAAACAGCGACAGAAGTAATCAAGCCACAGGCCACTCATAATGCAGTTAAACTGCAACATCATAACAATGAGATAGCAGCATTATATAGGCATTCGACGATAAAAAAAAAAAAAACTCAGAGTTGATAAAAAAAAAATGGCTGCAGAATGAGAAAAATAACGGAAAATTACCGAAACAAGTTATGAGGCAAGTTGACGGGAATTTAACATAATTTAAAAATAATAATGATGATAAAGTTAAAAGAAAATAGAAAGATGAAATACGGCTGACACTGGGTGCTACTGCAGAATAAAGGGAAAAACAATAAGCTGTAAGCGTGAGTGTGCATGAAAGTGTAAATGACTTGAAGTTTTTACGGATACCTAGAATCATTGTGGTATTTCCACGAACGACCGAGTTGATATTTTAGCGAAAATTAATTCCATATATTCCCTCAAGCGGCCAATATGGCACGATTAGGACGACTTTCAAAAACCGACTGGCTTGAAAGTATACACAATTCCTCAATCAAGGGTAAAACCTTTATTATTGTTGAAACTGAATTTCTTCATGTTTCCCGGTTCAAACACCTTCCTTCTGCTGTTATTCCGATCACAACTCTCCGCATATTTGTCACTGTCGTAATTATGTAGACTACGTTCTGGTCATTCTAGAGTAGCTTTGAACTATAATCATGTAAATCTTCCGTTTCGTTGTATCAAATAATAGTGGCGTTAATTTTAAGGACGATATTAATCGTTTATTTTTTAGCTATTGTTGGTTCGAACACAGATTTGCTTGATAAGTTATCCTCTTTTTGTACTTTCCCTCAATACTATATCTTATCCTTGTTATCTTCGGATGATCGTTGTTTTAATAGTGCTTTTTAAATTCGTTAGTATCAATCATATTCTAATTTGATAAAGTTGGTTTTTGTTTCGAGAGTGATTTTCCTTTTCATATTTTTTATCTTTCCGTTGCTTTTAATTTTTCTCTCTTGTTTTATTAATATTCTATAGTTTTTTCCCCTTCCTTTATAATTCATCCGTTTACATTTAATTATGATTTATTTTTTATTCATTCTGTGACCGAATGGTATACACCGCTAGGCCAATTAAAAAATAAAAAAAAAAATGTAAACGAGGAATATATGTGAGAGAGAAAGAGAGCAGTGAGGAAATACGTAAATGTGAATAATTTTTATAATCTTTTTGTGTCTATTCACGTATGCTTGAGTGTGCGTTGCGTATGTATGCGTGTGTGTGTGTGTTGCATATTTATGGCTTGTATGTTATACGTTCGTTAATATGTTTAAATTATTTACATATACATGTTTGGTTTTTTTTAAAGTAGTAATAGAAGTAATAGTGATGGTAGTATTAAAGCTATTTTGATCGTCGTAACGACAGAATGCACGCTATCGTTATCGTTGCGAAAATTACTACGGAATTCCGATTGAATTATTGCCGAAATATTTCTTAATCGGATTAACGTACATTCCGCGACTGTAGTGTCCGAGGGATTAAACGCTGTATTAAGCTGTAGCATTAAATAAGTATCGGCATTTTTCATTCGAACCGACCGATTTAAACTTAATAATGGACATTAATGGTCATCTCGAGTAAATAATTTGTTAAAAAAACAATTCATGTACGAAAAAATAATGAAAAATCATTATTTGGAAAACACAAAATTAATGGAAATTATAAAATTTTACATATATAGAAACGCATTCTTAAAAAGGAATACTACTAGAAAAACAGGAAATAATAAAGGAGGTAAAAAATAATTGGATTAAATTAGAAAAATTCAACAATGATGAAAAATCATTATTTTGGAAAACGCACTAAAGAATTAAAACACGAAATAAATAATAATTATTATTTATTAAATAAATTTGAATTTGAATTTGAATTATTGTTATTACTATTATTTGGTTTATATTAATCATTTATGCTTTAGCCGCGGCTAGTTCAAACATATATGGATTTGCTTAATGAGTTATTCTCTCTCGGTGTTTTCCCTTCTTACTGTGTCTTATCATTTTTATATTTGGATGTTTGTGTTTTAATAGTATTATTTCAATTAATTAGTATTTTTTTTTTTTTTTTTAATATTATGTAAATCTCCATATTCCGTTTGTAACTAGCAGGGTTATTACAGCATAAGGAGACGTGTGTTTAGTTTTTATGTATGCTAGGAGTCCGCTTTCTCTTACAAAAGCCAGAATGCTAACTATTGATTGAGGGTTGTTTGAAAGTATTTGGTGTATTGGGCCCTGTATTTTGTGTTTTAACCTGTGTGGTGTGAGTGTTTGGCAGTTGTAGATTAACTGTGTGACTGTTGGTTCTGTTAAATGTCCGCATAAGGAGCAGTTTGTTGGTGGAGGACTTTTGGTATAAATTGTGTGATATGGCTGTATGACCCACTCCTACACGGTTTAAGGTACCATATTATTTTCTACTTATGCCATCTGGAGGCCACCAAGGTTCTATATTTGATTTTATGCTCCTAAGGGAGGTTGTTTGTGAGGTGCAGTCGGTCGTCCATTCCTGCTTGCTGTTGTTCATGAGTATGTGTGCTAATGTTGATGGAGGTGGTGAGTATTCTGGTGCTGGTGAAAGTACCATAGATCGAGCTTCGAGGTCTGCTTTATCACTACCGTGCATCCCAATGTGACTTGGGATCCACAGAAAGCAGATTTCCCATCCTTCCTTATGTAGTGTGTTTAGATTGTGTTGAATTTCTAATATTAAGGTATTTTCACTATCTTGACGGCATATTAGTTGTAGAGAGGAGAGGGAGTCTGTTATGACCAATGTTTCGCGATGTGGAAGTACAGCTGATCTGATGTACTCGATGCAGTACATAATTCCATACAACTCTGCTTCTAGAGAAGTGCAGCCATCGCTTAGTCGGATAGAGTGTAGTATATTATCAATTTGGTAGGAACCAGCTGCTGGTGAATTCTCGCCGCCTGCTGTGGATTTCGCTCCGTCTGTGTATGCGTGCGTGTAGTCGTTGTATTTTTGAAGAACGCTTAATACTATTTCGTTTATATTTGTAGGGTGTGCAGATATTTATTGTACTGTGTGAGAGGTAAATATCTGTTTTTGTCTCGGAAGGCTCCCAAGGAGGTATCATTATATTGTAAATGTTGATTTTGGGATGGAGCTTATGTGATAAGTTGATAGTATTCTAAGAAGCTTTGGTGTAGGGTCATTTGAAAAAATGGGGTTGGGATGTACATCTTTTGGTGTATGCAAATGTTTTATTGTAGCTAAGCAGACGGCTTAAGTAGAGATAAGTGTGGTATTTTCTGTAGTATGTAAGTGGAAAGGATTCTGCTAATGCACACAAACTCTTTGACGATGATGAGGGATGTACTGCAAAAATGGATCGAAGTCCAGCATGGTGTACTGTATCTAATGTTCTTAATATAGATTTACTGGCTGTTGAATATACCTGACATCCATAGTTGATTCGTGATAAGATTATAGATTTATAGATATTTAAGAGGATTTGGGTTTTGTATTTTGGGTTTGATAAATATTTTAGAATTGGGAGCAGTTTTAAGCACCTACTCTTGACTTCAGTTATATGGTAACGCCAGGTTAATTTAGAGTCGGAAAATAAGCCTAAGAATTTTACTCTTGTTTCGGCTGTTAAGGGAGAGTTATTTATACTTAAAGAAAAACTGGGAGATGATAGACGCCTCTTATGGAAAATAATGTATGATGATTTGAATGTGGAAAAATATAAACCTTTCGTTTCAGACCATTGCTGCAAACGATGTATGGTTTTTTGTAGGATTTTTTGTGCATTACAAGGAATACTGGATGACAAGGATATATTAAGATCGTCAATATAAAGCCGAGCGGTAACAAGCTGCGAGATATAATTTGCTATGTCATCGATATACAACATGAACAAGGTTGCACTTAGTGCAGAGCCTTATGGAACACCGTTTTCAGTCTAAACTGGTGCTGATTTTGACAAACCGATCTTAACTTGAAAAGTTCGGTTGTTTAGGAAACTGCATAAGTAGTTGCTTAAATTACCGGTTATAGCGGCAGACTTTATTTTTATTAATAGCCCATGTCGCCACAAGCGGTCAAACGCTTTTTCTAAATCGAAGAATACAGCATATAAGTGCTGTTTATCATGTTGCGAGGTTAATAATATCTGCCTCTGTAAAGTGAGCAGATGATCTATAGCCGATCTCGCCTTACGCCCACCAGCATGCAAAGGAGAAAGTGTTATTTTCAAGGAAAAATAAGAGGCGCCTATTAACCATCTTCTCCAGCGTTTTTGAGAGAACACTCAGAAGAGATATTGGTCTGTAATTATCTGGGAAGAAAGGATTTTTATTGGGTTTTAGTATCGGAATAACTATAGCTGAATTCCAGCTATTGGGAATGATGCTGGATCTCCATATTTGATTGTATATTAATCGTATTCTAATTTTTGTTTTTGTTTCGCCAGTAATTTTCCTTTTCCTCTATTATATCATTCCTTTTCTTTTGATTTTTCTCTCTCGTTTTATTAATATTTTACAGTTTTTTCTTTTCTTTTAGTTTTAATTCATCCGTTTTAATTATAATTTATTTTTTATTCTTTCTACGACCAAATGGTATATACCGTTAGACCAATATAAAAAAACAAGAATTTATATATACGTAAGAAGTTTTAGTTTATGTTGTATTTATCATGTTTATATATATATATATATATATATATATATATATATATATATATATATATATATATATATATATATATATATATGTAAGAAGTTTCACTCTATTTTGTATGTATCATGTGCTGTTCTCCGAATTTGATTTTATTATTATTATTATTTTTATTATATTGTTATTATTATTATTATTATTATTATTATTATTATTAGTATTAGTATTATTATTATTATTATGAATGTATGTAACAGAATTAATGTTGCGACTGTTGACATTTTGTATACCACATTAGTCACGGTGTATATGTATAAATGTATATGTATGTATGCAGTAATACGTATATATATATATATATGTATATATAGACATTGTATATGTGGGTGCGTTCACATACATGTTTGTATATAGATTAAAATAATATATGTATATATATATTTTTTTTTATTTAGAGATCAGTAAGAATTTGATATAAAATTTTTGTTGTCTTACTATTTAGAGTGGCGCCAGTGCTAGTTGTAATAAAACAAAATAATATAAAATAAAAATAGCGCATTTGTCAGAGTGGTGTATAATTATTTTTTAAGTTTTAATTATTCTTTAAATTTGCATTAATTGGAATGCGAATAATTGAAGATAAGAAATTAGATTTTAATTATTTTAAAAATCGAGTTAAATGTCGAAATGATAACGATAACATTTATCGTATTGTTATTTATATAATTAATAGGGCGCTCGTCAATGATGAGCATAGCCTATAATTTTCGGTATTTACATACATTAAAGAGTTAACGTTTGTATGGTTGTCGTAGTTTTATGATCATTTTTTTCTCGATAAAAATTACAACTCAACCGTTACCGTTTATTTATATATGTATATATCCACTAGGGGGTCCCATGGTCTGATAAAATTGTGCTCATTTATTAAACTCTCATTTATTTTATACACTCAACCGTTATTGTTTATTAATATATATATATATATATATATATATATATATATACCTATATATATATATCCATTAGGTTGTCCCATGGGCGGATAAAATTGTGCTCTATTAAACTCTTATTTTATCTGTTCCTAACTCCGTTTATTTTATCAATATATTATCTAATTAAATATGTTGCTCGTCGTGTTAGTTTCAACTGTTTTTTAGCTTATCTTCAAATGCTATAATAAGAAACCTTTTTATTTTCATTGTAACTTACAATTAATTTGTTTAAATTTAATATAAATATTAGCGCGTTCACACTTCCAATTTTTTTTTTTTTTTTTTTTTGATACGGGTAAATTTTTTGTCTATATAAAGGGACAAAGGACTGGAAAAGATTCAATGTGTGCATATATAATTTACATGGTTTCCATGGTATGACGATTAGCTTTCTGAAAGTATAATGATTAATAGCACTGCCAGCGACCGTTGAACCATAACCGAAGTAGGCTGTGCCGTATACAATTAGTAGTTATCCCCGGTATCGAGGATATCTTGAGTCCATTTTCTTTTCAATCTTCGTAGATTGCTAGACAACATTGGTTGATGCGTACGTGATATTTGAACATTTGGATTGTTTTTTAACTCGCTAAAAAACTTCTTGTAGCGATTTCTATAGTACTCGCATACATATTCAACTTCTTAATCATGTGATGCAGCGTGATATTCGAAACAAAATATTGGAGCATTAGCTATTGAACGGAGTATGTTCGACTGTAGTTGTTGAAGTCTAAACCTCCAGGACATATCTCCATATAGGAGCCAGCACAGCTAAATAAACCATTCTTTTACCGAGTAAACTCGATGCTGATTTTTTTCGCATTATACATTGCAGACTGTTCAATCTTGATTTAATTATTTGGCACGCATGTTGAATATGTGGTCTCCATGTGAGACGCCGATCAAAAAGCAGACCCAGATATTTAACACGGTTGCGCTGTAGTAGTGTAACGTCATTGATTTTTACGGGTTCGCAAGACCTTCTGTTTAGAGTGAATGTTACTTGTCCGCTTTTTTCTGTATTGATTTTAATTTTCCATTTAGTAACCCACGAACTAATCTCATTCAGGTGTTCTTGGACCATAACAGATGCGTATACTGGGCTTTCGTGTAATGCTAAAATACATCATCCGCAAAAGTAGCCGACAATCTACATTTCATGACCGGTATGTCTGCTGTATAAATTGATAACAGCAGAGGTCCGAGTATACTTCCTCTGGGGAACAGATGCACGAATTATATATTTCATCGATAATACCGAATTCAGTTTTACTTGAAAAACTCGATCAGTTAGATTGTAATACTTTATAAATATCATTCGTCACATTGTCTCTTTCAGCTTGTATAATAGTCCTTGATGCCACACGCTAGATCGAATTTCCACATCTAGGAATATACCGTTGCAGTATTGTTTTCTCTCCAGTCATGTAGCGATACGATCGGCAATACGGTGTATTTGATGAAGAATGTGCTCTACGAAACCGAAATTGGTGGCTGGGGATTATGTCGTTATTTGTTACTACTTTCACGATCCGATCCTTTATAAGGGATTCAAAGGTTTTAGATGTGACATTTAATAAACTAATCGGTCGATACAGATGACGCCTGAGTAGGGTTTTTATGCGGTTTTGCAATTAATATAATTATCGCCTCTTTTCATTTTCTTAGGAAGTATCCGGTTCTCAATATTCAGTTAAAGATATATGTTAGAAGTAGGATAGTTTTTGGCGGGAGCTTCTTTAATATTTCACTTGTTATTTTGTCGTTTCCGGGTACTTTTCTTAATGGTAAATTATTTATTATCGTCTGTACTTCCTGGGGTCTTAGTTGGCAGACTAAGTTGGAATGGAGACTGTAGATTTCGTTCAATCAGTTGATCATGCTGATAATTAGTTACATCTGGGTGTGGTTGAAAATTATTATATAGATATCCGCCAAATGTTTCAGCTCTGTTTTTTTTTGTCGGTTTTAGCCCATTCACCCCATTTTCCATTCTAATTGGTTGCTGCTTTTGCGACTGTTTTAAGTACAATTTCGTCGCTTTCCAAACAGAATTGTCCTTAGGATTTAATGAAGAAAAAAAGTTTAGATTTTTTTTCATTATTAAAATCTTTTATGCCTTTTTGTAACTGCGCAGTGAGTTATACGCTATTTTTAGTGATGGCTGCCTATCACGTTGTATTAATTTCCTTAGCCTAATTGGTATATTATTTTCATTTTTCGTATTTGAGCCGTTATATCTCGTTGTTAGATTACACGCATTATGTATATTATTTATAATTTTTTCTACCGCATCGTCTATATCTTTATCATTCTTGAGTCGCATATTAAGATCCGTCTTTTGATTCATGTATTCTGTAAACTTAGTCCGAATAGTGTTACTCTTAATTAAAGATATTGGTCCAACTACTAAGCAAGCAATAACGGGAGAGCATGGTCTGAGCTTAATTCAGGAACCATGTTACGTGTTATTTTTAAGCGCTGAAGATTTTTAGCAATATAGAAATCCAGTACGCCAGGATATCGATTTCTGTGTGATGGCCAATAAGTAGGTTCCGATGGAGCAATGATCATTAGTCCCTCTGCATTTATTAATTTAGCGAGTAACCTTCCTTTTGAGTTGCTTTTAGTACAGTTACAACTTTTGTCTTTAGCGTTAAAGTCACCTCCAATAAGTAGTCTAGGCCCGAGACCGTGTAATATGTTTTTTATCCTTTCCTTAGGTATGACAATGTTTGGATGGACGATACATTACACCAACTGTTGTACACTCGTACCATTTTGTGCAGATATTCGCTGTTAGTAATTGATAGGCATAACATACTCCGGAGTAGGTACTGCAATGGTTTATTTTAGAACGGATCAGAATCCATGAGGTCTTTCATCAGGATGTGAAGCACAGTAAGCGCTATATCCACTAATAGAAAAGCTTTTATTGCATAATGTGTTTCACATATAAGAGCAATATCAATCCTATTTAATAGGAATAATTCAAGTTCTTGTTTTTTATTTACTATGACGTTGCAGTTCCATAACATAATCACTAAAGTATATTTATTCATGCTAATTTTTCAAGTAATTTAAGATTACTAGTATCGGTGTAATGATCGACTTAAATTCATTAGTTTATGGCCTCAACTACATGTGTCGAGAATCGTTGCATTGATTGGGCTGTTATCAGCATTTTGAATTTGATAAATTTCTATTCATTGCGTGTAAGTTTTTATTATTTAAGTTTCCCGTATGTAATTCATTATAATTAGTACTTCGTCTTGTTGGCCAAGGGTTTATTGCGTTTGTTGATCTTAATTCTGGAAATTGTTTGCGGGATGTTGCGAACGCCTGAGAATATTGAGTGCGTTCTTGTACTAGACGTTCGTATGTAGGACAGCTTCTATAGTCAGCTGGATGGCCTCCTTGGCAAAGCGCACAAACTGGCTTTATATTTTCTGTTTTTTCACACTTCTTCGAATCATGTTTGTTACCACACTTAACACATCTATATGGTAAATTGCAATATAGTTTCGAGCACGGTAAATAGAATACACGGTAGATATCACGAACTAGTTGCGCAGTAGTCAAACGAAATTTTGACGTCACCGGTGCCCACTAGTTCAGACAGTCGACTGTAGTAGTCGTTCCGTTCTTTCGCGTGTTCTTCCGTATTATTTCGTGCTTCTGTCGCCTCTTATACGAGTATTTTTTTATTTATTTTTTATTACGGTCAACAAATTAACTTATGCAATTTATGTGGTTTTTTTTTTTCGTTTAATACTGTCTATGTTATCAATTTTTATACATATATTACGTCATAGAAATGGTTAGATCGTTTTGATACTATATTATTATTATTAATATTTTTATTATGCCTTGTGGTGTCATGTTCTAATGATGGCAGAAACGCTCATAAATTAGGAATCAGTCTTCATCGGTTTCCCAAAGATAAAGCTGTACGGAAACAGTGGTTACATATGAGCAAAAGAGCTGATGACTTTAATATTGAAACTGCCCGCGTTTGTTCTCGTCACTTTAATGAAAATGATTTTGAACGTGATTTGAGATCAGAATTGCTTGGGTATAAACCAAAGAAAAATTTAGAAAAGGATTCGATTCCTCATTTGCGAATACCAACAGTAATTACGAGTCAGATATTCAAAATGAACGAAGTGAAAGGTATAACAAACGTGAGTCTAAAAAAGTTGTAAATTCTTTGTTAGGAAGCAACGCTAAAGACATAGGTTTAACAAATAATGAAATTTGTTCATCCAATAACTCTGATATTAGCGATAATAATAAATTTATTAAATTACAGTTAGAAAATAATTCCTTAAAACAAACTAATGAAAGCCTTTTAAAGGATTTGGAGAGACAGCGAAGGCTGAAATTACGAGTTTAAAAGTTCGGCTAAAAGCGTTTGAAGGAACTTTCTCGAAGTGTCAACAACAAGTAATCGTTAGTGGAAAATGTTCCAGCTGGTCTTCTGACGACATAGGCAATATCGTTAAGGTGTATTTCAAAAAAATCTTTCAACTTCGTAAAAGAAGCCTATAAGTATCCCATTCCAAGTGAAGTGACTATAAAACGTCGTTTGAGCGAATTTGTAGTTGCCCCGGGTTTTATAAATTTAAGTTTGAATATTTTGACATCACATTCAAGAGTATTTACGGACTTTGAAAAAAATGTTGTACTTTCATTCGATGAAATGAAAGTTCACTGACATATGTTACGACAGCATTTCGGATATAATCCGCGGTCCTCATTCTTACGTGCGGGTTATGATTATTCGTAGCCACGTTGGAAAATGGAAACAACCCATATATTATAACTTTGACTAGTGGATAAAAATTTATTTTTTGAAGTCATTAGAATGATAGAATCTACAGGATTCAAAGTTCGTGCGTTTGTATGTGACATGGGCCCATCAAATAGGAAACTTACGGCCGACCTTGGTGTTAATAATGATAAAACAAATATTACGCATCCGCTTTGTGATAATCGTAAGATCTGGGCTTTTTACGATGTTCCTCATGCGTTGAAACTATTGAGAAATCATCTTCTTGATCAAGGATACAAATTATCTAGCGGTGAAATTGTAACTAAAGACATTTTTCTAAAATTAATTGAATTACAGAAAAAAGGAGATCTTAAATTTGCTTATAAGATTAATCAAAATCATTTACTTCTTTCGGGGATCGAGAGACAAAAAGTCCGGATAGCAGCTGAGTTACTTTCAAGAACAGTAGCTGATGCTATTAGTTATACACCTCCAGGCAACGATCATGTTGTAAAATTCTTAAAAACAATTAATGACGGTTTCGATGTGCTGAATTCGAGAATTCCTTTTCATCCGACTAATGAAATGAAAAACGCATTTGGTAAAAATTTAATGAAACAGAATGAGACATTGGAAAAATTGTATAATTTGTGCACATCGATGAGGGTAATCGGTAGATCGAATTTGTTACCATTTCAAATTGCTTTTCAGGTTTCTATTCGAAGTCTTCAGCGGATGTTCTCTGAATTATATTGTGAAGGATATTCTTACATAATGTCGGCGAGGTGCAACCAAGATATTCTTGAATCTTATTTTTCTTTGATTAGAGGCTTGGGTAAATTTTATGATCATCCCTCGCCAACTGCTGTAAATGAAAGAATTAAGTGCCTTCTTTTTAGTAAAAATGCGGGTTCGATAATAAAAACTGCTAATTCGTGGAATGAAGCGCTGGTAACATTAAGCGCCGACGTAATAAATGAAATTGAAAAAGGTAGCGAAAGTAAATCATCGGAATGCGAAGAATTAGAAAAAAATATAAATTTTCACGAAGAAGAAAATGACTTTACTCGCGTGATCGAAACATTATCGGATGATAAAGAAAAGTCGGGCCAAGTTTCTACAAAGATCTGTTAAAAATGCTAGCTGATTGCATATCGTGTAAAAAAAAAAAAGGACTAGATACTGTTTTTGAGTACGGGCATCCAACAAAAATAAATCCACCTAAGCAAACAGACTGGCTGGCAACAATATCGAGGGGTACGTTAATGAATCCAACCGAGCAGTGGACAGACATAGTATATAATATGGAAAAAGATTTTAGCAATTACCACGGCAGTGATAACATCAATAGGAATTCAGAGGTAATGAAAACATTGATCAACATTTTAAAATTGAGATACAGCAGCGTCGGGATTGATGAATTCGCCATTTCCTGTATCGTCAGAACACGAACATTCATCAGAATTAAGACGCTAAACAAAAAGAAGTCCAGTAAAAGAAGAATCTACGGAAGCAAAAATACCGACGATGGACGAAAAAAAAAGGAATAAATTGATAAAATTGCAATAACTAAAATTTAATGAAATATTTGCTTATATAAATAAATTTTTATCATATTTTTGGTATTATTTAAAATATCCAAAAATTTAAATGAAACTTGCCTCATACTACAATTTTTAACGAAATTATTGCGTTTAAACAAGTTGAAAAACAAAACAGCGATATATTAATTGCGTTAAATAATGTTAATAGATATAATGTAATTGTTATAAAATTAAAATAAATTAATTATATCGAAAAGAGAGGAATGTAAAATTGTAAATATAATCACAGCTAGAGTAAGGAACCGAAAGTAGCGTTTACGTTGTACATCGTCGAGCTCGACTGGACACCAATGACGTAATAGCTGCTAAGCAGCCTGCGCGTGATCTGTACCGTGTATTCTATTTACCGTGGTTTCGAGTATGTGTCCATATAATTGACACTTTTTGCATTGGACCGTTAGTTTATTTTTACGGACCTCTTCCACGACTACTCGGGTATAAAGGAGTCCAGTTATGAGGATTCGTCGTAGATGGGTTTAGGTCGACAAAGTGTATTGGTAAAAAATTTTGCTTTGTTCTAGTATAACATTAACCACACTTTTTACACTAATAAAGCCTTTGGTTTCCAATTCTGTTTTCATTTACATCTGTAGAATAGTGCAAATTGCGTATCACTACTCTAAATGGTTTTTCTTCTGTTAGCTGATAGGTAAAGAAATAATAGTTTTTAGATCTTAGTAATTTATCTGTTCTACGATAATCATCTACTTGCTCGGGAATAACTGAGACACCATTTATTGTTGACTTTAATGAGAATTTAATTCCATTATCAGTTAATAAGTTTTTCCTTAACTGTGTAATATTTTTCACATTATTTATATCAGGTGGAATATTCCTTTTATTTAAGTTGGCCGTATTAAAGTTTTGACCGGTGGTTGGAGGATAAGTTTGCGTTTTTTACGTTAGTGCTTTTCTCTATGTTGCATTTTTGTACATTCGTCTTCATCTGTGGCAATGTGAATATGTCTTTTTTTTTTCTTTGGTAGAGTAGTCAACGAATCCGATGTATTAGAATTTTCTCTCGGTCGACTTCGTTTCGTATTCTTAACTACTTGCCGTTCGGTGTTTTTTTCACGCGATAATAATATGCGACTACTATTAACATCGTGATGTGCGATAGATTATCATTAATAACGTTGAAATTAACAGAATGTTGCGAAGAAGATATGTTAGGCTGAACTGATTTTTACTTGTAGGGACAATCGGTGATATTGCCCGACTAGGCGAGGGTGATCGACCGATCATCGCGACGGTTGTTGCTTGTTACAACGACAAATTAAAGACGAATGTCGGTGACAACAACACGCACACCGTAATACGAGAGCATAGACACGCGTTCCACGCACATACACTACTCGACAACGACGATAATCAGATAGGTGGAGATATCAACAACGATAATAATAATAATAATAATAATAATAATAATATAAGATTAAGAAGTTAAGTTATGGCGATGATGATAATAATAGAATAAAATATTGTTAATCATATGGAATTTTCTCACACCGCTGCCCGGCTGATGAAAAGAATCCGAGATAACGATGAGAGAATAATACTTTGCGTAAAACCAAATATTAACGAGAACTATTAACGAACTATATAACGAGATAAAGGCGGAACACACATACCGAATTCGATCGAATCACCTGTAATCAGACTAGATATTAAAGCTATTTTTAAAGAAAATTTTAATCGAACATTTTTTGGTCGTCGAGCAGTTTTCGAATTTTTTGAAAAAACAAAACCATCCGTCTTCTGAAATTTATTTACACGCTTATATAAGCAACTCGTGTATTATAAATCAACCGTTTGCTTTCATTCGTGTTTCTATATATATATATATATATATTTGATATCGGGCTCCGCAAATACGCTAAATATAAAAATAACAACGATGGAAAAAAACAAAATTTATAGTAAAAAATACATACAGATCTGCACATTACAGGTAAAGAAATTGAAAGAGTAACAAAAATTAAATATTTAGGATATTAACGGATGATTGAAATTAAAGTCAGAATAGAAACGGCGCGAAGCACATTTCAGAAAATGAAACGATTACAATAGAAACATTACACTGGAAACAAGATTGCTATAAAGCGTTACGTGCTGCCGGTATACGGAGCGGAAAGTTGGACGCTCGAGGCTGCATCAGTCGAGAAAATAGACGCTTTCGAAATGTGGTTATATCGGCGGATTCTGAATGTTGGGTAGATAAGATATCCAATGAAAACAAACGAAGAAAAAATGCGAAGTCGTGGCGTCAATAAAAAAAAAAAAAACGCGAAACAGCCTACTTTGGACACATAATTCGGAACAGAAAACACGTCACATTGCAGACCGTGATACGAGGAAAAATACAAGGCAGCAGATGTCGAGGACGCGGACGAAAAATCTTAAAGATTGGTTTAATATGCCGCCTGGCACGGCTACACCGGTTCATACGGACCGGATAAAGAAATATATTGTCAGATGGTCATCGGACCTACAAGAAGAAGGAGAATGTACGTCACGAGAATATTTACCTATGAAATTATTTATAAAAAATGCGTATAATATCGAAATCGTTACCGAATACTACTTCGAAATACGTATATAAGTCGGAATGGAACAGGCAGAGGTATGAAAATTATTACGAAAAATTTAACATAACCTTCGAAATGTAGCAAACTAAAAATAAGACACACCGATAGATATTAAAATCCTTCTAAATTCGTGAGCTAAATTAGTTACCCGCTGTTGCTGAAGTTGCGAATCACGTTCGGCTGTTTCTAAACCTCCGTCAACTGACATTACACCATTTTCAAAGACCGAATATTGGAAATTCTCACGCTGAACGTACGGTTCGTCCGATGGCGATAATTGCATCGTCCCTTGTTGATAATTTAAATCGTTCAACGACAATTGACCCTGCATCTGTTCCGGCAAAACGTAAGAATCTATCTTTGACTGTTTCCGTATGACGGATGTATGCACAGCTGGATGCACGGTTGTACCGTTCCCGCTGCCGCTGACCCCGCCGCCGTACATATTGTTAACGTCGACGTCCATGCGAGTATCGATCATGGAAATATCGTCGTTGGGTAGTACCTGTTTCGACGATAATAACAAATTTAAAGAATACAAGTTCAAAATTAAAAGCGCGAAATTAACAGCTTGGAAAAAACTTACAGATGATAAAAACGTACATATGGATTAAAGTATAAAATATTTACGAATTAAAATCCACAGTTGTTCCAACATTAGACAATTATGCATGTACGGAACAAGAAAAGGTGGATTTATTACTATCCAAATTATATACCTTAACGTAAAACCGTTTAAAGTGAAAACATATCAACGTAAAAACTGTAGTTAGTAATGAAGAAATTAATGTAATTATTAAGCAATTGAAAAATAAAGTGGCATCAGGAATAGAATGGATTTATAAAAAACTATTTCATAACTTGTTTCCGTGTGTTCTTCCAAAACTTAAGGTACTTTTTGAATTGTTTATCCGTGGAAAATAAGTAAAACTGTTATTCTGCCAAAACCTAAAAAGAATCCTCACGATGGAAAAATATTAAAACAGTTTAAAACCGTATTATCATTTTAGTGAAAAATATCAAATGCTCTGGGAAGAATACGTTGGTTCAACAAAACAATATTTTCCCAGTATAGACGACCGATTAAAAAACGTTGTATTTATGAACTATTTTAATGTACAATTTATTACCGAAAATGGTATCTTTAAAGAATATCTATACAAGTACAAAATTTCATACTCAAATAAATGTCAAATATGCAACCTACCCGATAATACTAAGCACATACTTTTAATATGTAATCGCAACAAATTTTAATGATACTTGTGTTACCCAACTAGTTAATAAGAAATTTACAAATTTTAATGATTTTGCTGTTATAGAAAAATACATGTAAAATTATACTAATTAATTAACAACATAATTAAGTTTATTGTAAAATAAGCTGATTAGAGCGCCATAAACTTAAATGGATCGGCTCTTTTTCAGTTTATTATTTATAATGTTATTGTATTAAATTTTACCAATACATTTACCGCATCGTGTATTACGAACTGGGACCCAAAAACCGACAAACTTGGTTTTTCCGCGATAATCGATTAAATCGATCGGTAGTTTCGTGGAAATATTTTATTCTATTTTTTTTTTTTTAAATTTAGTTATTATACTTTTTTCTTTATATACGATATTTACGCACGTTCATGAATCGTCTATGCAGTTAATATTATGATTATTGGTTATGTGCGAGTAAATTTAAAAAATTGTATAGGCATATGTACACGCACGCTTGCATATATAAGCATATATATATATATATATATATATATATATATATATATATATATATGTATATATATATATTTGTTAATATGCTCCATATTTGTAAATATTTATTATCGAGTTTGGCAGTGGGTAGATTTTAATTGATTTCCGTTAAGTTTGTTTAAAGCACATGCAAGAGATCGTTTATATGTAAATAAATATTTGATTAAACCGTGGGTTAGAAATATAACGCAGCGATGAGTACTGCATTAGACCCGCTTATCAATCTCGATTGTGCAGCACTAAGACAACTAATGGCCTACACCATTCTACCGGGCGAAGCGTATAAGTCATCTGTAATATATATTTATTATGCTCATTGATTAAACCTAATAATAGTTTATTTCAATTTTAATGTTAATGATCATATATATTGGCGACGACCCATTTGGCCGTCGACAAAATATTATTGATATAAATTTGAATTTTTTTTTTCGGTAAAAATAAAAAAACAATTATAACGCTCGACTGAAAGGGTTCATAATGACGACGATAATAATAATAATAATAATAATAATAATAATCGCAATGTACGAACTGCGTCGCCCTGTTACCTGTAACGTATTTCGGTGAGATTGCTGCTGGTGTTGATTTCGCAGTTGAGATTCTACGGTCGCATCGACAATAACTGATCGATGTATCGGTTGTGTAGCCGTTTCATTAACGGTTCCGGTGACGGCCATCGTATCGGATATTAAATTCACGACCGAAGGCTTATTTTCTACGGTCGTATAAGCGATTTTCGGCGGCGTTAAATAATCGTCGGCTGTGCCGGAACACGATGCGGCTCCGCGTTTAGTAGTTTTACGACCTTTTTTAGACGGCATAACTTTAGACGTAGTTTTTCTCTCCGTTTGATAAGCACAACCGTTTACTTGGACGCAACGACTATGGCAACAATCGGCGCAAGATAAACCGTCTGTTAGACAAGCCGTCGATGCGGTCTTTAAAAATTTCTGTTCTTCCAATACTTCGTTAATCGCCGATTCTATATGAGCTTTCACTATCTGAAAAGTAATTATACGCGTTTTTTTGTTAGATTTTTTCTAGGGTTTTTTTTTCTCTTTTAAACAAAATTAATTTGCACGTCGACTATTTAGAACCGCAAAGTGAATCCCCATTCTGTGTCCATCTGGAGGACATCTGTTCATCGGCACTGACCTTCTTTATATGCGATATCCTGCAACGACGTAAGTCATCGCAATTGTAGTTATATCCGCTTTTTTCTCGCATACATACTTATTGAGCTTCTGGACTGAGACGACATTGATCTCCGATCGTTTCTATTCTTAACCCAGCTTCTGGACTTGCATTCACCAGCTGACCGTCTTTATGCGCGATTGCAACGACGTATAATTGTAGTTATATATACTTTTTTCTCGCGTATATCACTGCGTGAATTACTGGGATTGAAATGTCGTTGGTATAATCGTTTCTATTCTTAATCACTCAGCTTCGGCATTTGCATCGAAGCGATAATTTTAACCGTGCCAACGGTGCACCAAATATTATTGCACAGCGTTCTAGAATTACGTGAACGTAACACCGGCATCATTTTCGCCTGGATTACAAGTCATCGAGGGATAATAGGACACGATGAGGTACATGCGGCACAAGGGCCTACCCAAATTTATTTGCCGATAACGCTAGGAGAAGACAACGCAAAATATTATATTTCCAAGTATACTTGGAAATATAAAGATTTAGTAATTTGGCATTCGAAATTTGGTAAAATCTGTTCTAGAAACAGCTGTCAACAGAATATATATATATATATATATATATATATATATATATATATATATATATATATATATATTGGTCACACGCTGAGTACGCACTTGTATCTACTGAGTGTCCAACCACCGCAAAACATGTGCAGTTTGCTGTTTACCAACGGCCTATCATATTGTTGTAATACTCAATATCGTTGCAATCAGCTGAAAGCAAGTATCCCGGATGTAAACAATCTCGACCGTCTCACCAACTTTATAATAAATGCTAAACTCTCTGTAATTATATCTAAGTAATTGATAATTCGAGTTAGCCTTATAGAGCTACTCGTATAAAAAAAATCGTCTGTACTCTTCTAACGCGCACTTGTTAGTTGATTAATTTTCCCTTTGATTATAAGTTTGGTAGCTAACATAAAACAAAAGTGATGGTATTTTCCCGGAAACCAAGAAAATGCTCGATATGGATAAACGAAACAGAGCTGGAACAAGTCTCAACTATTAAATACTTGGGTACCAATCTAGAAGATAGTTGTAAATCGAAAAGAGAAGTACTATCGAGAATAGAGCAGGCAAGACTGATGATCACAAAAATCAAGAACGTGCTAGTTAGGAAAGAACTGAATCTGGATTTACGATTAAGAATTGCCAAATGTTATGTCTTCTCGGTGCTCCTATACGGATGTGAAAGTTGGACGCTAGATGCTAGCCTTGAGAAGCGCATCGAAGCTTTTGAAATGTACCTGTATAGAAGAATACTAAAAATTCCTTGGGTACAAAAAGTCAGAAATAAAGAAGTTCTCAATAAAATAAATAAGAAGCATACAGAACTATTAAACTGTGTCAAGGAAAGGAAGCTTCGTTACTTGGGACACATTTTGAGAGGACCCAAATATGAAATATTACGAATTATTATTGAAGGCAAAATCGCTGGCAAGAGATCAGTGGGACGTCCTCAAAATTCATGGATGGGAGATTTACGACGCTGGTTTGGCTGCTCGTCCATTCAATTACTTCGGGCTGCTGTGTCAAAAGAGACTGTAGCCAAGTTGATCGCCGACCTTCGCAACGGAGATGGCGGATGAAAAAGAAGAAGAAGAAGCTACGTAGATAAATGTTCAAAATCTCACGAAGTTCTATAATAATATATATAACCTTAGCAAATAATTTTATGCAAGACGCCGCTTAATTGTGAAAAATCTAGATATTACCATTATTCATTTATGTAGCCAAAGAAAAAAAACCTACAAAAAAAAACGAAATTATATTTAATCAACTAAATTATACGACACTATAACAACCGACAATATGCAACTAGTTAAAATAATGTAAATGGCTTAGTAATAAAATAATTACATAAACCGACGTTTCAGCCGACAATGTTTATATACGTAGTCTAACATGAGCGGAGCAGTTTCATATCGTAAAATAGCTTCGATTAGTTTGTTCAGATGTTTTTTGCAGTTATCGTAATAATAATGTCGGGGAGACCTAGTTAGGAATGTAGATAAGGTATTCCGTTGTAGCGTTCAATGAGATTCTGCAGCGATGATTTCGCACCAGTCGCAGTTATTTGTAGGTGCTGGTAGACACCGATAATCAGACAGAGCGTACGTTTAACCTGGGTCTGACAACCGCTGTGTATATTAATTTTTTATTCGCAGTGTTCCAGAGTTTCTGCGAAATATCGGATAGAGTATGAGCATAGCTTTATGAGCCTTTTCTATGACACATTTGATATGGCGGTTAAAATTTATTAACCTGTTATTCATCACAACTCCCAAGTGCTGTACTTCGTTTACACCCATCTTACTTACTTGCTATTTATAGAGTAATATCAGGTAAAGGTGATGACGGTCATCTCCAAAAAAAGTATTGCCTCAATATTTTTTTCTACGTTAATGTGGAGAAATGAAATATATATATATATATATATATATATATATATATATATATATACACATATATATATACATACATACATACATATACATATATATATATATATAGGCGAGTGTGTGTATCGATTGCGCGCATGTGATATATATGACGCTCATTAAAGTTAATGAAAGAACATAATTAGGGATAAATTAATAACGGAAGCGTCATTTTTAACAATATCAGCCGGAGGTGTATAACGAGAGATTTATGAAAAAAATGTAAACGTGACTTTTTTCTCGATTGAATTTCGGTTCCTCCGAATTCGAATGATAATTTTATTTCGATAATTTCTCGTTAATGACTAATGAGATTTTCAATTTGTAGACCGGAACTATAAAGTCTGTCCACTTGACCGTAATTAACATTCCTCTTGAATTCCTCTTGACTGTTGCTTTCAATAAACGACCCGATTCGCAATTAATTCGGTTGCCTCGTTAACGCGAAAAAACGTAAAAACAAACTCGAACCATCTGAGCTAGACCCTCGTACGATTCTCTCTTTCTCACTTCGTCCGGGCATTTTCCGATTACTTTCCTATATTTTTCGCCCCGTCGTTCATTATATAATCGTATTACATATATATATATATACATACATGTATGCAATCGTAACCACATCACCACTCATTTTTTCTTACGTGTACTTCGAATGCTAACAAAACTATCTATTTTGCGTAATAAGGATCGGTATAAAATGCGTCAATTCTAAATATCGATAGGAAAAAAAAATAATAATAATAAACTAAGCCTCGTGGAGCGGCGAAGAAGTGAAACATAAAGACGTTTTCCGACAAAGACACTTATTTACTTATTTAATAAAGTCGCGATTGCCTATAAATTTCCCACAGAAAAGGAACATACTTATTCATGCATTTGGGTACTTATGTACGTACATGTGTATATGTTGATATGCGCATACGTAGCTGGTATATTTTTGTTTTTATTTTTAACATATTTTATTTATTTCCTTGCAGCGGTATTTATTTTTTCCTATAGGCCTGACATGTATCTCATTAATTTTCTAGATTTGTAATACTATTTAAGTTAACGCTGTTACAGTGTAAGGTACTTTAACTTTACGAACCCTTTGTTATGTGTACATCATTGTGAAGTACTTTTTCTTGTTCCTCTATACGTGGACTAAAATGTTTTCGTTCTCAAATCTACCTAGCACATACATCCTTCATGCATCGAAGATTTGAACGAAATAACGAATAGCCGTGCTCAGAGAAAGAATACGAACATGCAAAAAATTTTACTCGTATATATATATATATATATATATATATATATAATATATATAATATGTATAATATGTATTACATATATATATATATATATATATATATATATATATATATATATATATATAATATATATATATATAATATGTATAATATGTATAAAGACGCATGTCTGTCATAATTTCTGTACTTGTTTATATGTATGTATCTAGAATATGCACGTATATGTGAGTACATCATACGTGAAAGAGTGGAGTAGTCCGACTACATCCTTAAGAATTGCCTATATTGCCTATGTGTAAAGGCGCTTTGGTTCGCTCGCTCGTTTTACAGATTAACTAACCATATACAATCGGACGTCAACAAAAGTTTCACTTCGGTTAAAGGGTCTCCACCCCGTTATTCATCGTAAATTAATTGACGTGCAACGCATTTACTCGCACCTCTGACCAATCTTGCGGTATATGCTACACGTTAATGGGTACGGTAAAATACGACGCAATATTTTGTACATTTCGACCGCATCGTCCGCGAGATTATATTAAAAACTGTCCTCGACAAAACTGCCGGAAGACGACAGCGATGTGACACGAATCGATCTGTATTCGATAAAATGAACAAGAAGAAAGAAGCTTTATATCATAATGAGACATAGATAACAAGGTTCGTATAAGTACCCTTTAACGGTTAACTCGAAATAGCGTTACTAAATCTTGAACGAAACAAATGGATCTTCTAGTGGTGTGGGGTATTCTCTTCAGTTTCATCACTTGATATCGTACATTTTACTACACCGTCGAAACATAAGAAACTCTGGGAACAGACGTATGTGGCGTGTGTACAGATACCATCAATTGCAACCGTCTCTTCATAGATTTCCACGGTTTTACTGTTTTTTTGAAAAACATTAAGCGGACAAGGAATTGTACCTATCAGCCGATTGCGGTTCGGGCGTTACTTTTCGCCGGACCGCTTGTTCCTTATGCAGCTTAAACTCCTTACTACCTCTACCTGCTGGACGCACAAATCCTGATCTCGTGTTCTTCGAATGGTCGTTTTTTATTAGTAACATTACGCACTGATGCCTTAAATTACTGCGAGCGTCTCGTAATAGTCCTCCTTATAACGTATTGTGCCTTCATTTTGAAAATTTACATCTGTTTCCGGACATAGCGATATTTCTAGAGAAGTTGTACGAGTTTATAGAAATATCAGTAATTATAGTATCACGTTGGGTAGGCTGTAAGGGCATCCGTATAAAAAAAAAAAAAAAAAAGCAAATATTTAGTTACGGGAAAAACAAACGCAAGAAAATAAAATATGATAAAAAAAATTTATATATATATATAAGGTATATATATATATACGCATACACATATACATACACACACATATGCCCACATACCGTATTAACAGTACAAAATAAATAATTAACAAAGACACACGGAATGTATGCGTCGTTTTTTAACCGAAGTAAAAACATTGTTTAAACATAAATTCTCGTCGAAGATATCGTTTTTTAAAAGTATATAAACATCGGTCGACATTATTAATTAATAATTTCTGAATATAAAAAAAAAAAAATTTAACCTACCGATGAAAAATACGATTAGCAGAAAACGCGCAAATGACAAACTCGAATCGAACGAAATGATTGCTGAATTTAAATTTTCTATCCTTTCTAAATTAAAATCAAGAGGCTGTTACAATTTCTCGGGTAATCGATGTTATTAAGGACGAAACGGAACGAAATGCGTGAGATTGTTTCAGCAATAACACGTATAAATTGTAGCCTATGTATATATACATAAATTATATAAATACATACATATATATATATATCCGTATAATATATGGCCTATGAATTAAGTAGATAATAATGTGTGTGAAATGTTCGTACTATCACTACATTTATTATTATTATTACTATCATTATTATTATTATTATTATTATTATTATTACGTGTGTTCCATTTTAAACGATGTGAAAATTGAAGTAACACGGGAATCTTTAGCAATTGGTTTCATTTAATTTCACCTCCTGTTCGAACATTTCATCCGGTTCAGTATTATGATTATTACGTTCACATACAATTTGGTCATTATTAATATAACTTACCCTACACGATATCGCTGTTATCGTTATTTATTATTATCTTCGTTAATATCGTTATTCATATTTTACTATTATTATTATCATCATTATGATTACTATTCCCCAAAATCCGCCATATAATAAGGGTCGTTTTGCGACAGGCGGGGGTGGGTGGCAATTATATTATTATTTATTTATTTATTACGTTACGTTATCGTGACTGCTTAATAATTTGGTCCGTTTTGGACGAATTACTAACGTTAACGTCTAATACTTTTAGAATTTGTCGCTGGCAGATATTTTTTTTTTTGTCATTTTTATAATTTATTATTATAATCCGCAATCTTCATAATGCTGGTTTGAGTTTTGTAATACGACTTTTAATTAGCAAGCTATTACAAACTTCCTTCATGTTGATATTGGAAATTTCGATAATACACCGATTTTTGAATTTGTTCCATTATATACGGTGACAGTCCTCTGCACGCTCTTACTTAAACTGGTCGATAATATTCCATTGTTTCACCAACGGAGTACAATATTTACAACATCGACATAATTCGTTTCGTTTGTTCTGTAAGTTTATCCATACTTATTTATTTTTTCTGCATATACTTTATCAATATTCGACTATCTGGGACAATCTATTAAAGTACCTAACTTATTTGTCTTATTTATTAAAGCGATATCAGGTCTATTATGTTTTACTGTTTTATCAGTAAATATCGTTCTGTCCCAGTATAATTTAAAATGTTCGTTTTCTAAAAATTTTTTTTTCTGCGTATATTTTATAATACGGCCGTTTATCTTTAATTAATCCATACTTTATTCCTATTTCTCGATGTACGATAGCTGCCACATCATTATGTCTTTTAACATAAAATCTTGATTGTTCACAGCCACTTAAAATGTGTTTGTTTCACTCGCTTTGCCACATTTTCGACATTTATCGGAGATATTTGGTTCCTTAATGATATATTTCCTATAATTTCTGGTTGTTATCGCTTGGTCATCGCTATCAAAAATCCTTCTGTTTCCGTGATTTTCCACCTACCAGCGCCATTTATTCGATAGATAAGGGTGCACATTTTTATTTTGTAGTTCTTGTGCAAACTATGTTAGATTTCCATGTTTCTTTTAAGTCTATTCTATGATTAAGTTTCACTATTTATAATGGAGTGTAATTTTTATCAGATTTATCACTGCATGTAAGGCTAAATCGTTATACTTCTATCGATAAAGTATTTTCTCATTTTCTATATTTGATTATTTCGTAAATTCTCCGACATTATTTTAGTCCTGTTCCTCCTTTTCTTTTGATGTACAGTCTTTCAACTGACGCTTTCGGACGATGCATCTATTGGTTAAACATTTGCCCGTCAATAGGATATTAATTTTGTCAATGTCAGTTTTATTTCACACCGAACGAATATGTTCGAATTCGGACAGCATACGTATACTTTGAAATAACGACCTACTTTTTAATTGTGTTTTTGTCAGCTTCTTTATTCTATTTATATAGTTGGATTGTTCCTTCGTAGTTTTATGATCGATTCGTTTACACTATTCCAAGATATTTTTGTATAAATCGGTCTCATTCGTTGATCTTATATATTCTTTGAAAGTTTCTTGTTTTACTATCTTTCTTTTGCATATATTTTGTATTCTACACTTTTCTATTCCAAAAATTTCATTTTATGTCTCTTGAAAAATTCACTGTTAATTTCGATAAATTATTTATACCATTTTTCGTACCCGCGTATTAATATCATCCATATAACATAAATGTGTTAAGAATTTACTGTTTTATCGCTTCTTATATCATATACTTCGTTGAATTAAGTATGCTAGTTAAAGGATTTAATGCAAAATCACAATCGACTTATCGCCCCTTATATATGCCTCTTTTAATTTTTATATTTATTTCAGTATAATTATTTTCTTTAGTTTTAGTAATTAAGGTGGTTTTCCATTTTGCCATGATGTAGCATTTTAATTATTCCGCTATCAACCTTATATAAATGTAGCGCTTGAACTAACCAACTACGAGGAACTGAATCGTACGCTTTTTTATAATCTATGTATATAGATATCGCGGTTGTTTCTTAGAGCTTGCATTGATTTGATTATTACTAGTGGAGCGGATCGTCAGAATAACAAGACACGAGAATGAAGGACGAACTATGCGGATGTTACACTGGAGGCCAATTGGCAGCGGGAAGGCTTACGGCTATGTGGCTAGATGATGTTGTTAAATGAATAGGAATCAATTGAATCGGAGCCGCACATGAGGGAATGCCTACACCCTGTGTATGTAATGTACATATACGCGGTATATATATATCTATATACATACATATACATATATATATATATATATATATATATATATATATATATATATATATATATATATATATATATATATATATATCTTAATATATATAAATCTCGTGTCACAATGTTTGTCCTCAATGGACTCTTAAACTACTTAGCCGATTTTAATCAAATTTGCACACCGTGCGCAGTTTGATCCAACTTGAAAGATAGGATAGCTTACATCTCAATTTATAGTAGCAATGGGGTTTTTTTGGGGGGGCACATTTTCAAATTTAGATTTTTGTAAAATTTCGTAAGAACCGATTTCATAGATAACGGCATGATAAGTTCAAAGCAAAAAACCGTTTTCAAATACGATCGATAGGTTTTGAGTTACGAATTTTTCAAAATTGCCGACTTGCCACATTTGGCAGGGCGTAGCGTGGGTAGTAAAAATTTTTAAACGATTCTAACGGTTGAATATGTGTTTTCTATATAAGATCTATCGTATAAAGCGAAAAAAAAAACGCAAAAAAAAATTTCAAACCGAACCCAAAAATTTCAAGAACCTTTCGATTTTTTCAAAATTTCGATTTTTTCGCAATAATTCAGGAACGATTTGAAATTTGTAAAAATCGTCTAAACGAAAGTTACGCTTGATTAAAATACGCGTCTAACTATGGTATTACCGTATTTTTATAGCAAATACTCGCCGAGAAAATTACGGTTAAAAGGTTTTGGAGTTTTGGGCCCTTTTTGAGGCCCCTATGATAGGTAAGGGATTCGGATTGGTCTTAAAAGAAATTAGACGTGGAGATCTATCATTTACGTTATTAGGTAAACGTTACTAAAATTAACCGGTAGGTAACGAGAAATCGCGAGTTGAAAATTTCATTTTCGATTTTTAAAAATTCTGCCAGCGTTTATATTTTCGACTATAAATCGCTTACGTTTAGAGATACGGAAAAAATTGTTATTACCTAATTTGATCGTCGTAAAAAAACCTCTTAAACTAAGTCGTCGTCGAAATTCAAAAAAAATACTTTAGGGGTGTTTGGGGGGTGACTCATTAAAATTTCGATTTTGGAAAAATTTTTATAGAACCGATTTGATAGATGTTAAAATGACGAATTCGAAACAGAAAACCGTTTTCCGTTACAATCGATGGGTCCCGAGTTACGAATTTTCCTGACCTATCACCTTTGGCAAGGCATAGCGAGCGACGTAAAAATTTGTAAACGATTCTAACGGTTGTGTTTTCTATATAAGATCTATCGTATAAAGCGAAAAAACCGCGAAAAAAAAATCAAATTGAACCAGAAAATTTCAAAAGGGGGTTGGTCACCTTACGGTTTTTTCAAAATCGACTTTTTTCGCGATAAATCGGGAACGATTAGGAATTTCAGAAAATGAATTAAACAAAAATTAAGCGGTATTAAAATACGCGTCTAACGATGGTAGTTACGTATTTTTAGGTGAAATAGGCATCGAGAAAATATGGGTTAAACGTGTTTGTGGTTTTGTGACCTTTTTGGGGCTCCTATGATAGATAGCGGTCTCGGGTCAATTTTATACGAAAATAGACGTCGGGATCTATAATTTATGTAATTGAGTAAATTTATTAAAAATTAGAAATCGCGAGTTGAAAATTCAATTTTTGATTTTGAAAATTTTTCTGGCCGATTTGGGCTAGGCCGTGTCTACAATGCATTTAGCATGGGATATATATCTTAATTCATTGTTCAAAACTCTTTCTCATGGACAACTATATGTTGCATGTTCACGTGTAGGAAAACCATCGAATCTATTTGTATGTTAGCTAAAGACAGGTTAACCAAAAATTTTATGCACCGATTAGTGCTAAATTAAATTAAAATTAAAAGTATTTATAATTCGAATTAAAAAATATTATTGTTAAAGATTTAAAACTATCTGCCCTACCTACCTCATTCATAATTTTAAGTGTCACATGTTATTTACTAACAACTTTGTAATATGAAAATTTTTTCGATTTTACAAATGGCATCTATGTAAAAAAGCATAATGGTCTTCATGATTGATGTTCTCCTACCACTCCCCTTGAATAGTTTACTACAATGTAATACAACAAAAAACAAAAACTTTGGCCACAGCAACGCGTGGTCGGGTCTTCTAGTATATATATATATATAGTACATCTATATATCTACATATACACACAAACACATCTCATATTCATCTCTATTATCAACGTAAAGCTGATTAATATAGATAGAATTCTTTATTTCGATTAAAAGAAGTAAGCTGTTTTGTTTGAAAGTACTTACCGCTGAACGACGTGTTGCTTGATCTGGAATAGCTAAAGAATGTTGATAATCTGAAAATGTAAAATGAAAAATAATTCTTTTGTTAACGTAAATATGAATTAGAAATATTCGTCTAACTACCGGCTGAACTAATTATTACTAATCTTCATCTTAAAAGGCGTCTTACTCAATTTTTTCCCCTTTTTAATATTAATATTCTTTAGTCTTAAGTTTGTACATATGATATACTGCATGGTAATTGTTGGGTCTATGTTATGTCATCCTGTTGCCCATAAATATAAGTATACTTGCAAAGAACTTCACACACAAGTTTGAAATACTTATTTATTTATTTATGAATATACATTCGATATATGTGTAGTTTAATTGATATATAATTCTCCTCCGGTCCTTTTTATACATACAATTTTACCAAAATATATGATTGTTATTAAAAAAAAAAAAAAAAAAACTAGATTTGCTGATACCCATTCAGTCACAGTACCTTCTGTCCTTTTCTATAGACGGTACGTTAAACTTTGAAATCGTCTGTTGTCGTAATTAAAGGAAAAATCTAGTTTAAAACCATTTATTTATATAACGTATTTAAATGTATCTCAAAACTTGCTTTACTGCCACGAAATATAAGTTTCATATTTTCACCTCGACCGGTGTCGTTATAATTTTGTATGGAAAAGATAAGATGATAACAATATGAAAACCGGTTAATATTATCCAACTACATATTTTATTTTCTATTTTCGTCGTCATTTTTTTTTTGTTCTTTTCTTGTTTTCTATATATGATCGAACTTGAATATTAACTTCTCCGTGTTTCGATAAAATTGGCCCAACAGAAAAACCGTGCGATACGAGCTGACACTTTACCTGGTAGCTACTTTTGGTTCATTGGTTTGTTTTTTTTCTCTCTCAGAATATTATGCTAATAACGCAATATAATCGGCGAAACGTACGTGGTGAATTGTTAATTCCTTTTTTGATTTCCTTTACATCCTAGCAATCGGTTCCTCTAAAACGCGAATCGAGTAAGAAAAAAAGAACTAGAAGAGAAAACGGAGTTCGTTTCCTAAGACGAATATGTAACGTGAAAAGGTATTAACACTTCGAGTACCGAGCAACATTTTAAAGCTTGGTGGTAACAAACACATGTATCAGTCTCAATTATGGCCGACGATGTGATAAAAGATTCAATATTAGTCATTTCTGGCTGACACTTTTGACTTTGTAACACACTATTTCGAGATGAAAGTTTTCGTTTTGAAACTAATAGCGAGTAAGTTTTGTTTGTGATGTAAAAAAAAAAAAAAAACGTTTTTTTTTATTTAAATTTACGTGCCGTGTACCGCGCAATTATAGCTAGAGGCACGTAAATTTAAATAATTACAACAAAGGTATTAAATAATTAAGGTATTAATTATAACGAAGATATTATACAACAAAGGTAATAACGAATGCGTTAATTTGATAGATTTTATCGAAAACTCTATTAATGATATCCGTGTTATCCCTCAGCAAACTTTGTAAGTCGAGCGATGCGATCCCGTACTGTTTTCGGTATTTGTCGTAAATTGGACAGTCTACCAGTAGATGCTCGACGGTCAACTGACAACAACATTGTTGGCGGCGTACTTTTTTCTAACAGATGAATATGTGTTAATTTTCTGCGATACTACCTCTTCCATTCTGTTACTACGATGTGCCGAGTGCCGCTGTTTTGAAGATAATTTTATCGATCGTAGTTTATTCACCGTAGATATTCTCTGCCATATTCCATGCCGATTCGAAATGCTGCTTTAAGTATTCTTTGAAGTCAGCTATCATGGATATTTAGAAGCGGATGCGAAACGGCTGTTCTTGCTGATACGTCGGCTATTGAATTACCATATATATTGCGCAGTGTATCCACAAAAGTATTATGTTCTTAGATGTAGTTTGTAACGTGAGTTTTATTTCGTTGGCTATTCGATGCAAATTTTCATTATATTTAATAGAGTTCTTAATGCTGAAAGCGAGTCGGTACATAAAATGAAATTTTCATTTCTGTTGAAATCTAGTCGTATATAACCGATACTTTTACATCGAATTTTCTCGTTCGGTTTCAAAATAATAATTTTGAGCGCATCGAATGGTTAACGTGAAGGCACTGAATGATGAAAGTATCGGATGAAGACTTTATACTTTCATAAACACGTGCGATAAATGTGTCAGTCATGCAGAATAACTGATTTCATCACCGACAATTTTAATCTTAATAAGCACACACGGGTTTATTGTTAATTTCGCGAAAGACTTTGATACAGATTGGCACAACGGGATCTTGTACGAATTAATTAAATTCGATTATCCCCACTTCATCTCGTTAAATTAATTAGGTCCTGTTTACTTACATTCGTCATCTACATATTCGACACTTAAAACACGTTTTGCAGATATTTCGCGAGGAAGTATTTTAGGTCTTTACCGAATTTTAATATTATCGAACGATTTTCCTAATGTATACCTCCGTACGGGTTTTTACGCTGACCATCTGACGCTCTATTTCGCACATCGTTCAGAACTGATACCGTTTACAATAGGTTAAAAAAAAAAAAAAAATATACTATTTACAATATGAACGCTGTCGAGGATAAATATATCGAAAAATCGTACGCCAGACTGTTTACTAAAATATCTCCTCCGTCTCTGCCTGATATTACTATTAATGTTAAATGTGCGTCAGTTTAACTATCTAGGAGTTACTCTTAACCCACACATTAATAAATCCATCTTTTATACGAAAAAAAAGTCTCATATACTTGCACGAATTTTCAGTTACCGTTCGCATCTTTTTCCGATAAAGAATAAATTAATTTACACTACCATTATAATAGTTTACGCTTGTCCGGTGTTCAGAGTACTTATAAAAAACTAAACCGGTATTGGCGAATATCGACGCTTCTACTAGAATACAGTACACGCATTGCACGCTAAATATTCCTCATATTTATAAATTATCGAAGAAATTTTATGATAACTTAATTCCGGTAATTGGAGATTTTGATCTCACACACTAGATCATCGTCGTATTAAGCACCGATTTCTAATGTATTATACGATCAGATCTGTGCTACGATTATTATCATTATTATTATTTTTTATTTATATACAAGTCTAAATTTTAATATACGAGCTAATAGGTTTTTTTTTTTTTTTTTAAATTTTTCTTATTGTTATTTTACGTATATATATATATATATATATATATATATATTTTAAAGGTTTTCTTCCGTTTCTAAAAGAAATAGAAAAATTTTAAGCGATTAAAATAAATACGGGGTAAGAATTGCTCATGTCATCACGTTTTTACGAAAAAAGAAAATCACATGGACCGTCGGTAATGGGTCAACGTCAGTCGCCATATGACTAACAATATGGCCGGCACGAAGCTCGAAAGTGTTTTATGTAATTACTGGCGTTATAATAATAAACTGAAAAGAGTTCTCACCTTCCGGCGGCAATGGTGGTAAATATTCGTAGATCGGCTGCAATTGTTGAAGTAATTCTTCTTTAGTCCATTCCTTTGATTGAACGCACAAAGCGACGTTCGGTAAACTTCCAGTTAGTTTATCGTCATCCGGATACGGCACGTTTAAATAATGAACGATCACTATCTCCGGATTCTAGAGGAAAAGAGAAAGAGAGAACGGTTTAATTTTTTCTCGCTCTTATCCGGACGTTAGGAATGAATGTATCGACTAAATAAACGTCTGTAAAAAATCTCGAATATTCAACGAATAAAAAACGTAAAGACGATTAACGAGAAATTATCGAATAATATCGGCCGTTGTAAAAGTCAAATTACGAAATTGAGTAAAAAAGAAAAACATATTTAGAAACAGACGATATGACGTCATTGCGAAAATTAAAATGTAAAGAAAAATTATTCTTCTTCTTCGTTTGGACACTGTAGTGATATTATGAAACCGTTGCCTATGCTATTCTTCTTCAATTCGCACTGTCTTGAGCAGTGTCCAAAAAATAAAAAATAAAAAAAAATAAAAAAAAATAAAAAAAAATAAAAAAAAATGCTGTTCGTGTGCATGTAATCCAGTTAGTAATTTTATCTGGTCAACCCAGCGCATCCGCCGTCTTGCACTTTTCATTTTCCCGCATACTTTCCCGGTAATTATCAGATTTTACAGAGTCCGTATCTATGCGTCCGAAAAACCTCAAGAATCTCTTCTTTATTCTACACGATATATGTATGTTTAGTTTTTCGAAGACATATTCGTAAGTTTTCCATTCCGTCCACGATATTCTTAGTAACCTTCTGTAGGTCCAACTTTCGAACCCGTCTATTCTATTAGCGCAGTCTCTATACAGCTAGAGACCAAGTCTCCCACGCATAATACAGTAGTTTTTTGTGTTTATAGACAATGCCGTATCTTTCCATATCGAAGATAATATTTTTTGTCGCACTACGCGCTAATATTAATCTCCTCTTTATATCCGGTAAGCAGCTATCGTTATTTTTGTCAATATTGAGCCGAGATACGTGAAATTATCCGCGCAACATCCAATCCGCATATATTTTCGTCCGTTTGCCATTACACCATTTTTATCTACTATCACGAATTTTGTTCTTATCCTGTTTATTAGTAATCCGTATTCTCTGCATCGATTTTCGAGATTCTGTATTTGACCGTTTAAAAAAATTAACGAATTATAACTTTTAAAAATAAATTCGATTAAAATATTATTAAATAAAAATATCGACTAATAATTGTCTGAACGGCGTTAAAAAAAAAAAGGGAAAATAAATAAATAAACAACAGAAAAACATATAATTCGTTATATTAGTAATAAGAATTTGTTTAGAACTTTAATTAAAAATATTAAAATTAAGATACGATTATATGGTATATATTGGGTGAAGTAAGTTGTCAAGTTTTGATTAAAAGTTTCTATTACAATATATATATATATAAATGTTCGATATCGTCGTATTATCATTAATGTAAGCGGAGTTTGAAGTGGCATATTAATTGAATTGTCGCTTTAAATTCCATATTATAACATACATTTTTTTTTTTTTTAAATAAATATATTCTTTCGGCGAAAAAAAAAAGTATACAATTAAAAGTATTACATATAGACGTTTTCAGCTTTAATATTTTATATTATAGCCCGATCGATCAAAAATTATTTTTAGCGAGAAGAATAATTATCGAAAAAATTTCGAGAAATCCGAAGAATACGAATCGATCGGCATTTAAACCTTTCATTCTCGATGTCCGCTATATGGCACGTGAAATTTTAATGTTAACGGAAAGTTCTTTTATCGTTCTCCAAAAGCTACCGGTTACGCGTACCGAGCTTCTGTAATTTAGAATTCCATTCCCGATTACGATATTCGGTTAATTTAATTTTAACTGTACTAGTTAATTTTTTTTTTCCATCTAGAACTGACGTGTCTAACCCGTCATCTACCGGATGTAATGAATGTGAAAGAAAAATAAACATTTTTTAGAAGCAGTCGGTCCAGCGACAGAACACCCAAGTTATGAATGATGGCAGCCCGATAGCATTATCCGAAGTCGGTAATAAGTTTTCAGCCTTCTAATCGCCGATTGAATTTGCAAACTTATTGCCAGCGAATTTTCGTGAGTTTCCAATCTCGCCAGGTAATCGCGAGCAGCTCGTTTTGTTCCACATATTGTATCTGAAGATCTTTACGCAATAGTTAGTGACGTACCCTTATTGTGGTACCGCTGTATTTTTTGAATGTTGCTCTTAGAACGTCCCGTAGTTCGCAGCCATATAGCTAGATTGGTTTACCGCATTGTACAATAAAAGTTTATTTTTAATACATCTAGTCGCGATCTAGGTTCTAATAATCACTTTAATTTCGCTGTTTCGATATTTAATTCGGTCCTTTTTGCCGTTATACGTGATGATCGTGTTAAGATTGATCAAGATGGATTCCTACGTATCTAACAGAATAGTCTTGAGGTATTGTTCTTCCACTTAACGAAACTTGATATTTTTCGCGTTCAATTTTTGTTTTAGTAAATAATACACGTTAACATTTAGTTTCGTTAATTGTTATTTACCAAATTCTGACCCATTCAGCGATCTGGTCTAGCGTGAACATGTCGAGTGGACACACTAAGACACTCTCGTGTGAAGCTAGTATTGCCGTATCATCAGCGAAGGTTGCTATGTATTTTCTGGAATATCTCTCGTAAATACTGAGTATAAGAGTGGCCCCACGACACTGGCCTTACTCCAGCCTGAATCCTATTGGGGGGGGGGATGATTGACAATTATTAATTATTATTCGAAAATATCGATCCTCCGAGTATGATTTCGAAATATTATAATATTCCGGTGGCAACATTTGTTTGAATTTATCGAGAAGGCCCGGATGCCAAACTCTATCCGAAACCTTTTTTTTCTTCAAGACACTGTTCTAGCTTACAACTCGATGAACCTGCTGTACAGTCGAGTCTTCAATGCGGAATCCGAATTGATGATTCGGTATTGCCTTCTCTTTATCAATAATCTTCCGGAGGCTTTTTTCGTATTAATTTTTCAACGACTTTAGAAAACATCGGAAGGAGAGAGATGGGTCGATAAGATGTAATATTTTCTGGCGGTTTATTTGAATATCATTTTAATATTATCAAATTTCCGCGTAGTATCGGAACATACTGAATATACACATATGTCGGAAATACTAGAGATTTTCTTGGAAGTTGTTTGAGAATATTTGTAGTCTGTTTTTCGATGCTTTGTAATTTTTTAATTTTATTAAAGCGAGAAGATAAGAGGAGATTTGACGAAGAGAAAGAGCTCGAACCGATTTTAGGAATGCTTGACTGAACAGCTTGTATAATAAGATCAGTAAAACCTTTCAGTTCAACATCGAGCTCTGCATTAAATTTATAAGGCGCCTCCTGTAGAGTAATATTATCAGCAATGTAATTTCGGTATGCAGCTCAATCTGTAAACAAACAGGCGGACTTAATAGGAGATTTATTACATTTTCTATTAATTTGAAATCGTACGGGATTATGGTTAGAGCCTAATAAAGGTAAAGAAGAAACTGGGGCTGACTTATCGGAGTAGTGTTCTTAGCTAAGACGAAGTCTATAACACTGGGGTGGAGACGATTCCGGATAAAAAGTAGGTTGCTCGGGAGTTGTTAAAATATTCGAAATTATATTTATCACGACGTATTTAACAGACAATTGCCAGCAGAGTTATTTGAATAACAGTTTCACTATTTATGTCGCGAATCGACGATGATTGATACAGCGTTATGCGAGAATAAAAATTTTACAATAACCCGATTGAAAGTTCGGCTGTTTGGAGGACGATAAATCGAATTAATAACAAAATTGCCGTTAGACATTTTCAGACAAATACCGATAGCTTCGATTCTGCTCTAGGAAGGATTTGGTGCAGGAGAATTTAACGAATAATGCTGCACCACCACCCCCCTTCACGATCGGCTCGATACACTTTGAAATCTGGGCATATAATGAAGCTCAGTTTCACTAACACGAGCTAAATGAATATTTTCATCGTACAATAATTGAACAAATTCCAAAAAATTTTACCTTTAATGGGTATCATCCTAAAAAAATTGATGATATTACACTCTGAATCCAAGTATTGTAATATCAGCCATGATAGCAATTTTATCAAATATATCACCAGCGGCATCTTTAATTTTATTTACAACTATTTCGGTGAAATGTAAAATTTTGTCGACATCGATGTTTTTTAAATAACTTAAATATATCTGCGATTACTGTGTATGCGATAAGTTAACAAAAGCACTCGATATTCGTTACGAGATTGTACACAGAATTTTAGTTGGAACTTATCGCTCATGATTAACCCTTTCAGTCACCATGTCCGCTATATATGGTACATGAAATTTTAATACTAACAAAATAAATATATTTTCTGATTGACCACGACGAAATGTTTCAATTCTAATTATATTGATGTAAAAACATTGAAAATCATCTTCTAGAGTTATTTGATAAAAAGCAATAATAAACAGCCTGTATAAATTTTATAATTTTCTGTCAAAATTTCACGTGTGACTGAATGAATTAATTATAGATCAAATTTTAATTTTTAATTTAAAATTTGTTTATTATTGCGCGTTATTAATTTGTTTCTATGTTATACAAAAAAAAAAAAAAAAAAAATACAAATACGAAATACAATCCGAATGTTATAATCAATCTCTACAGAAAACATATCGGTAAAAATATAATCAAACTTATTAATAATAGTTATATAAAGAAAGAACTTATATGTAAAATTGAGGGGAAAATTTAAAATACAAAAAAAAACAATGAACTCGTACGTATCTTAGTTTATTTGTCGACATTTTGGGATTTATACTTACTGGAAAAGGGGATATGTTTTATACACGTCTGTGCTTATGATCTTTTATTATCGTGTAAAGATTTGATCGAAATAGATCGAGGTTTATTCGATATTAGTCGAAAGCGATCGTTTTGCACTGCCTGCACATTATTTGTCAACAGAATGTCGAAAAAGTCGATATCAACGATGAACAAAATTATACATAGACGGATATTTATTAATGAAATCGGTATATTTAACAATTTTTTTATTCCCGTCTACTTTAAAAATAATCACGGTTAAGACAATAGTTTTATTGAACGACATAATTTCATGTTTCTTACTTCCAAAAGCCAATAACAACGTCTGTGAAACGTTGGCAAAACTGAGGAATGTACGTAGCATCCGTATATACACTGAAAAAACAGATAAAAATATTTCAAAAATAATAAAAAACACACACACACATGCCCACATACATATATTATATATATATATATATATATATATATATATATATATATATATATATATATACCAAACAAAATATAACGCCGTTTAATCACTTAGATCGTTCTTTAGATCAGTGGTGCGCAAACTTTTTTCGACTTCGACCCCTTCAGTAGAGAGAAAATTTCCGGCGACCCCTAGATAAATGTTCACAAATACGATATATATTTCGCGCATTTTTATCGTTTTCATTGAATAAAAACATTATATCATGTGTAACACATATTAAAAAATCAGTAAAATTATCCGTTAACGAGATGTATGAGGCTGCGAGTTTCTAATTATTTTATCGATGTTCGGATCTATGTTGGTAATTGCAATTCGCATATCATCTTCAAGGTTTAAACGCGAGCGGTATTTAGTTTTTATTGCAACTAGTTTGCTAAATCCACCTTCCCACAAATATGTTGATGCAAATTGTATTAAAACTCTGATGGCATTCTTGCTTAAAACAGGATATTGCTTTGCCACGGATAACCAAAATTTTTGGCAAGGCTGAGTCTTAAATTGATTTCGAAGAGTATCATCACTAATCAAATTTATTAGTTGCTCTTTCTCACTAATTTGAATAGTTGAACTGCTTATCTATATATTACTTGTGTGTACGTATCTAAAATGTTTATGAGTACTTATTATATATATATATATGTATATACGTGTATATGATTGTATAAGTATATGTGTGCATATATATATGAAGTACGATTAGATCGTTCTTTAGATAACTATTGTAACGTGAACAGGTAGTTTTAGTTTCCGTAATCTCTCTATGACAGGAATGATTATTTCGTTTTCGTTCGTCGATTCGTAATATCGCGTATTTTCGATTTCTTCGGTAAAGTTGCAATAAAATATTAAATCCGAGCGTGAGTCTTACAAATCGAAAATACAATAAAAACTGCACATATGCCTAGCAGTGCTACTGATAAAACAACGATTTTGAAACTCAAAAGAATCAAAGCAGTAGATGGTGATACTTGGTTCGGTTTTCCTGATGAATTTCAAGCGTTATGCCACCATAAGAGCGCAGCAAAACGTTCTTCTATCAAGAGTATGGTTAATTCTATCAAGTCCCGAGGTCAGTATAGAAACCTCGATGCGAAACTTTCATCAGAAGTAGAAAAGATTTATCTCGAGATGAGGCGGGTAATTTTATTTTTAATAATTTCCTGTTGCCTGAATTCGAACCTTCTTTATCACAAACGACGGAATCAAGTATACGAACTTATTTCTTGTTTAAATGAAATTGTTGAAAAGAAGGAGGATTCCTTAAAAGAAATTATGAAACATTTTTAGTAGAAAAATTTTCAACCAGAAATAACAATGTTCAGTCTTGGGTCGATAATTTTGAGAAAGAAGCTAATCTGTTTTCGTTAAAAGGGTCGAAGTTAATAGAGGTTTTTCGTTTGTGCTTGGACAAATCAGTGTAAATGATTAGTTTCCGAGTACACAAAGGAAACTTGGTATGAACGCAGCCTGGAGATTGTGGAAAGAAGATTTAATTTTTACACTTTTGGCGATGTTTCATCGAAACCAATCCGTTTTGCATATCAATTTCGATACTTAAATGGTTCGTACACTGATTTTATTGTCAAAAAAGAAAGAATACTTCTTGAATTAGATCACGAAATTCCTGATTATATGAAGTTAAATCTTATAGTGCTTGGACTTCCTACTCAGATTCAGAATACATTAAGTCGATCCTCGATTACGTCAATAAAAGCTTTAATCCAAAAATTAAAGAGATTTGAAAGTGAACCTATGAAACGTATCGGTCCCTCAGAACAAGTTGGAAACGGAACAGTGGCTTCAGAGACACTGGACAAAACGAAAAAGACAACTTACTTTAATAAGAAACCGTGCTCGAATTGTTGTTTGAACAGTATCCGTTTACCTATTTTTGATCGAGTCCATTTATCTCGCCACTTCTTCTTGCCGTTAAAGTGCCTTGCAATAAGGTCTTTTGCTGTAATACACACTGGTTTCCTTAACTTTAGCTTTTGCTTCAAACGAATATCTATTTACAGGAAGTCGTTGATCGGCTTTGTACTTCTGTCATTCTATAATGCTTTTTTCCCGCGTACATATTCGGTTGGCGTAATATTATTGAGTACAGGTAGCCATGAGGCGTAGATCTAACTACTCCTATTATGGTATTTAGCTGTAAATCCAAAGTTGCGGTATGGCGACTATTAAGTTAAACAGGTGCTCCATATTCCGCAGCTGAGTACACGGATAAAGAAGCACCTCAAGAAAAACATTATTTCTAGATTTTGTTTTTGCAGTAGCATTTTCATGCAGTTATTTCCCAACGAAACACTTTATGCTCTCCTTTTAACGAGATGTTGACAAACCGCTTGCTAACCGTGCGGCTCGCGAATAAGGGAAGTAAACAACGGCGACTAAACGATGGAATGTCGCAGGGGGGCAGTTCCTATCTTATTCAGCTTATACACGTACGACTTAAACTATGGCGCATAATTTTTTTTTTTTGCTGACGACATTGCGTTGGCAACCCAAAGCAGAGACTTCCTAAAACTAGAAGAAGGACTTGAAGAAGATCTTGGAAAGATCTCGCAATACTTTAAACAATTGCGGCTCCAACTCGATGAATCTGCGGCTTTGTGTTTTTAACTTACAACTCAACTGGCAGATAAGAAGCTCGGAATTCGCTGCAACGGTAAATTGCTAAAGCATGAAATATCGTCCAAGTATCTCGTTATAGAGAAATATGAAATAGATGGAATTGGGTTTTTTTTTTTGTAGTAAAAACTTTAAACGATCGCTGAAAATTTCGAGATGAAAAGTCGCGCTATATACGTCGAATCTGAAAATCGCAGAAACCTAGAAAAATTATTTGTCTAGCAGCATAGACTAAGATAATTTAGCATTAAAAATCTGCTGTCGGATGAACCTGACCGACGATATTAGAAAAGGAAATTAAAGAAGATACCATTAAAAAAGAACAAAGCAAAGAATGGATGCTCGCTGAAGTGATCGAAAAAATTAGCCAAATTGAGGAAAAGAAGTAGAAGGCGTATAAGAAATTCGTTTTCGTCTCAGTAATATCGTCGAGCCGTATTTATAAACGTCCGTTAATTTGCGTTTATTTCGATCTATAAAATCTTGAAGGCAGTTCGAAGTTCCTTAATTAGCCGAATGTTGCGAATTTAAACGTCTCGAAATTACATCTAGACATATATGCGCGTACGTATGTGTGTAGATGTGTATGTATCTCTACTTTAAACTTTCTGACGATGAATTATGAAGTAGATTTTTCCTATATATTCATTCCCCCCCTCGAATATATTCGTGCTCTTTTTTAATTTTATTTTTTTCCAAATTTTATTCTATACGCTGTCATTAAGTTGCTTATTCTAATCGTCGATAACGCCTGATTTTACGCTTCTTCTTCGAATTCGTTTCCATTCGTTTCATTTATCATTCCCGAGCGTTACGTCGATATAGGTTTGAAAAAATTCCGATCAGCTGAGACCTACTACTATGGTTTCTATTTGTTTATGTTTTTTGTTAATCTAAGATGGTTAAATTAGTTTAAAAGACGAGGCAAATAGCTGAGTTCAACGAGGGCGATCCAAATTACGAATTTCTACTGTCTAAATTTTCAGTTCTTGCGGGTTATATATATTTTTGAGCGTCCCGGTTCCGTTCAGATTTAGAAGATCGGTCATTAACCGGAGCTTCAGTGGAATTGTGGCCTGCTCTCGACGCGAGCTATTTCACGAACCGTCTCGATATTGTATTCTCCCCGCGGATTTTTTCATTCGATACAAAAAAACTAAAGTGTTTTAATAATTCATCTTAAAACTACCGAACAGTCCGTATTATTTCCGTGTTCGACTTTGAAACATGTACTAACAGTTGAATTCGATGCGTTCGAACTGCTCTAAAATATTATCGTAAATTTAGATTTCGTCCGTAATTAAGATCGGTGACTATATAATTCCGGTGTAGATTTTCCCGAAAATTCCCGGTAGAGATCTTATCGGTTTATTTACGACGTAATAAATTTACCGTAAATATTCGAGAATATACTTTACGGAATCTGCATTCAATTGCCGTTCGGTTTATTTGCTAGTTAATTATGTCATTTGACGAATGCGATTTGATCTGATTTTTTTATCATCTTTTTTTTTTTTAAACTATCCTCGCTTTATATATATATATATATATATATATATATATATTTATATATATATATATTTATATATATATATATATTTCTCGTTCGTTATCCCACTTCATCGGTTCGCCAACACACATACATACACTCCGTGTCTGAATCGCCCCGATACTAACTGTAGACGAAATGTTGAAGAAACAGATAAATTTAGAACAATTCGACGATTCAGATCTCGTTACTCCGTCTTTATTCTGGATATACGTTTACCGTTCAGTATACCATCGTGTAACCGTATAAGTTCTCTTAAATCGTAACAGGTCGCCTAAAAGTAAACGACCCAATAATACCGCTTTATAACGGGTCGCAGGGCGGATGGAAGTTAATTTGTAAACTTTTCCGTTTAATGCAAACGCGTATCGTAAAGTCCGAACGAGTGAATATGCTATTCGTGTCTTGTTACATTTTAATTTATTACATTTAATCAGGATTTAGTTAGATTAGATTAAGTTAAATTTAAAATTTACGACAAGCTTTTAAATAAGACGGCATCGTTTCGCGGCGTTCTGCGTAAAATTGGAGCCGGAAAAACCCGGGGTATCGTCTTTAATTAAGGACCGTATCTCCCTGCCTAATTAAAACGAACGCGCGAGTCGGTACCGTGCATTCTCCTCTTTTTTTTCTATCCATACCGAGGGAATTATATTAGTACCTAACCAAAATCTTCAGCGTCCTTCTATATACACGCTAGTACTTCCGAACAACGATTGCCTATATATATATATATATATATATATATATATAAATATATATATATATATATATATATATATATATTTATATATATATATTTATATATATATTTATATATATATTTATATATATATATATATATATATATATATATATACATATATATATATATATATATAGTATATATATTATGTCCCTTACGACCGTTATTTTCGAAACGGTTTTCGTTAATTAGCATTCTACCTTTTTACGTAAAAACGATGTAGCATCGTAATTAAATTGATGAAAGATTATTATTATACCGGTCGAAGTAAGTTTTTTATATACTTATTTAGTTAGAAGAAGGCGTCTCTTCCCCCGCATAGGATTGAAAGAATCAGTGATGCAGTTAGCATGCGGTTGTATTAATTGTATTAAGAAATCCACAATCTTCCGATTAAATATCGAATGACAAATCAAACCATGGGTAGAAGAAGAAAAAGAAAAAAAGCTTTATTTCAGAGAATATAAACACTTTTCAAGGGTTAAAAAATCATAAATTTACCGCGGATTTTTTATTTAATACGAGTGAAGCATTCGTTAGCCTTTCATTTGAATTTTTTGAACTTATCTCCGGGTGGTTGTTTAATATTTTACGTCTCGCTACTTCGTTAATATTATTAAGCTCGATTGCGAACACTTAACTATCGATAATAGAATAGTAGAGTTCGTCAGGGCTCTGTCCTAGGTCCGATGCTATGTAAGTTTTATATTTAAGTAAAAATATTATATTTCACGTTGAATTGATTGAAATTTATAATAATTGAAAATATACGCCGTCTACATTGAACTCTGTTCTATATATATATATATATATATATATATATATATATATATATATATATATATATATATATATAACGGATAAAACAAATTGTATACTGTTAGCGCGTAAATTAAAGTGGCCTAATATTATGATGTTATTCTTAAGGTTATAAAATATTTGACACTTGTTATTGATAATAAACTGCAGTTTGATAAACATTTGGAACATATTGATCAGGCTGTAAGAAGGCAAATACGCCTATTTGATAAACTATATAATGTTAAGAACGATAACTATTCACATCTGACGAAGCTAGTTGCGTAGTGTCCGAGATACGCCTATTACAGTACAATTTTATGATATCGAAAATATATTATTAAACTAATTAATAGAATTCAGGCATTGGTTGTTCGACGATAACTGACTATAGATCTTATTGTAAAAAAAAAAGCACGTATTAGTTTACAATGCTATACATAATACTAATGGAGGTGGATTATATAATCTGGTTACTCGAAAATTGAAAAGTAACTCGTTCTTCGTACAACAAATACATACACTTGTTCGAAGAAATGGTTAAAGAATTTCAACAGAGCTGGAATTTGCATGTTGCTAAGCTTTTATATACCTTAACGGTTAACTTAAATGGTATTACTAAATCTAGAAACTTAATCAAACAATTAGTTAGATTATAAGAAAAAAAAAACAAGAACCTTCAACCATGGTTCCTTAAAAAATTGTAATATGATATATTTTACAATTTGTAAATAATTCCAACTATTGCTCAAGGCAATATATATATATAACTATCTATGGGGGGGGGGAGAAAGAGATGCTTTTGCAATAGGTGTGGGTCGATGCGGGCAACCTGTGATGTCCATGTTGTTTAGGTGAATGTCTAATTTTCTGATGGTAAATCACCGTGCCAAGTTTTATGGTAAGATCATGCTATTTAAAACCACCCGGTTAGACTTTCCCGAAGTCGTAGGTCTATGCTAATAAGCTGCAACCGACTAGGTTAAAGACACGTTTTCAATGCTATTGCTCAAACTCTGCCAAATCTCAAGGAACCAGTCGTTGAAAATTTGTACCACCCGAGGTTCCGTACTGCTGTGAAATACCGCGGAGAACATTTGAACATATACACATAGCGCCATACATTGAACTTTTAAATAAAAGAAAGATTTTCGTTAATACTTCATACGCAGCTTGCTTTATTCTATTTCAACAACGACTCAGACTGCTTCTATTGCAAAACCCTATATATATATATATATATATATATATATATATATATATATATATTTGTCTATAATTACTCAAATTCGAGGCGTCTCCCTCCTTATGTATATTAGGGTTACTTACGACCACGCCCATTTCTGAGGAATAGATTTTTTCTTTCGGGCATTTATTTATATTATATTTATCAGTACACTACCTCCGTATTTAGTAATTTCGGCTAATACGTTGTACGAAACGGATGCTTTATTATTTTTCGAAAATTGAACTGAGCTTTATATCACTTCTTCTTTATTTATTTCTGGGATGGTTTGTTTTTATATTCCCTCTTCGGTTGTAGTCGATTCTATTTTAATACTGTATATTTCAGGAAATGTAGCTAGAATGAAAAATAATTAATGGACAAAAGCAGTGGTGTAACTATAATAAAAGAAGACAAGGTAGGCAAAAATTAAGATGGCAGGATGATATAACTAAAATGCTTCAAAATAAACAATACCATAGAGTAGCTGGAGACCGGCTCGAATGGGACCGTTTGAGGGAGGCCTTTGCCCAGTATCAGGGCTAGATAATAATTATGCGTTAAATGATATATATATGTACGTATATGTATGTATATATGTGTATATGTATATATTAATGTATATTTAGAGTAAGTTGTACAAATAATTAGAACTATTATCGTTCACTATGGCTAATAATAATAATAATAATAATAATAATAATATTTCAGGAAAGTAACTTTTAAATCTTGTTCCATTATTTTCTACTTACTTAATAGTTGTACCACATCTGTGATTTTTATTTTCATTCGTATTTTTATAATGGTCTTCTAAAACTTTTTTGGATATCCGTTCCCTTGTAGTTTTTCATTTTATTAGTTAAGTGTTAAACTTTCTGATATCGTTTTTCATTTATTTATTTTTTCGAATTTATTCAATTCTATTTACTTAACCTGATTTTTATTTTTATCTATTTTCAATTCTCGTCTTTGTTTCAACAGATTTTTTTTTTCATAATCCGAACTTGTCCTTGACCACTTTTTTTTTTTTTTAAAAAAAAGGTGTTCATTACGTACAAGAAGAAGGTATTCGTTATGTACCTTTTAAAAATTTTGATTAACATTTCTCCGTATTCATTGTAGCATCTATACCGTGTAACTCACGTTTCTCCCAGACCACAACGAGTTCCAACTTCCGCATTAAAATTTCCTATTATTATAGTATGCTCGCAATCTTTTACTAAGATATCCTGTAATTTGAATGTTTAACATCTTTATACAATTCCGTTGGACCACAAACTTACGCTATTCCGTCAGATATTCTAACGTACGCGTCTATTTTCATCTTCTCTCATTTCTCATTATGCGGCCCAAGTATTCGACTTTCTTGGATTTTACTTTGTTCAGGATTTCCAGGGTTTTTTTCATCTTCAATAAAACATATTTGTTATTACCGCGTCCGGTGAATTTTCAGAGCTTTTTCGACATGCTTTTCATCAAAGTCGATGATTCTACTCCATATAGGAGTATTTAAAAAACATAACATCAGAGTAGTCTAATTTTCGTTTGTAAAATTAGATCCTTACATGTGAATAATACTTTCATTTTATGAAATAGCTATACTATTATTATCAACTGTAAAATAAAACAACTCGGGTATTGTTTAGAATCAATTGTTTTCTTATCAGTTACGCATTGTGCGGCCTGATTTACCTTTCCTGACGAACAAAAAAAATTACGACACAATATTGATCTTCAGTACTCGCATAGTTGTTGTTTTGTTCCACTTTTGGTGGGACTTGCACCATATAACGATCGGGTAGATATTTACTAGAGAAAGTGATAATTAAAATATATACATATATGGCGATATATATATATATATATATATATGCGTGTATATATTTATATGTACACATGAATGCATATATTCACACCTTTATATACAAATATACAACAGAAGTATATATTTATATATATATAAAAATGGATATTTTATTTAAATACAAACTTCAACCCCTTGAACTTTTAATTTCATATGATCTTCTCGTGTAGTTTTACCATCTTTACGTTTTTTCCAGCAATATCCGTCTCGGCGGTAGCGTACTTTTTTCCTACTGTACATCAACATAGAAGTGCTCATTGGTCTGTAAAAAAAAAAAATATGAAAAAAATTAATAAACACATAAGATCTCACTGTTAATAAAATGTATTATTTATTTCGGTAACAGATATCTGAGAAATTCATGAGCAAGTTTGCCCAATTATTTGCTATGCTCTGATGAATACAACAATTGACAAAATAATAACAATTTTATTAAATAACGTGTGTCAGCTGAATCGCACTTATGATATAATATATGTATGTATGTGAATGTATTTTGATATACATATATATATATTATATACATATATATATATATCTTCTGTTAGTTTCTTTATCATATAAAATGATATCAACAATGAGTGACGAGCAACTTAATCATCAACCCTGAAATATCGCAAATTAAACATATTTAACTTAGGATTTTCAGGGCTAAGTCAATATATATATATATTCAACCGTTGATGCTTGGACATTCAGCGCTGTAAAATGAAACATAATGTTCGAGTAATCCAAAATACAACTTCGTATCTGAGCATATTACATAGCTTTCACTATGAACTACTGATATTCTTAGTAGCCAATGTCAGACTTGATGTTCGAGTGCCTTGATATCGGAACAGTTCAAAATCACGTTGGATGTCTAAGCAGCACAATATATAATGATGTCTGAGAAAATCTCAATATGCAACTTGATGTTTGAGCAGCTTAATCAAGTTCCGGTCAGGGTTCTTTGATTTCCTGTGTAGCCCAAAATCTAAGTAGCTGGGTCAAGATATTTAGTTATTGAATACTGCGACTGAGAGGTCCATTTCCTGACCATGATCAAATTACTAATAAAACTTCATGTAACGTAATTGCGTTTATAACTAATATTTATAATGCAGTCGTTAGATTGACCTATAGATAATAATGATTCCAAAACCTATCCAAGTCACATCATACAAACCAACACATGTTTTGTCAGTATTATTAAAAGTACTCGAGAAAATAATATATTATACGGGATGAAACCGATAATAATAATTTAATTCTTAGCTATCAGTTCGGTTTCATTCCTGAGCGTACAACGTTGAAGTAGGTTCATCGAATTAATTGAGAATAGCCTGGTGGAGAAAATCATATGTGTTGGTGTTTTCCTCAACGTTCAACATGCGTTCGATTGGTTACGGCTCCTGGGTTTTCTATATAACATTAAATTTTTACTATCTCACACAATTTACAGTTTGTTAAAATCGTATACCGAAAAGTGTGGAAATACGTTATCCGAAGTTTGCCCGGTGAGGGCGGGGATTTCACAGGGTAGTGTTCTCAGCCCCGCATTATACTTGTTGTACATTACAGAGTTTCTTTGACTGCATCGGAAGTTGCGATGTGTGTGAACACGTTACTGCCATTTTAACAACACATACGGGTTTCAGTATAAAATAAATATCGTCGAGAAGTGGTGTGTAACAAGTGCATATAAAAATAAATAAAGATAAAAACTGTTCATAAGATCTTTACAAAAAAGTGAGGTGGTCAAATATTTGGACATGCATCTGGGTAGACAACTGATATGGAGGAAACAATAACCGAACGAAACAAGCTTCAGTTAAAACTGAGAGAATGAAAGTCTAAAATTAGCCCCCATAATAAATTGCGGGTATATAACACAATTTTAAAGCCTGCGTGGACACGTACGATATTCAGCTCTGTGTATGCCAAACCTAGCTACATAGATATAGTACAAAGATTTCGAAACCGAGCTCTAAGGCAAATAACACCAGCCTGGTATATCTCAAATATCTCAACACACTGTGACTTACACGTAAGTACTGTTTTCGAGGCGTTCTAGAACAGTGTTCAACACTATTTAATCCTTTGGCCATAAATTTACTTGAAAATTAGGGACTAGATCGTGTTAAACCAACTGACCTTTTAACTGTTTAGGGGAAAAATAAAAGGTCAAAAAAAAACTGTTGAGTTCATTCTTTTCGCATATCATCTACCCTATATCAACTGCATGATGATCTCGAGTTTGGTTAGTTGTAATGTAATATACATATATTAATTACTTTTGAAACTGAGCTGTTAATCTGAGTGTATATTATTATTTCTGGGTATGACTTTCAGTTCTGTGTAGTATGATTTTTTCTATTATTTCGCTTAGGTTACTGAATGATGACGTAGGTTACGAATTTTTAAGATCATAAATATCATTACCTAGTCTACTGGGTAGGGATTGCATTGATATTTTCCATAATTTAGGGAAATAACATGGTAGGAGGATCAAGTTTATTATAGTTGTTAATTTGACTGAACTTTTTGTGGTGTTTCCGAGAAAGATCGTAAAAATTTCATCTAGTCCAAAATATTTTTTGTTTTTAAGAATTTCGATACAATTTTGTATTTTCCTTAACTGTCGTAAAATCTTCAGCTGCGATGTGTTAAAAATTTTTCTTAAAAAGTTATTTTAGATGAAACTTTAGAATTTTGATGATTAGAGGCCCCATGTTATTGTTTCGCATGCGAATGTTAACAGAGTAGGCATTAAACTTGTGATTATGTAGCGATTAAAAATTTGGAATTAGTAAATATTTTACTAATTTTCCAGATATTTTTTATTTCGTATGTTGTTACGGTTGTTAATTAATTTCTGTCGATTGCTTGCACGTGATATTGCAACTCATTATTTATAGAAGAACAGCGGAATTTCTGATATTTCAGTGGCATCGCCGGAAGCTACAGTTAGAATAACTTTAGCGCAAAAGAAGCTACCTCATCTAATTCATCGTCTGTTTTAACAGGACCGCGACAGCGATATAGTTTTTGCTTTGTAGAATTTATATAAACAAGGTAATGATAAATAATTGCAATCCGGAGTTTACCGTAAAAACTACAGGATTATAATGATAAAGAAACACGTTCGAATACTACTGAGGGAATAATATTTTTGGCGAATAAAAAATCTAATATTATTCTCTAGATAGAATAGTCGGTAAAATCTGTTCAACCATATTTAATAAACGATTTCCTACTGCATTATTCGAATGATAGTTCCATGCTCTATTACATGAATTAAAGTTAACCATAATGTGCAAACTAAATATTACTATTTTCAACGGCGGAAGAAAGTATAACGACCACATACAAAAAGATGCGGATACATGTTTAAATTAATATTTAATTAGGGAATGCGAATAAAGTAATAGTCAAATACTAATCTTAAGCTTTCGGTACAAATCACGTATGCGGGCGAATTATGTAAATTTTTTGGTACTATGATAAAGAAAATTGTTCCTTAGTAATGTTAAATTTTTCAAACGTAGATCAGAGAACAGTGTGCTAATACGGATAAAATGTTTAATATCAACAATAGCAGCACCAGAGGAACTAGATTTGCATAATGTACACACTTGCTCGTAGGAACACAACATTTACCATAGAAAAAAATAGCTGAGCATTAGAAAAATTAATATCGATATCCCCTCTCTAACACGTATTTCGATTTCCCACACATTCGTAAGTTATCTAAAATTATTTATAGGTAAGTAGTCGCCTAGCTCCGATATGAAGACGGCGCTTAATTACGATGATGATAATGATGACTTTCCAACAGTCGGGAAAAGTATGAAAATAAATGCCTTTCTTAACGGCACATTCTAATTTAATGTTTATTAACTAATTTATTATAACTAACCTGATCATCGTTATCTATGTTCTTTTTACTTTACATTACGTTATCCCCTTAAATTATACGACACGAAAAGCACTAACTTGCCTATACTGAAAAAAGGAGCATGTTTTATACGGACACATTATAAGACTACAGCAGGAACGGTAGAGAGTGGGTCGCAGAAAAAAGAAAGATCGCTCCACGACGGAATGACGAAGTGAAAAAGATAATTAACCCTAAACTACTATCGTCATTTCATGTTACATAACTGCTATCGTGGGGTCATTTTTGACCCCAATCTTAAATGTGGGAAATAACATTATCCATTCAAAACACTGACTTTTTTTATACAACTAACTACAACACTTCTACAATAAAAGTATAATATTGTGAAAATTAAAAGGAAAATCAACATTATTGCAAACACTGTACAAATTTCATGCAAATAAAACAGAACTGAAATTATTTCATATAGTTCGAAAACAGGGCTCCGTCTGGTGAAATCTTTAATTTGTTGTCGCTTGCAACGCGTTAATTAACACCTGGAAAAAATTGAAACATTATACCTTGCATACTGTAAAAACTGTCGGCAATGTTTTTAGACACTAAAAAGTCTTAGTATTTTACATTGGTTGCGCCAAATTTAAATTCAAACATACTTACTGATCGTTACAATTGGAACATTTTATTTGCTGCGCCATATGAGTCTTGCAAACCGTTTGTAAACAATTTTGGCAACGTGCGGTAAATTTTTTATCTAATTTTCTGGGGCAAATGTAACATCTCTGACGTGTTGATTGTGATGAAGTTGTCTGTGGTATTGGTACATCCACTTTCAAAATGGAACAAATTATTTCACGCAGGTCCTTGGATAAATTAGACAAGTGTAGATCGGTATACCAATTGATCTTTTATGAGCTGTTGTCCTAACTGTTTGATGAAGTTATGACGAGATATCTTATTTTCATAATTAGACATCCTAAAAATGACATGACTGTTTATTGTAGCCATATCCATTACAGCAAACCATATTGCGAGTGGCCAACGACGACATCTTCTGCCTGTTCTATAGAGTGCACATTTCTGGTCTAGTGCATCTACACCCCCTTTGGTTGAATTATAAAATAGTATTATATCCGGTTTTCCACTGTCTTCATCCACTCTGTTATCATGATGCATCGATGATAAGAGGATCACGGATTTATTTTTTTTGGGTACAAATGAACAAATTGTCACGTCACTCGTAAAGCCAAATGTGCTACGACCTAATTCATGTTTTTTTTGTAGAAAAAATCCTGTCGGTATTTCTTTTTTATTCTTTTTCATCCTTCCCACATATTTCAGACCAACTTTTTTAAGCTCTTGCACCAATTCAACTGATGTAAACCAGTTATCACCAGTAACATTGCGATTTGTGTTTATTATAGGCCTCACAAGTTGTAAAACAGATCGAGTAGGTACACTTAACTTGTAATGATTCGGATGATTAGTTTTCCCAGTATAAATATATCCACTATAAAAGTAATGTGTTTTTGCATCACATAAGCACATAACTTTTAGACCATATTTTTGAGGTTTTCCTTTGAGATACATTCTGAAGGAACAACGTCCCTGAAATCCTACTAAAACTTCATCAACTGTTACAAATTCAGATGGGGTGTAATTTTCGCGAACATTTGTGACAAAATGATTAAAAATTTCTGAAATAGCAGCTAATTTGTCTCCGGCCAAAATCTTAGCATTCCTGTTGTTTATATCATCGAACCTTAGACAAGAAAGCAAAAACAGAAATCGCAGTTTTGACATGGTTGCTCTAAATATTGGTCTTGTCATCAGTTTCCCACAATGAAGACACATCCTCATGATTTGATTTGAACACACCAGCAAGATAAATAAGACCAAAAAATGCTTTCAGTTCAGTATGAGACAAATGACCAATAAACGTTGCAGTATTTCCATAGTGTACACTCATCTCAGTTATTTTAGCATTGGTATGATCTAAAATAATTTGAAGCATTTCTTCAGTAATTAGAAGTGACCAAGCTTGGTAAGGTGTTTCTGGTCCGCAAGTCAATGCTCTACCTTTGATTCCCGGCAAATGTGTTCTAATAATATTGTGCTGCCTACTGCGCGAAGTATTTGGCTGATATTTAGCCCATTTGAATCTATTCTTGCCATAATAATAAGCTGAATTTTTATTATCCGTGGTACTTTCGTCACATTCCGAATCAAAAGAAATACATGAATCAGTGTCATGCTCACTTTGTTCACTCTCTGCATCAGTCAGGCGGTCATCATCATCATGAATTATATTATCAATTTGAGCTGTTCCTTCAACATTCAATTCATTATCTAATTCTGAAACAAGATTCATTGGTCGGCCATCAATTAATATTTTATCAAAATCTGACATATTGTATACCAAACAAAACAACTTGAAAAAAAAATATACACGTAACTGCTATCGTGGGGTATTTTTTGACCCCCAAACACTTTAAACACAGAAACAGGAGCAATAAACAGGTGAACACATACACTACTGATACAAGGTCACACACAACTAGGATTATCAGGAATCACAACACCAGAGGTCGCTCTGTTATTTCAGTGTTACCCAAAATGTGTACACTGGGGTCTAAAATGACCCCACGATAGTAGTTACGGTTTAACGTCGAATCATTGCGCAAGGTGTGCGATTGAACAGCTCTGATAGCAGACCTAATGTTCGTTTACGACCATGCTCATAATGACGGAATGCTCGAAAGTAGTAAGCGAACATAATAATAATGATCTAAGAGTGTATTAGCAGGGGAATAAATTTCGATTATTTATTAGTGTTAAAACAGTAATCACTCAGTCTTGTTTAACCGTCCGTGTAACACTTGCATATCTTAGCTTATGGTGTGTTTGGTAATCAGGTCTCGTAAAAACATTCGAAACATTAAAAAAAAAAAAATGGTAAAATATTTTAGGCATTTCATAGAAATAGTACTCAAAAGATCGAAATATTTCAAGAAAGTATTTATTTATTTTTATATATGTAAAAATTTTTGTATATATATATATATATAATATGTTTATATGTACATATGTATAACGTACGTATACAGAACATAACATGATATTTGTTGTACTCGTATAATCAGAATCATTAAAAATATGGAAATTTATGCTGTAATAAAATCTAGAACTAGGAATCCACTTTTGAAATTGATATTATATTCAGATCTGAACATTTTGAATTCATTTTATTCTTTGCAAAAACGTTATGCGTACACATTTGGGTTGGTTAATTCCTTTTTTTTTTTTCAATAATTTGTTTTTCTACTGTTCCTTTCACGTGCTACTACTACTACTACCACCACTACTACTACTACTACTACTACTACTACTAGAAGTTGCGGTGCAGTTAGAATTTTCGAGTAAAATAGAGACGCAAGTAGAAAGAGATTAACCGGCCAAATGATACGGTTAGGCTTTTCGTAGCGAATATTTATTTTGATTACCGTAATGGCATACTTTTTCGATTACTTTATTTATTCACGTAAAATTGCGTAAACAATGATAAATATAAAAAATCAGCGTGTATTTATATATATATATATATATATATATATATACACATATGTACGCACAAAATTTTATAATATTAAAGGTACCCACGGCGTCGCCTGTGTAATTATTTTTCTTAATACCATATCGCTGTCGTTCATATATTAGTATAGTATACGTACATATACGTATATATATATATATATATATATATATATGTCCGTTATTTCAGCCACGCCCCTAATGCAATATAGTATACGTATATATGTACATATATATATATATATATATATATATATATATATATATATATATATATATGTCTGTTAAAATTTTTTTAGAACAAATCCGATAATATAGGTTATAAGCTGTGTGAATTATTGCTTTAATTTTTAAAAATATATTTGCTGTTTATGTATGGTAAAAATAGCCCAATGCAGTGATTATAATGAAAACATTCTCAAATCACAAACAGACATTATAATTTTATATATTAGTATAGATGATTATTATTGATCGCAGCAACTGAAGCTAGAGGCACGAGGGAGACGAAGTAAAATCAAGGAATCATGATCAGGTTAGATAGAGAGGAGTATTCATCTTTGAACAAAAGAGGACGTAAGGAGGGAAAGTTGAGAGACAATTTGAGTGAAAAATACAAAGGATAGTCATTGAGGATATGGCGCGCGGAAGTGACGCTACACACGGTACACTGTCGAAGTTCTGTTGATCGGGTATACGAATGGATTAATATGACCCAACCGTAATCTGCTGAGGACAATGCCGTCTCCGCCGTTTGGAAGCGATGTGTTCCAAGGTACAACGGAATTCTTGATTTGGCGAAACTTCAGGTCGACTGCCCTTGATCCTACATAACTCCGTACATCAATAGCTGGAACTGCGACGTTTGGGATCGGTAACGATATAGCAGCCTCTTTTGATGCTAATCTGCTAATTCATTCCCTGGAACCCTGGCATGAGCTGCAGTCCACAGGAATGACACTAATTGACTCGGTTTGACTAATAACAGCCGTGTCACTTCTTTGGCTAGGATGTTGATCTTTGCTGAATACATCGTATAAGGAGTTGAGAGCTGAAAAAGAGTCGGAACGTGCAGCCGATAGCTGTTGAATCTTAGAGCTTATTAAGAAGTCCAAGGCGGGCTAAATCGTATAAACTTCAGCTGAAAAGATGAAAAATTACTGAGAAAACGAATACCCTATAATGACGACAGAACAGCCAACATTACCCATTAAATGAGAATGCGTCACAACAATGATGAACCAATTATAAGAGACCGAATTATTTACGTGATATCCTCGGTTAGTAGTCCGTCTTTCGTCTAATTAATGATTTAGAGATCCAGCTTCATTGGACTTTCAATCCAATGTGGCAACATAGCGATTGAATGATTTAATGTGTTCGGTTTCAGAATGTTTATTTCTGATAAGATGTTGTTAAAGATGATTGTAACCGATTGAGGTGGTTTCGAAGAGGACGAGATAGCAGATGGAAGTAATTTATGAAGGAATAATTCAGAAACTTCTGACTGGATTATGAAATTGGTTAGTGTTTACTACACAATAAACCCGTGATGATACCGACGACTTCTCAACTTCTTAGAATTGAACGGGAGACGAATTAATTGACATGTTTTATTTCTTTTCTTTCTTTCTAAATAATTCATTTCTAAATAATTTATTTCTACATAATTTGTTTTTAAATAATTTCTTTTTAAATAATTTATTTGTAAATAATCTGTTTTATACTTCAGCCTTCTATTTCGTTTCGAACATCCATGGTTTATTTATAACAAATTAATCACGAATCCCTTTATAATAAACGAACAAAGGTCAAATAAATTATGCTAGGCCGGAAGTAAATAAACGATTTTAATCGATGGTAAAAAAAACGAATTTAAATAATTCTTGTTATTAATGTGTTGAAACGTTTTAACTACCATTCTGCTCTTAGAGATAAATTTTTATACATTACAAATATATATATACATATATATATATATACATATATATATATATATACATATATATATATATATATACATACATACATATATATATATATATATATATATATATATATTATTTTTTTTATTAGTTAATTCTCGTGGGAACGCCATTGACATAAATTATTTCACACTTTTCATACCGCTATATCTTTTAGTCGAATCCTTTTCATCATCGTCTAATATTATGCACGTTATTACCGGTAATACGATTGACATCCGATCCAATCGTTAGTTGTTTCTTCTTCTTTTCTTTGTCTTTCTCATTGCTGTTTGTGCTAAGGATTACTTTTTACGCCTCTGTATTCAATTTGTTTCATTAGCATATTAACTCGTGATAGTACTGACTGGTGTTAATCTATAACTCCGGCATTATTCACAAATGTATCGAAAACAACTCGTTTTTACTTCTGTATCCCACCCGAGTTTACGACGTTGATGTCGTCTAACCAGTGGCGATTTGTATCTGTAGTGGGTTCAAACATTCCCCCCCCAAAAAAAAAAAAAAAATTAAAAATTCGTAATAAAAATGAATAAAATATACAGTCGAGCGTGTAACAACATTCGACAGGGAACAACAACGAAACAAGTATTAACAACGGCAAAAAACTCACTGGTCACAACATGGGTCAGATTCGAATGCCGAACGGCCCAACCAATGGTGACTTTTTTCTTTGTGTTGCACAGTCAGCTGGATTTTCAATGTCATTAGCAGAAAGAATGTAGGGAATATTTTCTATTAGTACTTTTTGCAATCTAGGCTGTTTTGCACGCTCTTCAAGATGAGGTTATATCAGTGATAACGTGAGTTCTTTCATATATTCTTCTCTGTTTCAACTATCATTTTAACTGCGAAATTGTTTGAAGCTTTACGCGCCATCTTGATATGTATTTTATACTTTTTTAAGCCCTCTGAGGGAACTTAAGACAGGTAGCTCCCGTGCGTGCGCCACTGCGTCTAACGTCAATAACCGAATTTACAAAGAAGTCAGAAATTACTATTGTAAACGGAAAACGATTAATTTTACAAATTTCCGAGAGTCGTTAAAGAAGATGAATGTTTGTATTTTTCTACAGTTTCCCGTTATCGACACTCCACTTTTAATTATTTTATTTATACGGCCTGTGGCAAGCCGTCCGGATAGCCTATTGGCTAGAGCACGGACTTGTATGTGTAAGATACTAGGTTCGAAAACGTAAAAATTAACATCAGAAAATAAAAATATAAATAATCCTAATACTATAGCGTGGAAGGCAATAGCAAATCACGAACGCACAATACATATTCAGTCTTTCGCTTCCGTCTGGATAAAAGGCTGTTCGTATAAAGCTGTTTCTAGATTTTAGCCGTTTATCAGCGATTTTCGTGTAGTCATAAAATGAATGATGGTTGTCCTGGGATGTTTTCCAATTTTATTTCATTGCTGCTACATACCGCCTGATATTCGGCGGTGCGATGCTACTTAGTTTACATAACGGTCCTATTTGTGTTGGTCTTAGGCAACCCGTAGCTACTATTCTACATGCTTGATTAAGGGCAATATCAATTTTTTTTTAACGTGTCTGGAACGATAACGATTCGAAACCGGACATATTATATATATATGTGTGTGTGTGTATGTATATCTTGTTCTTCTTCGTGTCAGAAAAAGGATCTTTAGACGTTAAACGGTGTTTACCCAATACTCTGCAAACGCGACGCTGTTTCCATCCAATTGTAGTAGGTCATCGAAACCGCATCTATCTAGATGAAAAGATGTTGGATGGATTGCTCTTCGCCACATATACAGGCTTTGCTTCTTCATGTTTTCTCCTGTTCGACCAAATATTGTTCTTAATCTGTTTAGTGAACGCAATGTTCCGTACTCCTAGAGGGAGGTGCTCATTAGGTTGGAATTGTGGTTCGCGATTTTTCTTCGTCCATTCTTCCTTCCGGACATTACGTCGAGCGGTTTCCGAGTTTACTGTTAATGGCTTGATAACCGTCAATGTTGCGAGATTTCGACCATCGTTTAACCGGTTTATGTACGAACATCATATGTCGACTTTTCCTGCTTAATTTTTTCAATGCTGGTAGCTATTTGACGTCTAACTGCCGTCTAATTGCAGATGGAGCAATACCGGAAAGCACGCGAATTTCATTGACAGATGTCGGTTTTAAACACCCTGCGATAATGCGGCAGTTAGCGCGGTGTCGACATGTTTCGCGTGGATCGAATTAAACAATACCGAGTACGCGTACTCGGATATATATATTATATATATATATACATATATATATATATATAAAATATATATGTATATGTATATACTTTAATACGTATTAAAATTAATTTTCCGGAAAAATTATTCTTCTCTGGATTCGGCGACATAACGATGTGGGATCTAACTACAATGCCGCAAAAGAAGCGTGTCTAATATCGCCTAATCCAGCTATACTAATCCCAATAAAGGACTTCCTTCATATCTAAATTATCCGACATAGCAAACGTAAAATTCTCGAATTTGCAGCGATACACAACATCCACCGGATAAAATCAACCGTTTGTCATAACGCAAACAGAAGAAACGAAATGGTCACCTGTGCATCGTGTACGTTCAGGTCGCACATTGCTTACCGGCATAAATACTTATTTACTAACTAGCTGACCCGGCGAACTTCGTATCGCCCCACAATCAATAAATGTATAAATTTATTAGCTGAAACGCGGTTTTTTCGTTTCATCCGATAGATCGCTTTATTGTTAATCATGTGAATCATAATTATTAACAAAAATCAGTTTTATTTTCATTGTAGTGCTTTGTGATATACGATGTTTTTCGTTTGATTACCTGGCGCATAGACAAACAAATCTGATGGGTTTCCAACACGAGAACAGGCAACATACAATTGACCATGTGAGAAACATGGATTTTCCAAATTAATACCACAAACACTTAATGATTACCCCTGGGACTTGTTTATGGTCATAGCAAAAGCAATCCGCACTGGAAACTGTAGTCGTTTAAACTCAAATGGCACATCAGTCGGAATCATTGGGATGCGCGGTATGAGAACATCTTCTCGTTTATACTTTCCCTTTAGTATAGTTGCTTCTATCACGTTGTTTAGTAATTTTTTTATCGCTAAACGTGTGCCGTTGCAAAGACGCGGTTGGTTGATATTTCGCAACATTATAACTACCGATCCAACCTTTAATTGAAGATTGTGAGGTGGCAATCCTGGCAAATCCAGCGAGTTTAAAAATTCCGGTGGATAGTTGATTACATCATCTTGGTTAGTAGCTGAATCAACTGATTTATATATCCTCGATTCGCCTGTAATTTGTTCTTGAATTTTGAAATTTAATTCATTTACATCTATGTTTTTTGCAGCCAATATAGCTCGTTCGCTCAACCAATCATGGTTTCTGTAATTTTCAGCAGCATCTGGAACACCTTCTGAATAAGTTCATCTTTTGATCGAGTTAATTGACAAAAACTTTCTACAATAGACCTCTTTACTAAATTGTTATGTGCACAACGCAGATCAATTTCTTATGGTGAATTGCCCATAAAATAAATTTGCAGGAATTTGTAGTTGCTATCTGACACTGGTAACAGCGAACCTGCTTTGTGATATATTTGGCCTTGTATCTGTAAATTAAAAAAATATTATGTTCGTACCAAACACTATAAAATGAAATACAATAAATAAGTAATGTGGGTATAAATTTATTAATTGTCAGTGATCAAACTTAAATAATATTTGTTTTAAAAATAATTATGATCAACTGCTATAATACATACCTTGAAAGTTGGCATAAAATTTTCCCGAACTATATTTGTTGCCCCAAATGAAGTCATTTGAAAGCAATTGTTATATTGTTGGATATTTGTCAAAAAGTGTATGGAATCTGTTCCTATTCCTGAAACCAATGAGTACAATGGCTCCGGTGGTGGATCCAATGGTATCAATTTAACTTTACCATTTGCGCAACACAATCCATTGGCTTCGTTTTTGTATTTCAATGCCTTACAATGTGAGCAAATCGAGTTCATAGGACCAATAACAATACATTGGTAGTTACTGTAGTCAATTGACACATCGTAACTGAAAGCAGCTCGATTCAAACTTGAATGTCGCGCTCGCGCTCCACGCATTTGTGATATCCAAATTCTTTTACATCGGTAATTAACTTGGTTTGTAGCATTTTAAGTTCTTCTATCTAAATTGCTTCGTCTTATAGGAGGCATATCAAATATTGATCATACGTAACTAAACACTCTGCACAAAACACGATATACGAATTAATGACGTGAAAACTGATGCATTTTAAAACAAAATAAATAATATCGCGAAGCCGACCAAAGAGTTTCGGAACGCGAGACGTATTACATGAAAAAATGACAGCACGAAAAAATGAACGTTAGACAATTAAAAGTTTTAAAAACCTTATAAAACACGAACACGATTCAGTAATAGCCAATTATTTCTTCTAAAATTAAAAATAATATCATATATAAAAGTAAATGTAAAATAACTGGCTATAAATATATATATATTTACCCCCCTTCAACCCCCCAACCACCCTGAAATTATTTACGAATTTTTCTCGACGTAAAAACCATCCTTGAACTTCAACGAACATTTAAAAAAAAAAATTGGCCAAATTGGTCCAGGCGTGTTTTTCGTTACGATCGATAGGTGTTACCCTGAATCTTTTTTTAAATTTCGAATATATATAATTAACATTGGCCCGTGCTAAATGCATTGTAGGGCCGGCCAAAAATCGCCGGCAGAATTTTTAAAAATCGAAAATTAAATTTTCAACTCGCGATTTCTCGATACCGGTTAATTTTTAAGACATTTATCTAATAACATAGATTATAGATATCCATGTCTATTTTCTTTTAAGACCAACCCAAACTCTTTAGCTATCATAGAGGCTTCAAAAAGGGCACAAAACCTCAAAACTCTTTAAGCCCAATTTTCTCGGCGATTATTCGATATAAAAATATAGCAATACCATCGTTATACACGTCTTTTAATGACGAATAACTTTTATTAAAACACTATTTCCAAAATTTCGAATCGTTCGCGAATTATTGCGAAAAAATCGCAAGGTAACAACAAATTTTCGGATTGGGTTTGAAATTTTTTTTCGCGGTTTTTTCATTTCATCCGATAGATCTTATATAGTAACGACTATTAAAAACGTTTACGTCGCTCGCTATGCCTTGCCAAAGGTGGCAGGTCATCGATTTTCAAAAATTCGTAGCTCGACACCTATCGATCGTAACGAAAAACGGTTTTCTGTTTCGTAGCGGTCATTTTAATATCTACTAAATCGATTCTATCGAAATTTTTCCAAAATCGAAATTTAAATAACTTACCCCCCTTCAACCCCTAACCTCCCTGAAATTTTTTTTCGAATTTTTCTCGCCGTAAAAACCATCCTTGAACTTCAACGAACATTTTTTAAAAAAATTGGCCAAATTGGTCCAGGCGTTGTTGAGTTATGCGCTTACAACGTTTAGCGATTCATTTTTATATTATAGATAATAGAGACCGACCCAAATGTACTGCGATGCAATATTCCTTTAACTTGCTTCTCATCTGTCCGCTCTATTCCTTTAACTTGCTTCTCATCTGTCCGCTCTATTCCTTTAACTTGCTTCTCATCTATCCGCTCTATTCCTTTCTAACGTACAATCGTAAAGAATAAGAAAAAGTCGTCTTAAAATGATAAACTTAAAATGTAACAGATATTCGATCAATTTCGTTTAATAGTTCGTCCAGGTTATTTTTTTTTTCGTTTCTTTATATTTTCTGATTTATTTAATCTAACATATTCGTCCCTCTCATATCTCGCTGCTAATAAATTACCTCGTTGATTTAGTTAAAAACGTAAACACACACACACACTCTCAATGAGCGACAAGCGGTGAATGCGTTCGCAGTTAATTTTGAGGTTGCTAAGCAATTCCGAGTATAATTACGGTCGTTGCGGTACGTTTAACGTACCTAAATAGGAAGTGTCTTTCAGCGTTGTTTCCTAAACATCAGCGGACCATCTACTCCTACCGGACTGCGGCTTTCCACTATGTTAGCGGTAACATTGCGGCGAACTAACCGCAAATTTAGCGACAGTTTCTGCCGCCTGGTTGAACGACTAAAATAATATTCGTGAATGTCTCTCTCTCTCCTAACTACTACGACTTTAGTTAAACGAACGGCTTTCTCCCTTCGTTGTGAAAGACTAAATCCAAATAAAACTTTCTTTTTTCCTACTACTGACGACCTACCTTCGTAATTAAGGTTTTTTTTTTTTTTTTGTGTAAACATCGAAATTTAAACGGGAAAAAATTAATATTTAACGAAAAAATAATAATATTTAACGATGATAAAAAAGAAAATGGCTAGTGTCACCGTCGAGAATACAATAGAAATAATAATAGTGACAATAGTAATAATAATAATAATTCAAGTTTTCAAATACAATTTTTTTTGTCTTTTGTTTTATATTCAAATTAATTACATTCGAGAGCTAAATGTATTTACAAGTACGAATACAAAGCTACAGCTATGCGCATAAATGCGTTAGAGCGCCCGGTATTATTCCAATTATATACACACACAAGATACCTCTACAACCCGGTTACTCGAATGGAAAAAATGATATACATATTAAAAATAATACATATACATATATATATATATATATATATATAATTCCTACACTTATACATAAACATATACGTATATAAATATTATATATATAATACCTCATACACGCACTCGTACATGCAGATATACATAGACCTGTATATTAAATAATAATAATAATAATAATGATAATATGTTAAAAATTATAATTATAAGTGAAATTTTATTATCGAAATTATGACATTTTTCAAACTACCGTTTTGGGCTGTTACAAATATTGATATATGAGCGCTATTAAAACTACGCTGCTACTACTACTACCACCACCAGCACTACTGCTAATACTACTACTACTACTACTACTATTAGTAGTAGTATTATTACCACCACAACAGCAATTCATTACGCTAGAGCGTCTTTTATAGCAACTGCTAATTCCGGTAATGATAAAAATAATGGAAGGGAAAACGTAATAAAATCATAATAATAATAAGTAATAAATAATAATAATAGGTCATAAATAATAATAAATAATAGTAATTAATAATAAATAATAATAATTATAAATAATAAACAATAATAAACAATAATAATAATTACGAATAATAAATAATAATTATTATTATAAATAATAAATAATATTAATTGTAAATAACAAATAATAATCATAAATCATAATTACAATGACTTTTAAGATGGTAACGCAGCAATTGTTAAAGTCCGAATTTGTATTCTCCGTCGAAATGTGATCATCATTATATATATTAAATCTAATTAGTTAAAAAAAAAAATATTGGATTTTAGTAACTGTTTACGTCACATCGAGCCTCGAAGTTGTAACGAGCGTTTTTTTTTTCATTTTTAATTTTTTATTTTAGAAATTAAGATGAAATAAAGCCGCGTTAAATTTTATTACTTTTATTCGGCTAAATGGTTTATTTTTCATTTTTCGTAAAATTTTTTGGTTCATTCTGGCGAAAAAAAATTTTCACCACCGCCTCGATTAGATTTCTTACAACTGTGGGAAATTCTATTAAGTAGCGTATTCCATTTTTGTGTTATAATTTTGTGTGTGTGTACGTATTTCTTTTTTTCCTGGTTTTCACGAGGTTTAATCAGTACGTTTATGTACACGTAAATATATATATATATATATATATATATATATATATATATTTTTTTTAGCGTAATTCATTTTAATTTCATCTGTTTGTTTCTACTCCTCCGTCTCACTATTACATACTTTTATAATTCAACATCGTCGTTTAAATAATAATAATTTATTTATTTTATTTATTTCAAGTTCAAATTTCAAATCAAATCAAATTTCAAATTTATTGTTGTATATATATAGTATTACAATAATTAAATTCACTATTTCTGTAATTACAACTGCCTGTAAATGCGCAATAATGCGCGAACAACAGGCTAATAAAAATATACATATACATAAATATACATATACATAAATATACACACATATATACACACATATATACACACATATATACATACATATACACATGCATACATACATATATATACACATATGCATACACAAATACATACATACATATATACACATGTTGTACATATAAAACGGTTGGAGAGATCGGAAAGATATAATTGCAGTTATGAATTCAAAAGAACTTTAATTAATTTATATCCAAGTACCCGTCGAGACACGATCAACACCCGCACAGTAAGTAATACAACATTTCGTACTTATATGTATAGGCACTTAAAAACTATAATAATTACATTTTACTATGAATAAGCACATATACAAATTAAAACCTTAATTTATTGCCTTAGACACGTATATATATAAAGTATCTAAAACTGTTTCACATAATAAACTGAATAAATACTCCTACTAAAATAAACGTATTACATACACCGCAGTTATAATCCTATGTACAGTGAGCATTCAATTACCAAAAAAAAAAAAGAAAAAAAAAATATTGCGATTCCTACTACCAAAATTTTAGTGACGTTTTCCTAGATAAGTTTTAGATGCTAGACAGAAGAAAATCTTTCAAAAGCTTCCTTCGCCTTCGTTTGTAATTAATAAGATCCGTTTTTAATTGTTTAGGCAGAGCATTATAGGCCACAGCGCCGGCATAAACCGCTTGCATGCGAATCCGTGTTTTATTAAAACGTGGAACAGTCGCAATACTCTCACCTCTTGATCTAGTGTTTCCTTCGTTATTCGATATATTAAATTTATCTGAATTTTTTACGACAAAATTTAACAACTGCAATTTATATAATTCATGTACAGTAAAATATTTTATTTTGTTGTCTTTAGTTTCACTGAAATTTACTTGCTGTAGCACTGATTTCTGTAATCTCTGGATAGGTTCAATATGACATTTCGCCATACCACCCCAATGTAATATGCCATAAGTCAGAACTGGTTGGTACAATGCTAAATACAGACGTCGCAAATGTTCAGAAGAGAAATATTGTCTTAAGTAATAGAACAAATAATTTAGTTTCCTTAATTTTTTTGATACATACAACGAATGTTTATTCCAAAATAGTCTAGAGTCTATCTGAATCCCGAGATATTTAACTTCATTCACCCTATCTATTTTAATATCATGTTTTAAAGTTATCTGTATATTTTCCCAAATACTGAAATCTTGATTTGTGTAAATCATAAATTTTGTTTTGTTCTCATTCAGAGTAAGTCTATCCCTAATCAAACATTCGTGGATTCGAGTAACGTCGTCTTGAGCTAATCTCTGCAGCAAGTCCGGGTAACGAGAATCAACTGCAAGCACTATGTCATCTGCATAACTGAACAACCTACCATTTACCTTTAAATTGCACAAATCGTTTATATATATTAAGAAAAGATAAGGTCCAAGTATACTGCCTTGCGGCACACCTGAATACTGTGTTATGTAATCCCCGTACACATTGTTTATTTTAACAGCGTAACTTCTATTTACGAGATAACTTTTAAGCCATTCATATACGTTTCCTCGGAATCCATAATTATATAATTTTTGCAATAAAATTGAGTGGTCAATTGTATCAAATGCCTTACACAAATCAAAATAAACTGAAATAACTGATCTACCTTCTTCAAGGCATGTGGCAATGTGGGATACATGTTCAAATAAAGCATTATCAGTACTTTTACCTGAAATAAACCCGTACTGATTAATGCTGATAATATTGAACTTCTTGATGTAATTTAAGATAACTTCCTTCAAGCACTTTTCAAAAATTTTGGAGAACGTCGAGAGTATGCAGATAGGCCTGTAATTAGAAACTTTAGTTTTGTCGCCATTTTTATAAACAGGGGTTATGATACCAAATTTAAGTATATCTGGAAACTTACCAACATTAACGGATTCGTTAAATAGATATGTCAAAGGTGTCAAGAAGAAATTAATATTGCCTTTTATTATCGTTATTGAGATCTTATCATGGCCAAAGGACGATTTATTAGGTAAAGAGAGTATAGCTTTTCTGACGTCGTCAGTTGTAAAGTCCAGTAAAGCAAAGGAACTAGTAATCGAAGATGAAGACACACTCACTGTTTTTTGCCCAATTAACTCCCGCTGCTGTATTAGTCCATTTACACTATCTCGGAAATATTCATTAAAGCATTTAGAGACAAATATTTCATTTCCGTCAGTGTTGATTATATGATTTTCATTTGTTGTAATTTGTTTGATCCTAAAATTATCTTTCCCAGTAACATGCTTTATAAGCGACCAATAATTTTTTTGTTTATCTTTACATCTATCTAATAATTCTGTATAATACTCGAATTTTGCTTTCCTAATAGCATTTTGTGCTTTTTTGGAGCATTCTTTATACGCGTTACGTACCTGGGCGTCTAATGGGAATATTTTTGTAAGTTTAAACAAACAATTTTTCTGATTAATCACGTCAATTACGCTGGAATTGATCCATTCAGACCTTTTCCGTTGAGACTTTTTTATTCTTTTCACCGACGTGCATTTATTTACGAGGTCAGTTATACCTAAAACGAACCACTTAAACTTTTCATCTATAGTTGCAAAACTACAGTACATATAATTTAAATTAAACTCACCTAACTTACTACAAAAAAGTGCTCTATTATTTACTTATTTAATAATAGATAGAATGGAAAAATACACGGTACTTAAATGCTACATATCTATACGTATATACGTACATACATACATTATACTACACATAGATATAAAACATACGCACACATATATATTCGTATACACATATATACATGAAACATATGTATACCCTCTACATGCCTATGAATATACTTAAACATTTTAGATACATACGCACAAGTAATATGTAGATAATGATATTAATACTAATTATAATAATTCCATTACACCATAAATACAATACGCAGTAGATAAATAGGATATAATATCCGCTATGCGCGTGTGTATCTGCGTAAGTAGCGGGAATATGAATATTTTCAATTTCAATTTATTTGATTTTTGTTCAGTACATTTGAATATATACAAAGATAAAATATATACTATTAAAGAAACCAGTTCGAAACATAAGACATTCTTCGAAGAAGTAAAACAAAAAATTTAAAAATAAATAAAAATGTGTATACTTATATTTAAACGAAGCTTATATAGAACTTAATAGATTAGACTATATTTATGTACCGAACATATAACCCAGTTATAATTCTGCACGTGTACCAGGTCCGCAAAGATATTGTATAATAAGCGACTACTGTCTACATTAAATAGATTAATAATAAGTTTTATCTCACTCAAATTATATACACATTTACCGATAAACATTCAAACATTCACATCCACTCTCATTTGGCTTCTTCGGTATTTAAAAATTATTTACACACGTTGAAATTGCAATTAAGTTAAAGGTTTTGTTAAAAACCAAGTGAAAATATATGAGATATAATAAGCGTGCACACGAGCTATAGGAAATCAGACTGTCGGGTATTACAATGAAGTGTAAGTTAAATTGACGAGTATTTGTATTACAAAACTTAAAAATATTACGAATTTAACTAATTTACAATTAACAAATCTTAGCTAGTAAGTATTCGATTAATAATTTTCTACATTTATAATTAATAAGATCAGTTTTTAATTCTTTAGGTAATCTGTCGAACTTAACGGCAATGCGTTCTACTTTCGTTATAACTAGATACCACCGCTCTAATCTCACCACCCAACCGCGTATTGCTTTCGTAATTCGACGCATTAAATTTATTTAAATTTTTCAATACAAACAGTAATATGTACAGATTATATAAACCATCTCTACACTTAAAAACTTGTTATCCAGTTTATCGATATTTTTCGGAAGTATTAGATTTAAAATCGATTTTTGTCGAATTCTTTGATATAGTAATTTACCATACCGCCTCAATGAAGTATTCCGTAAGTCAAAACAGGTTGGTATGTGAAATATGTTCTTCTTAATTAAGGTGTTTTAGAGGGAAAAAAACTGATTTAAATAATAATAATAATAATTAATATTAATTGTAAATAACAATGAGTTACTTGTAAGAATTACATTGTGTATTCGATATTTTGCAACTAACGTTTGAATAGTAGTTACGATATAGTAACAGTGTTATTTTTAATATTTACGTTAATAATTTAAATATGTACTTCATTATTACGTTATATGGCAATGTGATGACTAATCGTCGTCGTTACTTTATAATGGATCCAATTTTAAGTAATTTCTGTGTTATTCTATACAATTCAATCTACACACATTAATATTCGTTAGTTAATAATTTATTATTAAGCACGCGTATTATACAATGTACACAGAAAAGTCCAATAAATTTGCCCCAGTGGTTATCAAAAAAATACAAATAACAAATAATAATAAATAATAATCATAAATCATAATTACAATGACGTTTAAGATAGTAATACAATAATAATAATAATAATAATAACAAGTATATTTCAACTTAATAAATAAATTACAATTCCCATTTATGTACACATATCGAGCTTACATATTTGCTCATACTGTGCGATATTTCATTTAATATTAATACTAATATAGGAATAAAAAAAACAACTGCAGGGAAAAAACACAAATAAAAACCCTGCTTAACTTTACTAATTTATCTATTTAATGTACAGTGATATATATATATATATATATATATATATATATATATATATATATATATATATATATATATATATATAGTGAACGCATCTTCTTATATATATCCATATTTTCGTGTACATAATTCTTATTATATAGCTTAAGATAATAAACAAAATTTAATGTATAGCGTGGTTTCGAGTTAGGTAACCATGCCGTTTAGAGAAGCGCATGCCTAATTCTTTTATGTTTATATTTTTTGTATTGTTGTTGGAGTGATTGTCGTGTGTAATTGCCGATTTTCCTTATTATGGCATGCGGGTTAGTACTACACTTTACATAGAATTTGTTGGACAATTTCAGATATGTATGGATGCTTTAATTTAGTGTGCATTTCTGATACTCTCGTATAAATTGGAGCATTCAATATAATTCGTAAACACTTATTTTGGAATGCTTGTAATTTGTTCAAAGTTGTCTCGCTTACGCTACACCAGATTGGACAGGAATATAACAGTAATGGCATAAAATAAGTTTTATAAATTAAATATTTGTCGGCTGTACTCATTTTTGATTTCTTATCGAATATAGAAAATAATTTATATAGTCTCGTATGGGCTTTTTCAATAGTGTGATTAATGCGCTTTGAAAATGTCAGGTTTTTATCAAGTATAGACCGAGATATTTAACGTATGATTTCCAGTATAGCTGTTCGTTGGATATTTTTATAGAATGTTCTGTTTGAGGTCTACGTTTAGTAAAAAGTATGGTCTCGGTTTTTTGGTTGTTGATTTTGATTTTCCATTTATTATAATATTTGTATAGTTTATGATAACTATCTATAAGTCTTTTTTGTATGGTGTCAATCCTGTAAGAAGAAGTAAACACTGCAGTATCATCTGCATATAACGCAGTGTTCGTGCCCTTTATACGTGGTAGACCATTTATATACAATATATACAGAAAAGACCCAAGAATACTGTGGAACGCCAGAGGAGTTTAGTTTGAGGTTAGAATATGTATTACTTAATTGTACTGTAAAAAGTCTAGCGTATAAATAGGATTTTATGATCAATATAAGATATTTAGGAAATATACAACAATTGTTCAAGTCCAAATTTGTATTTTTCGTCAAAATGCGATTATTATTATTAATTTCGACGTCAGTTACTCTGCGCGCAGTTTCAATTAGCTGCCACATTGACAAGCTCGTGATCGCCTGAAATGTAATCTATGAAACGTCACCGGTGGACTGCTTTTACACTTCCTTTTGTCGGTATTAAGCCAGGTTCTACTCCGTCCTACAAAAATATTTCAGACTTTTTTTTTTCTGTCTTTTTTCTGTCTTTTTTTTTTTTTATCGCTGAAACCATTTCACCCCGGTAATCACAGGTTTGACATGTTAGTTCAACGGGTGAAATACCGTACAGACGTCTATTTTAATGCTTCCATCTTTTGGCATAATACTTTTTTTCTTCGTCCACGATTGTTATATTTAATTTTCTTTATCTTATCGTAATGTCGTAACTTTCTATATATCATGAAAGTTACCCAACGTCGGTATTTTGCACATCTATACCTATCCCGCGCTGGATTCGCAATTCTGTTAAAAGCAGTTCGATTCGCTACAGCAATTCGTCGGTTTACCTTTCGTCCACTTTCCCGATTGAGTATAAAAATTCTTTTACTCGTCTTCGTTTGCTCGTAGCGGTGAGGTTTTCTCAATTTTATCCCTTTCATTTGCAGCGTTCCCTACACGGTACGCGAACTTTTAACGGTAACGCAATTGTTTATTTTCACAATAACAGGCATTCGGTTGACGTACAATGATGATTTTTAAAAAATTTATATAACGTATTAAAAATTATGTAGATAATTTCATCTTATGAAGCAATTTTCTTTAATTACTTTTGTTTTAAAAAAAAAAAAACAATAATTTTATATTGCAATTAATAACATGCGAAAATCGGTTTTTCGTTTCGTAAATAGTTCTCGGGATTTTTTTCGATAATTTTCATTTCTTTTAACCTTTCAATTATTTCTAATCGATAAATAAACCCAACGGATCCGTCCATATACGACTGATTTTTCCAATCACGACCTTCGCAAAAGCTAGTCGTCTCTTTATTTCTACCGCCCGCGATTCGTCCGGTTACAAAGTACAACCGAATAAATTAAAACTTATCACGAATTTATATATCGATGCTCGTTGAATTTACTTCGTCGACATTGGAAGCATTTGGAATTACAACTACGAATACATCTACCCCGATGTTACGTTTGGTCAATACTACTATACCGTATAGAAATCTGGGTTCTCACACAGAGCTCGGAAAAGAAAATCGAATTTTTTTAGATGTATGTTTATCGCAGAATGCTAAAAATATCGTAGATCAAGCGGCCAATAGAGAAGTGTCGAATAAAATGGTCACATCAAGCTGAGGTGCTATATATATATATATATATCGTCCGAATCAGAAAGTTAAAATACTACGAGCACATGCATGTAAATCTACAAAAATATCATCTGTTCCATCTTGTAACAAAACCAACTGAGAAATCTACCAGCGATTAATTGAAAATAAAATAAATTTGAACATTCCACTAAAAACCACAGAGGGTATAGAAATCTCAGTATAGAGTACCTGATCAAATACATTCAAGAAGCTGGCGAAACCGAGAGAAAATTATGCTGGTAAAAAATCAATCCTAACATCCAAAGTCGCTCAAAAATAATAAAGGATACGGTTCAAGAAAAAATATGATTAAGACACATATGGCAGAATTCAAGGAATCCTGGCGACAAAACGAAATTCAACGGAGCGAGCAAAGAGCTTAAAAATAAGATTATTAAAATGAAACATGTCACCTTTAGAGACTACGTTTCTACATGAACACCTAATGAAGTTATACTCCCTATGGAAGGCTGCAAAAATCGTGAAAATAAATAATCAAATACAATAACCGCCTATAAAAGAAACCCAAGCAATTAGTGGATAAGAAGCCATGAAAAAAAGGCTGAAACATTTGCTGAATACCAATCACAGATTTTTCGTCTCAATGAAATCAGTACCGACGGACAATAAATGCAGAAAGAGAAAGTTACCGTCAGGCTCCATAGCAATAAAATCAGTATCTCCTGACCAACAATGATGTTAGACTATCTTTTGAAGTTATTATATATTTTCTTCTTCTTTCGGGTTTTTTCAGTCCTAGGACTGGTACGCCATCACTATGTCTTTCTTCCACAGTATACGCCCTTCTCTTGAGTTGTACATACGACTGTACTCCTGCCTCCTGTTTTATGGAGTCCATTATCGTTAACCTAGGTCTGTCTTTCGGTCTTTTCCCGGCTATTTTGTCTTCCATTGCTTCATTTAGCATTCCGCCATGTTTCAATATGTGTCCGATCCGTTCCAACCTCCTTTTTATTATGCTTCGTAGGATAGAACGTCGTTCTTGTACTCGATCAAAAATACTATGGTTTGATACTTCGTCGGTCTATGATACTGTTAGCAAGCGACGCCAACACCAAAATGCTTCTAATTTTTTTCTATCTTTTACAGACAAAGTCCAGGTTTCTGACCCATACAAGGCTACTGGCCATACATATATTGTTACTATTCGTTTCCGTAAATTTAGGGACATGCTTCGCTATGTGATCAACGATTTTTTCTTCATGAATGCTGTTTTTGCCATTGCAATTCCGGCTGCTATTTCCTTATGACAGGATACGTCCTCTGTAATCCGTTGTCCCAAATATTTGTATGTTTTCACCTGTTCTAAAGCTTTTCCTTCTAGTCTTATGTTAACCATGTTTGGTTCTTTATTAATGCACATGATTTTGGCTTTTGCCACATTAATGTTCATTCCATATTTCTTCGCCGGCATGTTGCAGCCTCGTTAACATTTTTTCTAAACCTTCCGGTTTTGTAGCCAACACTGCCTGATCATCTGCAAACTTGATGATTCTTGATTTTCAACCGCCGATCTTGATTCCTTCCCTGTATGTTTGTAAGGCTTCATTGACAATCATTCCGCGCATATGTTGAACAGTAGTGGTGAAAGGAGGCAACCTTGCCTGACACCTTTTGTGATAGTTACTGGTTGTGTGTATTCATTTCTCCATCTAACAACAGCTGTATGTATAAACTTTTTATTACGTTAATTAGCTCGCTTGGTACTCCTATCTGCTCCAATAATGTAAACAATTGATTCCAACCGACTCTATCAAAAGCTTTCTCATAATCAACGACACACACATACATTGTGCGCTTTAGGGCAATTAGTCTTTCCCCGCATGAGAGTTGGTATTGCGTCTCTCGTAGATAACTGCTTCCGGAATCCACATTGTGTATCATCTATATAGTCTTCCATGTATCTTTCCATTCTATGTTTGATAATGTGGAGGAGAATTTTAGCTGCGTGTGATACCAGACTAACAGTTCCGTAGTCCGTACACAATTTAGCCGTATTCTTCTTCGGAATTGGTATTAACACTGACTGGCACATTTCCATCGGCCACGCTTCGGTTCTATAAATTTCGTTCGTGAGCTCCCACAACCTTTTAAATAACTCCTGTCCACCACGTAATATGATTTCCGCAGGGATGTGGTTAATTCAAGATGTCCTATTTTTTGGCAATACTTTTATTGCTGATATATAAATATATATATATATATATATATATATATATATATACAGAAACATTTAAATCTAAAAAAAACTCCCGGATATGATTTAATTACATCCAAAATAACTAACAAATACGCAATTATCAGAATCGGTTACTCACCGATTCAATGGACGTTCGTCATTATAATAATACTAATACAAAAACCGGGAGAAGCCTTCTGATGATATAAGATAAATGAAAACAGATTAATATTAAATTCGGCCGAATGTATACTTGGAAAAATTCGATACTATTCTCGGAAAACAAGATACTATTTTATATAAAACAGTGTTGAAGCCTATCCGACGGAATTCCACCGTAGGGAATAGTAAGAAAATATCATATAGCGATCATCCGAATAGGCCGATCAAAAATACTACGATAGATAATCCTCGCACCGTGATAGAGTATGTACGCGATGACGAAATATGTGAAGATTTTCAATTACCGATCGTTTGAAATAGAAACAGTCGACGTACGATATACAGAACGACTAGAAAATCAATCAGTTGGTACACAGGCTTACCAAATACCCGCTTCAAACGATTAAAACGATCGAATATAATTAACTCAATTAAAGATCGTATCAACGACAAGAAACGACGATCATTGGGAAGCAGTGCCGCTTATTGTCTTCAACTAGACAGATTGCGTGCAAAAACTTTTAAGAAAAAAAAAACATCTCGTACAATAGGGTGAAATTATAGGCCATATAGAAAACGTGGTCGAAATTTTCCTGAAAGGCCGATAAGACAGTATCAAATAACAGCACCCCACATTTGAGACACGTCCAGAGATATTTAATTGTCCCTGTCGGTGAACTTTCCATGGTGACATTATCATCATAGAAGTCGTCATTTTTATCTGATGATCTTGTAAACAAGAGAATCGTTCATCTCAGCTACTGCTGTTGGAGAAAATCATTTATTTTTTTTTTACAATGTTGCCACCACTAAGTACTGCGTCTACAGTTGTTCTCAATTCTGCGTAGTTCAATTTAACATTTTTCCAACCCGTTCGCAGGGATCATTTATATTGGTGTGGTCTACATGATCACGAATCATAATGTCAACATTTCACTACAGTATTGCTAGGCTAACTGTCTGTTTACTTCCATGTTAAATGATACTGCTGTTACTGCTTATACAGCTGGTTTCAAAGAAATGTGTGCGCAACTTTTAAGTAAGTCATTCCCTGTTCAAGATCGTGGAGTACATATATCTCGGACCAGGGAACGGACAATTTATCGTTAATACTGTATTATTAACTACTATTATCAAGAAGCGAATACAAAATTTCCCACTCATAAATATTAATATTAAAAAACGAATGTATGTGTAAAATAAAATAAGTAGTGTGGGCGCAATATTATTATTATATTTATTTTATTTTAGGACGCTCGACGGTCATTTGCGTCCACCGAGATTAAATACAATAAATTACAAAAGAAAAATTATTTTCTACTTACAATACAATATTAAGTCTAGAATAATTTTATGAAACCAGTTATTTTAAGAAAGTATATTACGCGTTGTATCTTCGTTGTAATACTTCGCTTCAATCTAGTCCACTTATTAATGATAACGTTGTTGATCGAATTTCGGACATTCTGTGATAACGTGTTCTACGGTAAGCGCTGAATCGTGACAAAATTTTACCGACGACGCATTCTCCTCGATTCTCGTGCGTTAGCCTAGTGTGGCCGATTCGCAATCGGGCCAGCACTATTTCTTCGTGTCTGTTCGCTCAGTAAATCCATTGTTCTATTCGCGGTTTAATTCTTCTTCATTTGTTCTCCGTTAACACTCTTGTCGGACGATATTTATCGAAAAGTTTATTTGTTTGCTAACTCGGTGGACGCAATACAATACAGTACAATATTATTATTAATAATAATCGGTTGATTGTGTAAAACAAAACAATAGTATAAGCGCAATCATTTGCATATAGGTTATTTTAAATTAATCAATATATTACGTGTATGTACAAAATTTCATGGAAATCGATCGTTACCGAGATGTCCAAAATATAGATATGTATCATATATAAGATGTAATGAACGTATAACACGCAATTTTATTCAATATGTTTGTATCTATCACGGGGTTATTAGGGTAATAATTTAAGATCTGATACAGGAAAAATAAAAATTATTCACGATTTTAAACATTTTACATTGTACTATAATAAAGGAATATAAATAAAAGTAGAAACCAAAAAAAACTTAAGAAAAATTTTGCTTCAATATACACGACTGAAAGAAAAATTAATCGTGTTTCTTTGTTAGGTTTTTAAAAATAGTTTCATGTGAAATCAATTATATAAAAGTAAGAACAAAATAAAACATATAGAAGATAAATTGCCATTTACATACACTATTCGAATAAAAAAATAACTGGAATTTGTATAGTAATATAGCCATCTTAATGTATAATGCGTATGAAAATATATATACATATATTCATACATTCGACAACGCACGCACATACGTACATATATATATGTGGTATAAAATAATATAAGCACACATATATGTATACATGCAAACACACACGTATATATATATATATATATATATATACGTAAAAATATGGAATAAAATAAGAGGAAGAGACGGTTTGTTATATATATATATATATATATATATATAAGCACACGCACACAATAATATATATACAGGTAATGATCCGTTTGGTTAAGAAAAATGAGGGTTCGGATAAAAAAAAAGTCGCGTTTAAAAGGTAAGAAAAAGGGACGAATGGTGGAGATTTACAGCTTTTAGGACGAAAGCAATAAATTATTGCCTATTGTATTTCTTCCAGTAGTAACCTGGTCGCGGACGGCCATGCTCTGGCCACGGCCCTTTTCCATGGAAGAATAATTTATGACTTTATCCCAAAACCATAAACAATCTAGACTATCCACTAACGGTTCGACCGTCAGGGACGGCTGATTAGAAACTTCTATCTTTTTCTCACTTTATATCTCTCTCATTCATCCTTAATATTTGAGTGTGCACACGTGTGCGTACAAAAAATAAGTATTAACAAATGTTGTAGAGAATGCTGGCTGTTCTTTCAATCTTCCTTCTTATTTGAAGCTTCTCTCTCAATCATTCGTAACAACTTATACTGCTACTACCCTACAAACGTGCAATTTTTTATGACGCGATATTTGAAAATGTAACGGTGCTTATTTTATATATATGTATAGATATGTATTTTTTATGTAGATACGAAAATATTAAATAGAAAGAGTATATATATATATATATATATTACATGTATGTGTGACACACACACACACACATATATATATATATATCGAACCGGAAATCGGCCACAAGAATGATGTAAGATGATCTACATACCTCTATTTAAGAAAGGACAAGTTACAAATTGCCAAAATTACAGAACTATTTCATTAATACCGCACACCAGTAAAATAATGCTCCGAATTCTAAATAATCGATTAGCAGAATTCTCATCCAAGCAGATTCCAGATGAGCAAGCAGGATTTGTATAGGGAAAAGGAACTCGAGAACAAATTTTAAACATAAGACTGTTGATTGAAAAAACCAGAGAACATAATATTCCGTTAGTGTTATGCTTTGTTGATTATTCATAGGCATTCGACAATGTTCGTTGGGAAAAATTGTGGCCTGCACTTATTGAAATGGGAATACCAAGGCATTTAGTGTATTTAATAAATCAACTATACGAACATAATATAAACACGGTTCGTATTGAAGGCCATATCGAATCAAAAGAATTTAAGACGAAAAAAGGTGTAAGACAAGGATGCGTCTTATCACCGGTACTTTTCAATCTATACGGTGAATATATTATGAGACAGGTACGGTTGCAGTGTTGGTGTTTCCATTGGTGAAAGAATCATTAATAACCTACGCTTTGCAGATGATACAACGCTTATAACCAGCTCAATTGATGACATGAGAATATTACTCGACCGACTAAATAAGATAAGTGCCAAATATGGATTAAATATAAATAAAGATAAAACAAAACTAATGGTGGTTGATCGGGGAAACTTAATACCGGAGGTTGAAACACAAATCGATGGTTATGAAACATTACCCAAGTATATATATTTGGGTTTCGTTATTGATGATAAAGACACTTCAACGGATGAAATAAAAAGACGGATCCAGTTGGCTCGAAGTGCCATGAGCAAATTAAACAGAATATGGCGCGACGTAACAATTACAAATGCGGTAAAAAAGAAATTGGTGCAGTGATCGGTGTTTTCTGTATTAACATATGCGGCGGAAACGCTGAAAGCCAAAGGTAGGCAATGTATCGATAATTTCGAAATGTGGATTTGGAGGCGTATGCTACGAATACCCTGGACAGCGAAGCAAACAAACGTTTCTATATTACTCAACATTAAGCGTAGATTGTCCAGCGATGTTCTTTTTAGAATATTACGATTTTATATCATGCGAAGCGATGACTCCGTGCAACGATTAGTAATTGAAGGGAAAATACAACGAACGCGTACTCCTGGTAGATTACACATCAAATGGACAGACACGATCACAAAAGCGCTTGCGCAAAGTCAATAGCTGATTGTAAACGGGAAGCTGCAAACCGGATAAAATGGAGAAGAAAAATTGAAGAGGCTGTAGCATGAAAATGGTCACGACATCCCTTAGGGGGATTACGACTGAAGATGATGATATATATATTACGACGACCGTCTGTCCTATACTCACCATGAAATAAAAAAATCAATCAATTTAAAAATAAAACTTATATATTTGAATATTCATTATTTATACTGATAATCACATAAATTAAAATATCATGCTTTTGATTTCTCGAGCGCATGCGCAGTCGCCATCTTCTGATTTCTTGCTCGATTAAAAAAACATCTCAGAAAGATCGCTCGATACAAACGTTATATAAGTTAATTAGCAATGTATACCACGTAAATTACTGCAGATCACAATCCAGGTTAATTTAGTCACTATTTTCACGGTCGATATTAATAATTAGATACAATAATTTCGGAACAACCGAGTACAAAAAAAATTACTTTTGAAAAAGGACGAGATATAACAATATAACATGTATCTGGGTGAGCATGTGGACGCCTATAGGATTAGAGTTTTAGAAATTCTTTTGATACAATGTACGTATATATAAAAAATAGGAAATATGTCTATAACAAACGTAATAACTGGTGTAGCAAGAGCATCGACAAGGAAGTTAACAATGGACAGAATGAAAATAAAGTTGGTTGCTTCGGCCTTTTAATGGAATATTAAAGGAAACGATTCCGAATTTTCGGATTGGTTAATCCCAAAAAGCGAAATCGGAAGAAGATTTCGCCGAATTTATAAGTATCATATACAAACGACAAAAAAATAGAATTTCTAGCAAGTGTACGTTGTGTATGTAAATATTTATATTTATATTGATAGACAGATAGATAGACACACCGATAATGTAATAAGAAAGAGTAACATGTAGACAGCAGGAAATTTATAGATTCTTGAAGCTGTAAAACGTCGTGTTATAGAGGACATTCGATCAAAGCCCAATCAAATAATCCGTCAAGGTATATTTATGGAATTAATTAATATTAATTTTGTTTTATTAAATTAGTAATAAAATTTTTAATTCTAATCTATGAATGGCAGTCACGTCATTCTATACATTTTAATTTAAAATTTTTGTTTAAAAAATTAATTCGAAATAACTATATAATTTATTTTATTTAAGTATCACTAAAATTCAAAAATCCTTGATTCCTAGATGTCTACAAATTACATAATTAACAAATAATTAATTCTACAATTTATTTTAATAAACTAAATTTCCAGAAATACGGGGGGGAAAATGAATTGACAATTCGTGTGACATTAATGATTTACGACCGTGGTATTCGTCGCGCTAGATTAGGAGTAATAGGAACACCACCATCATCTTTAAACCAGGCAATGGTTCATTGCAAGAACAATTCGGAACATATAAAAATGAAAATTTTTTGTTCATAAAAGTCATGAAATTGCCGTCATCACATGTCGGTCAAATTTGACAATCTTGTCAGATCCGTCTGTAAACATTATTGCTGACGGCACGTTTAAATATTGCCAATATTTTTCGAGTAGCTTTACACGATTCACAGCTATAGAAAGTTATATCTCATTAGTTTATTGTTTTTTACCTGGAAGAAGTCAAATAACGTACACAGAAATGTTGACATTCTTGTCCCAAATTGCGCTGTCAATGAATATCAATCTAAATATATGGGAAATTAGATTAGATTCCGAAAAGGCAGCGCAAAATGCTATTACTGCAATGTTTCCGGACTGTGAAATATTCGGGTGTGGATATCATTTAGGTCAGTCGTGGTACAGGAAAATTAATGATCTCGGATTTCTGAGAAATGATTATTCAACTAATTTAGATATTAGGCGATGGTTGAAGCGATTTTTTGATCTAGCGTTTCTGCCATCAAATGCAGTTTACTACAATTTCTGGCAGATTGCGAGAGATCCACCAAATTCTTCAGCTGCTGAGTTATGAATTACATATTTGTAAACTATGTAGCTCACACTGCACCTTTTCCTCCCAATATGTGGGCATCTGTACCATCGACGAGCCCAAAAACTACAAATGGACCCGAATCTTTCCATTCCGACTACAATAAACAATTTCACGATGTATCTCCTCGCCTTACTGCTGTCTTGCAGGTATTAAAGGAGATACAGTCTGAATCTGAGGTAAAGATTAGGGACTACCGACAAATGGAGGCGGATCCAGGTTATCAACCGCTTCCACAAAGAAAGTCCGAAATGAAAAGACCATACTTTTGTCTTAATCAATACCAAAGATTGCAGATAGGTGAAATAAATCATTTGCAGTATATAGAGATTATGGGGCAAAGATTTCATGGCCGAAACTTAAACGATCATTGATAATCAATTCATACACTCATTATGTATGAGCTGTTTTCCATTAATAGTGGTAATTTAAATTTCAGTCGATATTTCAATCTTCTTTTTTGTTGTGTTACTTGCAAGACGCAATTGTGTCCATTTCATGAAGTTCTTCCAACATTTCAAAGTCCATTTTATAGACCTTTGTCCATAAATAAGATCCTTTTTTTTCTTAAAATTATCCATTTATTTTAACTATGGCTGCAGCATCTTGCCAAATACTTCGCTGAATTATTCCACCCGGTCCATACAACTAATCTATCTTGCCAACTGCTTCGTTGAATTATTCCACCCAGTTCATACAACTAATCTATCTTGCCAAATGCTTCGTTGAATTATTTCACCCAGTTCATGTAACTAATCTATTTTAAAAATTTAAATAATTGGTAACAATTGTAAACCATTCATAACTGATTATTTATGAGTTGTTTACAATTATTAGTGATTTTTTAAATAGCGGTTGATATTTAAATGGTGACTCCTATGCAAACTGCGTATTGACACATTGTTCATGGATATTTACGGAACATTAAATGGTGTTCGCGAAGTCTCATCATTGTAAGCGATTTTCCATTGAACCAAACATAAGTTGATCTCTTATTATTATTGTTATTATTCAGGTTTATCTGTGCTTGTTTGTAACATTATTTTTTTAATATTTACTCTCTCTATATATATTTTTAAATTCAGTTGACATTTATTCTATTCCCTTTCTTTTAGCAATGTATCAACCATGTTTAACTCGCGGTATTATACACTGGGGCGGGGCTCCAAAGTATTATCTTAAGCCTATAGAAGTACTTCAATATTCTGTTGCAGGTAGTGAGAACAAGAAAAATACGTTTTTAAATTTGAGCCAACTATACGAAGTAGCTATTTCGGATTTTGTCTTAAAACGTAACCAGTATTTTAATATATTTACACTTGGCGGTATTACAAGAAGTGCCGGGTTAGATAAAGCGCGTCTTCCTCGTTTTAACAAGTCCCATACGCGAGCGCAGTGTGTGTACTGCTTACAATTCTTTCCCAGAAAGTGTGAAACAATTGCTTAAGAATTATAAAAGGCGACGAAAGCGTTTGATTCTTTATGTATGTAATAAGTAGCATAATAATAAGTGAAAAATATTGATGTTTTTTGGCTTTTAATGAGGAAATTTGGTGTAACTTCTCAGACTGGAAGGAATAATATAATTGTATGATTATATGTATATATATATATATATATATATATATATATATATATATATATAAAAGTGTATATGTGTATATATGTGTGTGTATATTTCTTCTTTATAATTTGGTTCACCGAAATTTATTTTATTTTCCTTAGTTCAGTCATTCTATTTTAATTTGGTTTTCTTATATTAATACTCGGTGTATTTGATATGAATCTAAGTAGTAAATGTATATTTGTATGTATGTGATATATGTATATTTATTTTCATGTAACCGATTAATAAAGGAGATTGTGCATATTTTTTATGTTTCTATGTATGTTAGTATACATCAGGACTTAGTTAAAATGTAATGATAGCGGATTTTATATAAGAGAATGGACCTATAATTTTTTAAAATGGGTGAGCAGATGTCGAGTGTGTACGGCTGGCAGTTAACGATTAAGCTATTTTAATATATTCAAATTCTAATTGTAACTCAGTGTTAGCGCATTCGTGCGCGTAACTGAGACTATAAATGTGAGTAATATAATACTTTATTCCATTTAATTTATTATTACTAATTTGTTCATACATGATTTTGAAAATTTTGTGAAATATATTGATTTGATTTGATTTGATTATTATTATGGTTATTTAACTTTTTAATTTAAATTTTCGAATGTACTCCTCTTCCCTAAATGTATAATAATATATGTATGTATGTATCATTCATGTACTACATTCGTTCACTGTTTTGAATTATACGTATGTAGTGGATTTGTATATATATGTATTACCCGGTTTGAGATGTTTTGTTCGATAATGGTTTCAGCAATCTTCCCATTAATAAACTTTTGATGACCATTATCCTTTCTGTCTAATTTCCAACTAACCATCATTTTTGAAATTATTGTGCGACAATAGCCGGCTCATCTCAAACCAGATTTTGACGACAATAATAATTATCGTAACTATACATATGTCCGTTTGTAATTACTACACTAGTGAGCGAATTAGACTTTTTATCAGTTATTTTATCGACATTAATATATAAAATATTTTTCCTTATTTCGTAAATTACTTATATAATTTATTTATATAACGTTTGTGTCGTCGAGCAATTTCATGAAACATATTTAATTATTTAAATACAAATAAATTTATTAAAATAGATATATAATTATTTATTTCATAACTTTATTCTATTTTTTTTTGTCGATGTGAACATACGACGATCGTCGTATTATGTATCATTTATACACTACATTCGTTCACTGTTTTGTATCATGTATACGTGGTGATTTGTACATATATATTTATGTGCATCTGTGTGATGTATTTGTATCATGAAGGGGCGGTAGCAGGTATTTTGCCTTTTACATATTATTGCGCATAGTTGTTCAGTTTTATTTTATCATAATTTATTATTAATAAAACTAGGGTTTAAAATTAATTATAATTTTAATTTGGATTATTCTTATTATTATTATTATTATACGTGTTATTCTCCTGATTTGATTTGATTTGTTGATCTTCATTTCGTAAATTACTTATATAATTTATATATCTAACGTTTTGTGTCGAGCAATTTCATGAAACATATTTAATTATTTAAATACAAATAAATTTATTAAAATAGATATATAATTATTTATTTCATAACTTTATTGTTATTTTCTTTTGTCGATATACTACGTTCGTTCACTGTTTTGTATGATGTATACGTAGTGATTTGTACATATGAATTTATGTGAACATGTGTGACGTACTTATGTCGCGAAGGGGCAGGAACAGGTATTTTGCCTGATACATATTATTGCGATAGATGTTCAATTTTATTTATCATAATTTATTATGAATAAAACTAAAGTTTAAAATTAATTATAATTTTAATTTGGATTATTATTATTATTGTTATACGTGTTATTCCCCTGATTATACTTATAATAAACATTATCATTATATTTGCTATTCTATTTATTATTATTATTATTGTTACTCTTTGAATATGAACGGACTGTCTCCGAGAAATGATGGTTGATTTTTCTTTCTAGCTGCCTATGTGGAATAAGTTTTTTTTCATCGCTCTCTAGTATAAGTCAGTTATATATTTCGCTTCCTTTCTCACTTCAGGAGGTCGATACTTATACCTTAATGTACTAATACACATATAAAAAGGGATGCCTTACCAAAAAAAAAAAATATATAGCCGATAGGAATTTTGTTTATTAACCATTTAATCCTTATCTCCACATTTATGAGATAAGCATTGACCGGGGTTCCAGAGACCCTTGGATAACCGATTGTCCACGGCCTTTTTTAATTGGGCTACCACAAGAAAAAAAAAATATGTTAAGCGTCGAACAGTCTATTTTTACAACATTTATAATTTCTTCCCCCTCGCCAACAACGGCCAAAACCATTTTTTTTTAATACTGTTACAGTTTTTCGTTACAAGCGTGTTTTCTTCTGTAACGTACGAAGAGAGAAAATGACGACGAAATAAAATATAAAATAAAAAGGAACGCATTTAAAGAAGAATAAAGATGAAAAAAAAACCCGAAACGGAATTATTATTCGAACGAAATTCGCTTCAGGATTTAAAAAGTTTAAAAGATAGTTCGCTGTTTTGTAACCGTTATTTTTATTAGGTTTTATCGTTATTCTGTGTGTGTTCTGTTGTCTTTTACTAATTAATAAGTTTTTATTCGAAAGTTGAAAATCGTCCCGTCGAAAACTTCTTCGGAACGAAAGAAAAACTTTTGTCTACTTCTTCGTAGGTACTATTTAATAATTCAAAAACCGGTTAACGACGATTCCTTTTTACTCATACTCCATACGTAGTTACATCTCTTTAACAAGTACACACACTATGTATAGTGTATATCTATATATCTATCTACATAGTATATATCTATATATCTATCTACATGTATATATATATACATATATTTGTATACATGTATGTGTGTGTGTACTATTATATACGCATATATATCCGCTACCTATCTAATTTTTTTTTTTTTTTTTATAACTTTATTTGCATGCATACCATATAATATAATAATAGTAAGGACTCCTTTATCCCCCACAGGTATTCGAAATGATGACTACTATTGTTAAGGTTTATATTTAAAACGCGCGTAAAATATCCAATGAAATCTGAAATAGAAGAGTCCGTAGCAATATCAAAAATTTAAAAAGTCGTTTCGAAATCGCGAATCCGAACGAAACTAAAATGTGTTAAAAAAAAATGAAATAAAATAAAATGAAAATTGCACTTTTTTCAACATCTGTATAAAAAAAAATGAAATAGAGAGAGAAAAAGCATATATATATATATATATATATATATATATATATAGGGAGATCCAGAGAAAACGAACAGTTCTGTTTCCTGAATAACTCAAAAACTACTCGATCAAAACTTTTGAATAAAATTTTATTCAAAAATAGGAGAACAATAAATTAGCACACAATCATTTCTAGAGCACAATGCCGTTCAGATGATCACCATTGGCAACAATACATTCATTCAGTCTATTTATAAAATTTTCGAACACTTTTCCGAGCGTAGGTCGCTGAATTTTTGAAATTTCTTCAGAAATCCGAATTTTCAGGTCTAACAGATCTCATAGACGTATGGTTACTCGCTCGCTGTGTGACGTCTTCTGTTCGATTGAATTGCGGCAGTTCTGTTTGTTTACGAATCCAGATAGGTGAAAATGAGTTTTATCGCTCATCAAGAGGTTGTTTAAATCGATCTCTTCGTCTTCAATTTTTTTCAGCGTCGTTTCAACAAAAAGTTTTTTCGTTATGCATGGTCGGTACTTTTTAATTCCTTAATTATTACCAAGTTCTAAGGATGAAATTTCAAGTCTTCCAGCAATACACGGCGAACAGATATATCGTTTGTATACGTTCCTTTTAAAGGAAATAAGGATCTGTTCATTCCCCTTATAATATTTCTTAGTCTTCCAACTGCAGTCCGTAAGAGAGGTATTCGTCTCTTTATTTCTATCTGCACAACGTTTTTAGCTGCGTTAATTACCTTGACCTAAGTGTGTGTATATATATATATATATATATATATATATATATATATGCTAGTTTACTTGGACGCTCTCCAATCTAATAATATACTAATTGTAGGGTACTGATACAAATCCGTCAAAACTTTTTTTGTAAATTTTCAACCTTATCGCTTATCAATATTTTGTCGTCCGCAAATCGTAGGCAATTTAAAGGTTCTCGAATATACTTTCCAGTACTGCTATAAAATTTGAAAGCGCTTAAGGAGTATTTAGACTTTAATTTAAACTTTAAAATTCCGTCATCAAAAGTCCGATAAAGTTTAACATATGAGCGTATTACGTAAATTACGGTTAAAACTTTCAATTCTTATGCACTTATTATTACGTTCACATATTAAAGAGCGATACTTTCAAGTACGATATGAGAAACACTATGTCAGGTACTCATCGCATACGGGCTGTTCTTCAAGGTTCTGTTTTGAGCACCGCGTTGCATTTTTTTAATATAAAGTGTCTTTCAAAAGAACAATTCATAAAATAGAACTTCGGTTTAATTCCTCGCATATAAAATAAATGAAGCCCAGATATACAATTTACTGAGGGAAAGGTGAAAATCCCGTCTGATAATATCAGCAAACCCACGGAAGCCGATGTTAAATATTTGGGTATGCATTCAGATAGTCGTTCGACGTTGAAAGCATCATATTCAAATGGAAAGACTTATAGAAATACGAGTTAAGCAAATGCATTGGTTAATCAGGAAAAATAGTACACTGCCTGTTCAAAACGAACGATTAAGATAAGCAACAATCTTGAAGCATGTGCGATTGGTGCATTTATAGGAGTTCTACAAAACGATCAAATATTAAAATAATGCAAAACGGCACGAAAGAAGACTTAGACTTTATCAGAACTAGAAATAAATAGGAACGATCTCACCGAATTCAGATAACAATTGCTTGCTGATACGAACGCGGCAATAAAACGACGAAGTCAGAGGCGCCCATTATAAACTGCGTTTTCCAAAAAAAACCTATAAAGTCTCGCCATCTCTAGTACTAAACATAGCCCTCGAATATTTTATTCACCACAACTGGCAACAAACGTGGAAGTGATTGCTATCAAAAACCCAATGTTTGGTTTTTGGAAATCGTCCGTTAATTTATCCCGTTCCAAATATATATAGCACTTAACATACTGCGCCTTGGCCACATATCACTCTGTCATGACCATCTACTCAAAAGTATCAACCCCACCCCATTTTTGCCCCTTTTGATTAGTCCCAAACTCCTTACTTATCGATATTTTACTACACTATCGATTCGTTATTCGTACGCATACCTCTTAATCTGATTTCTTCTCCAACAGTCCTTCAACTATTCCCCTTCAATCAAAAATTTCATTTCCTCTTCTAAACCTCATTGACTATATCTAACTGTTAAATCGTCAATGCCGTTTCCGCGTGCTTTTGTTGGCTGATACAATCGCAAACAATGATGTATCACCGTCGCTCTGTAAAAGAAAACGGAAAAACAATAAATGTGATCGGGCTGCAAAACTTGGTGCATCGGAGGGTATTCTCATTCCGATCCTGTTTAGTAGCATCCGCTCGAGCAGACCTTCTTCATCGATGGAAGTCTATGTTTTGTAAAAGACGGTTTGACTTTTATAGATCCATCCAACCTAACCTCCCTTCCACATCCATTCTCGCTCTTACGCCTCCTAAAAATCTCTCAGCTCGACTTTTCTTTTCAATCCTGGTCAGACTTCGTTCCAACCACAATTGCCTTCCTAGCCGTTTGTACTTTATCAATCTCACTCCATCTTTATACTGCCCTGTGCATGCGGGAAATATAGCCGATACTAATCATGTGATTTTTCCTTGTGATTTGTATTCCGGAGGTAGAGATACCTTTATCAAAAAAATGTTACAATTAAATATTTACCCCCTCTACTCGGTGGCTTACTTATTGGCCCTGAATAACAACGATATCCTCACGGCTCTGGCTACCTACGTCTTTATTTCTAAAATTAGTCTTTAAGTCGTTTTTTCTTTTGTTCTTTTCATTTTTGAATTTGTTTTCTTTTTTGTTTTGAATTTTTAACAAATTTTGGTTATTAGACTTAAGCCCAATTATTGTAAATAAATAAATAAATAAGGTTGTAAGTTAAAAATAAGAATGTCCTGTAGTCAACGATAGCTGAATTGTTCAGTATTCCTGCTTTCTAAAACATTCGGAGCTCATTGCAATATTGACTGTTGTAATTCTATAAAGTGTATCAAGTATGTCTGTACGATTTCAGCTCCCAATGATAACGATGAAGTTTCACAATATCAAACAGGAAGATATGTTAGTAGTATTGACATTCGTTTTCTCACTTGAAAGAAAGACGAAAAAATATCGCAGATTATAAAATATTGCAATAAATTTTTCGTCGATCATTTATTAATAGTCTAAAGGTAAGGTTTGGTTTCATTTTCATCATTAATACCAAGCGAAGCCCCGAGACCGGACAGCCAATATATATATATATATATATATATGTGTGTGTGTGTGTGTGTGTGTGTGTGTGTGTGTGTGTGTGTGTGTGCATATATATATATGTATATATATATATATATATATATATATATATATATATATATATATATATATATATATAAGTTTAACGGAGAAAGAATTCATATTTACCTGATAACAACCTCGTGAGTTTGCCATTCTTCGTGCTTGGAAAAATTCAATAATAGCGACAATATTTCCTGAAATAATAATAATAATAATAATTGTTAATAACGTTAATGTAATGGATCTTTAATTGTTTGTTTTCAAAGTTTTCGCAACTAATTTCTTGATTATATCGAGTCTAATACATTGTGACGCTAATTTAAACACGAACGTTATCCCCTCTAAGTTTATTTACTCTACAGGAAAATATTTTCAAGCGTAAAAATTGAAGTTAAAAAAAAAAAGGTCTAATCAAGACACAGCATACATTCGTACACGCACAAAAAAAATGTCCCCCCCCCGTATTGTCGCAGTAAATCTAGCCTAAAACTAACCTTAAAAGCTATCATCCTTTAAGCCATATAGGTCGGAACGGGTGCGATTTTCTAGTAAAGTGTTATGACACCTGTCGGAGACTCGCGCGCTTGACTAAGTCGCTTACGTAAATTTTAAAGCGTATATAAACTTACTCCCTGTGTTCAACCCACGTTCAATATTTAACGGCTGAAAACCGAGGCATAAATTGAAAATTTGTCCCGAGAGAATTTTCTAAATGCCCTGGCAAACATTTTCCGTCATAAATATCATCCCTCTATCATTCACCTCGGTCTCGGAAAAAATCGACTTTTTAAGGGGTTGAAAATTTTGCGAATTATCCCTTTTTTCAACTTTATTTAATAGCCGTCTAATTATTCATTCGACCGTCTAAAGGTATTCGACTTTTTTTTTTACCTTATCCTATTAGCGGTAAATTTTAATTATATATATATATCGAGTCGCTATATAGAATAGTAGCCGAGTTACATCGACCGGAAATTTACCTATTTTGGTATTTTGTCGGAAAAGCGCATATTTCTTACAAAGTACTACCTAACTTCCAGCCTTTAAAGTGGCTCCCCTATCGTTATTATCGCGATCGACGTTATTAACTTTTGTTGTCCTTCGTCCGACCTTTACCCTTACACCGTCCGATGTATCGGACTAGTTGTAGAGAAGTCGGAGTATCTAATTAACAAAAATAATTATATATACGTATATATATATATATATCCTTCTCACGGAAGTTGGTAATCAACAGAGTGAAATTTTTCACTAACATAATAGACATCAACATTTCAACGGTCGAGTTTATAAACCATCGAGGGAAATTCCTTTTTCAAGTGCTTTGAGGGAGATTTTTTAATAACCCCCACCCTTTAAAAACTCTCCTTCCGCAACGATAAACTCTCACGAAATCTTATCATGATGCCAAAACGTCGTAGTTATATTTTTTTGATCAAATGTAACAATTGATAACACCTCATCGTATCGAGTTGTTCATTATACAATACGTATATATATATATATATATATATATATATATATATATATATATATAACATCAGCAGTGGTTAAGAAATTAACCGATATTGTTATGAAAAAATAGAAAATAGTATATTTTACATGGTTAAGTGAATTCTCCGTATCGGAGGTAGGCGACGACCTATCTATATATATTTTGTTGTACAGTGTAAGTAGCGTACAAATCAATCGTAATATGCCGTTAGTGCAGATAGACGTACAAAAACACACTAGGAGGAAGTGAATGTAATCGATTAGTTGTCAGGACACAATACAGCCCCGCGTGTTTTTGTAATGTACTATATTAGCGCTCATATAGTGTTATACGTGTTGGTTTGCCATTATTAGAATTATTTATATTTTTAATTTTTGCCTCATCGTGCGTATTCGAAGTCGGTACCTTCCGTAAGTCCATGTGCTCTCTGGTCACTAGGCCATCCCGACGATGTATAATTTACATAAATTACAAAAATAATAAAACATTAATTTGAACATATTTAACGTCTCCGCGATGGCATAAAAGGATTAAAAATAGAGACGCGCGTAACACAGTAAAAGAACATTTCTACTTATAATGTAAACGGTAACGAATTGTATGATAATAATAATAAAACAATGATACGAGTTAAGCGATAAGTAAATATAGAGTAATTAATAAAATCAAGCCGCGTGTAACGTTACACGAAAATATTATTACGTTTAAATCTGCTCCCTGTTTATTTTATATTTTCTCCGCATATATATATACATATATACTGTTCTTCATTTTGCCGATTTTTGTGGATTTTAATCTTAAATTAATATGTTCACATTTTATATTGTTTATTTTAAATATTCACTCGATAATGGTCTAACAAAGTCGAAAAGCTTTGTAATTTTCCATAAAGAAAAAACTTTTAGCGATTTTAACTACTTTTTGGTTGATTATATTTTAAATCGAAGTTGCCTAGTAATTCTCTAACGATAGAAATACAATCATTATCATGTACTATATGTACAGAACTTACGCGCTAGATTTAGTACACACGATTCTTAATATAACGCGTGATTAGGGTAGCACGCTTATCGGACGACATTATAATAGGGGGACCACCATCAGTATAAGTACGGCCGTTGGTGACTTGGTTCTGTCGGCTGTCTATTGTCCTCCGCGCCGCCACAAATTAACAAATTTAGGAGTGTCTATGTACATTCACTCACTAGGTACTAGATTTATAGCAGGTGGGGACTGGAACTCTAAACATACAGAGTGGGGCTCTACTACCCCCAGAGGCCGAGCGCTCAAAAATATTTTAGATGATAACAATGTGATTTCATCACGGGAACCAACTTACTGGCCAACTGATCCTTGTAAATTACCCGATCTGCTAGATTTTTACATCGTCAAAGGTATATCACAACAATACAAAGATATCAGCCCTTCTTTCGATCTTTCTTCGGATCACTAGCCAGTTATTTTAACCTTGAGCGACACTGTTATCCGTAAAAATACCCCGGTAAATTAACTCTAGAACAGATTGGGAAGCCTATAGAGAATATTTAGAGTCCAACTTAAACTTAAAAATTCCGTTAAAGAGCAACGAGCACATCGACGACGCTGTATACGTTACCTTACTCGCGAAATACAGACTGCAGCTACCTTGAATACATCCGGCAATAATCGAAAAAACATAAATAATAGTTATCCTAAATTAGTTAAGGAGCTTGTCTTGGAGAAAAGACGATTACGGAAAAAATGGTTTCAAACTAGATATCCGTAAGATAAAACTTTGTTTAATAAAAAAACGAAACACCTGAAGAGATTACTTTCGGAAACCTTTAATAATTTCTTATCCGCTTTGTCGCCATTGCCTGTAGATGATTATTCGCTGTGGAAGTGTTGTAAAAGTATTTAAAAACCTATTATACCGCCGATAAGGACTAACAGTGGTGGTTGCTGGGCCAGGAACCCGAATGAAAAAGCTGAAGCATTTGCTACTTGTTTAGCGAGTGTTTTTAAACCAATACAGGCGCTCCATCCAAGAAAATCCGCGTTGGATACTAATAACATAAGCTCATCTATGCAACTTACCTCATCGGTGCAGCTTAACTATACGACTAAGTTTACGTCACCTCAAGAGGTGAAAAGTACCATAAAGTCCTTAAAGCGCAACAAAAGTCCAGGTTTTGACCTGATAACAGCGAAGTTGCTTGAGGAATTGCCTCGAAAAGCTCTAGTGTTGCTTACATATATATACGTAATGCCGTAATTCGCTTAAACCACTTCCCGATGTATTGGAAGTTTGCTCAAGTCATCATGGTTCCGAAACCCGGGAAGGACCCGCACTGTGTGTCCTCTTATCGGCCTATAGTTACCCATATTGTCAAAAGTAATGGAAAAATTAATATTAAACAGGCTACGCCCCTATTTAGATTTTAATAACGTTATACCGAATCATCAATTTGGTTTTATGAGACAACAATTCCACAGTGGATCAATTGCACAGGGTAGTAAATATAATTGAAAACAATCTAGAAACGAGACAGGTTTGTACGGCGGCGTTTATCGATGTTGCTCAGGCTTTTGACAAGGTGTGGCATGAAGGCCTAGCTTGCTCTTACCAAATTGACAACACACTACACTCAATCCGACTTAGCGATGGCTGCACTTCTCTGGATACAAAATTGTATGGAACTATGTATTGTATTCAGTACATCAGATTAGCTGTACTTCCACATCGAAAAGCATTGGTTATAACAGATTCCCTCTCCCCTCTACAATTAAGATACCGTCAAAACAATAAGAATACCGTAATATTAGAAATACAACACAATCTACACATAAGGAAGGATGGGAAATCCGCTTCCTGTGGATCCCAAATCAGTATTTCCCAAAATAGCAGTGTCTGGTACGTATATATCTTATCTCCGTTCATTTGTTATGTAATGTGAAACTGCACATTGCATACACACACACACACACACACGATTAGATTTGAAAATATCGTAATGTTAATGAAAATATTCAGTTTCATTCATAGGAGTTTCAATGTAAAATTATAGGCGTAATCATATCAACAAGTATATATGTAGTTTACATTAAATTAGCGATCTAAATATTCGGGTGAATTTGATACTGAAACATCGCAAATCGGATTAAACTGATACTTGGTTTAATATTCAAATAATTTTTGAATGTTTGTATGAATACGAAAGAATACTAAACCGTTTTAAAATCAGTTTTCGTAAACGCACGCATACATATAGATATATGTATATGCATACTTATATAATTACATGTGTATGTTTAATCTTTTATTTTTAACCTATTCTAAAAAAAATATTTTTTTATTAGCAAAAAAAATTACCTATTGTGACTTTGTATAGGGTTTCTCTACTGCGTAACATTTGTTTTATTGTCTACAAATTTTATTAAATGTAATTTTAATAAGACTAACGCTACGTATATAATGATCCGGTTATTTTGACAGACTTTCTCCTATCATATAACAAATGTGCTTTCTATTCGTGTGAATTATAAACAGAATTGGAAATATTTTGTTAAAATTATGACCGTTATGAAAATACAAAAATGTGCATACAACTTAATATAATTAATTGTTTATAACAAATTTTGTAAATTTCAATTTTGTGTCGATAAAAATCTATTTTATAAATATGTTATAACGAAAATTTTCTTGTTTTTAGCGATTGTAAACTGATAATTTAAAACATTAAAGTATGCGAGTATGGTGACAGCATTTCGTGCTGCCCTTTCAAAGTATAGAGTACATTCAGATTTATGTTTATCGTCGATGTAATTTGAGAAAGGAACGTCCACAATACAGTGTCGGTACGTTGTTCTTTCCCTGGTAGAAAGCAATATACCAATGGAATATATAAATAATTTTTATGTCCATAAATTATATACAAAATTTCGGCCGATATTTAAATATCTCTTCCGCAAAAAAAATGTCTACCGTCGAATACATACACATATATATATATATATATATGTACATATAGCAAGCATGATGTAAGATGTATGTGTAAAAATTTAGTTAATTTTATTATATGGTTGTACTAATGTAAGTATTAATGAATTAAATTAATTTGTTTTCATGTTTTCACAAGTTTCATAAAATATTTTTTATACATTTACAAGCGAACGCATTAACATGATTATTAAATTAACATCGATTATCCATTGTGATTTTTTACCGATTTGTTTTCAAGGAGAATTATTTTGCCCCATTCCGATTTGCCGATATTTTCACTGTTCCGGGTAAAATTATTCGATATTTTGTTAGTAAAAGAAATTGTTTCGTAAACTTTAAGACTTTATCGGCAAATTATATATATATATATATATATATATATATATATATATATGACATAATCCATCAGTGGCTAAAAAATAATGATAATTATTACACATACATATATATATGTATATACGTATGTAAGTCAAAACTAAACTTTCTGTAAGTCATTGCAATTATTTAAAACCGATTTATCTCAACCGGAAGGAATTTTAATTATACGCACTGTCAAATACATATCTCTATGGAACTATTTATATGTATGTATATATATATATATATATATATATATATATGTAATGCACGTACATGCGAACATAGCTTCATCCGAATAATACGAATTCGTGCATAGACCTATTTGTTTGATTTACGTCCGTAGCAGCTGCTGCGAATGCAATTAGTATTTAGTATTTAAGAGGTCGGTAGGAAGATTTGTTTTGTTTTGTCGTTTTTTCTCCTCGAAAGAGTAGACATTTTTTTTTTTTCGTTAACCTGAGTGTAATAATAATAATGATGATGGAATAAATAATGAATTATTTAAAGGAAAAAATAAAAACAAAATGGCGAACAAAATTTCGGTTAAGAATAATTTTATCGAAATAGTCTTCGATAAAGAAATGTTTAAAACTCGATCGATCCTTTTTATACATGCGTTAACGAGATGAATAAAAAAAAAAAAAAAAAAAAAAATGAATAATAATGTCCGTCGTACGGCGTAACGTCAACGCCTAATCCATTTTATTTCGGGTGACTGAAAGCATTAATTTATTGGCCGTATAATACACGCGCTTAATTCAATATGTAACACCGCTTAATCTTTCAATTACATTACTAATCAAAGCTACCAAGTTTTAAATTTAAATTTTCCCATAAATTTTAACTATATATATATATATATATATCGAATATTTTCTATTACTCGAATTCACTACTAAACGATTTTAGTCCGAATATTTATACGAACTGTAACGATTTTAATACGATATTTTTCGATTACCGGACGAGTCGATTAAAAAAACTCTAAATCAACGTTCGTCTATAAATTATTCGGAGTTCTAACGCGTACGCCTAGAATATCACCCAAGACTTTACCTAGCGCCGTTCCTCCGATTTTCCGCGTACAACGAGCAAATTTCGAAAAAATCGTCAGAACGATAGCCTGTAGTCGAACGTACTATCTCATATTGATGATGTTAGCCTTCTGAAATTCATTCTGTCCGTATGTTTGTACAGCTCGCCCAGGATATACGAGTCGGTTTTGAATAATTAACAATCCGCTATTTCACGCGTATTCGTTTTTCATCTTCATCCGATAAACAATTATAGTCGGCTTCCGTAAATTCTTCTTCGATAAATAAAAATTGTATGTAAAGGACCGACGTAAGAAGGCGTTTTTGATCCGATATTATACGTCCGTTCGCAGCTTGCTAATTCAGAAGTAGCAACGCCGATGACGCAGCAATTGCGCCGATAAGTGTGAAAACACAGCCACAGAAAAATTGCAGCAGTCACTCGGGTATGTATAAAAAACGCTTACTTAAATAGAAGGATCGAACGCCTGCCGATTAAAATAAACAATGTCGTCATTCCAAATACTAATAGCGTGTAAAATATTCGGGCATACATTTGGACACTAAACTGACCCGGGCTAGTCACTTTCAGAAAAAAATAAAATAAATAAAAATAAAAATAAAAAATCTAGCATTTGAGGTTTCGAGAACTATGTCAATAGAGCTAATAAATCGCAGGGTTATCGTTGGAAAATAAAATTCTACTATATAAAATAGTCTTGACACGGATCTGGGTGTATGGTATACAACTATATAGCTATGGTTTCGTAGGAATACGGTGCCGTTTTTTAGCGTACGTAATATTACGTTGAATGACGTCATAAAGCGGTGACAAATAGATGCCCGCTTTGACGATGAACCAGAAGTGTAAAGTTAGAAACACTGTTGTTCTTCAGTTGTGTAAATACTGTTCATTTTTTAAATCTTGTAAACTTTTTTTTAAAATGGACGATTTAGATTCAGCTTTATTATTATATTTAGTTTTGTTTTTTAAACTGTACATACGGATATGTTAAGTTTCATCTATTATATTTTTTCATCATTTATACATACTTGTTTTATTAATTTTTACACTAATTGCATCGTCTATTGTTTTTTTTCATTATTTATAATAAACCGTGTTTCACATTACTATACTTGTTTTATTTAATTTTTACGCTAATTCATCATCTATTCTATTTTTTCATTATTTAATTATTTACCGATTTGTATCACCGTACAATGATAAAACGTTGACAACACTGTTCATCGCCGTAATGACGACCGCTTTAAAAGCAGCCGCGATTTCACCGTTTGTTTTTTTTTTACAACGGTAACCGTTGCCGCTTCTTAAGAAAACACCATCCTTTGTTTCCATTGTGAACGTTCTCGTGACGTCATTCAACGTATTATTATCGCCGTATGAAAACGGCACCGTACACCTAAGAAACCGTAGCTTATGGGGCTGCGCAAAAACATCTAACAGAAAATACAGCGATATCAAAATAGGATATTAAGAACTGTCGAGCTTTACCCTCCGTAACGACTTAAACGTTATGTTTGTTGAGGATGAAAAGACGAGCAAACAAACGTGTCGCTCGAATTAGCGTTCACACGAATCTACTCGCTACCGATGTGCTGAAATTTATCCGGTCAAATACGAAATAAGCTTTTAGATTCTGTCCAACCGGTATAAGTTTAGTACCGCTTAGTACTGAAAACATCGCATTAAGTCAGTCACTAAATCACCTCTAAAGTTGGTCAGTTGTGATGTGAAATATATATTAAGAAAAAAAATGTATAAACCTGCAGAATGATTATTAATAACAAATAATAATAATAAATAAAATAAATAAGTAAATCAATATAGGTGCTTAGTCATAGGAAAATTATATACGGTTAATCTAACGCGTAAATAAGTATTTCAAACTCGGGTGTAGTAAGTCCTTTGCGAGTGTACTTATATTTAAGGGCAACACACCCATAGTCCCAACCCCATTACCGTGAAATATGCCGTAGGTAAAAAAAAAAAATTAAACACTATCGTAGCGTAATAATAATAATAATAATAATAATAATAATAATAATAAAAATTGTTATATATATATATATATATATATATGTATGTATATTAAGTTCGCTATAATTAGTTTGCGCGTTATCGGAAATTTTAATTAAAGGGTTCGACTGGACTTTTTATATTTTAGTCGACTGGCACTAGAAAAAAGATAAGCGAATTCAGGCTAATTCGCTTTACTGCTGCAATTTCGAACGTTAAGACTTCCGTATACTTCGATTTACGTGTTCCCGTCCAAATTTGTCTGCTGCTTCGCTTCAGGACACCGTAAAATTTTACGTGACGTGAAATAGGTAAATACACGCGGATGATCGTATTAGTAAAAAAAAATAAAAAAAAAAAAAAAAAAAAGTAAATAAAAAAACTATAAAAGTCCAACTTCTTTCTCACTATTTCTATTTTTCTCTGTCTTCTTTAGAATCATTAAATATTAGACAGGATAAAATGAGAGAAAAAATTAGACAGGATAAAATGAGAGAAAAAAAAACACCAAAAATAAAAGAGAGAAGTCGAGCTTTCCTTTTTTTCTATCTCATATTCGTTATTTATCCCCCTTTTTCTTCATATCGCTCTCTTTCTTTCTTTCTCATTGATACTCCATTTATCACACACCCACTCACTCAGTGTGAATGATTACATATTAGAGAGAAATAGAGTGAACAAGAGAGCAGAGCAATTTAAAATCCCAATTTACTCAATAAGTTTGTTACTTCGAAACTGTACTGTAATAATAGTCATCATCACTCGATTCCATCACACTCGTTAAACCTTTATACATATATATATATATATATATATATATATATATATATATATATATATATATATATATATATATATGCCGTAGCCGTAATTCTGAGTCCAGACATAAGACGTTTCTTACCGCCAACATGCCGATACACCCCTTTTCGGACGGAATAGCCACTCACGTTTGGCCACCGGTCGCTTATTAGAATTGCGACGAACGGACGTTTTTTTTCGACTCGTTTTTTTTTTTTTTTTTTTTAGTAGGCCGCGTAATACGTGTCGTCTAGATACATAGGTGTCCTACCTTTATCGTACCCATTACAGATAACGACGTTCTGTTTATGTGCCGCTTACAACGTATGTGATAGACCGTATTAATGTGTCGCGCGTACCAGACCGATGAATCCGGTTGATGGTAGTTACCTTATAGTTGAGCATGCTTTTACCGGACGTCTGCGGCGCAATTTAAAAAGCCTACCGCTATATCTCGATAATAATATTAAATATTAACGCAGAAAATAAGACCAAACTAGTAAAAACGTTCGTGCGGTAGTCGTAGGAGTCTACTTGAAATTCCGTTCAGCTTCTCCTGACCGGACATTTTCCGAATCGCTGTCAGCGAAATAGACGACGGTCGTCTGGTTGTCACACTCTAATAACTCTTCACATCGCCAGTTGTTCGTTGTTCCAACTCGGAATGAATCCGGGGATATGTATATATATATATATATATATATAAAATACGTTCATCGTTCTTTCAATGTCGATGACGTGTATAATTTAATTTTAGATTTTTATTCAACGCTCATTAGAAATCAAAAAGGAGAAAACTAACCGGCGACTTAACAGTATGAATGTCGTATTCGCCTCTGGTAAAATAAAATCGCGTACTAGTATTTATGCCTTTTCCTAACTGAAGAACGGATAACGAGAATGTTATCGGTTAGCTAGTGGCAAATCAAGCAGCCGAACATCGGTATTGGTGGAAAACATCTCAAAACGATAGAATTACTCGTCCTGAACCGAGAAGAAAATCATAAATAGAGAAGTATTAATTCGAAGATAGATGAAAAATATAATTCGTTATCGACGGTTCGGTCTGTGGCAGAAGTAGTCAAGGCAGAGACCGTTGTCAATGCAGTTAAACTGCAACATCGTACCAACGAGATATAGTCACAACGGATATATATATATATCACGATCACGATGCGCTTATATCAATCCACTGCTGGATGTAAGCGTTCCCCTTTTGTTTCCACCTGTAGCGATCTTGGGCCTCGTTTATCCATTTCACACCGGCTGATCTATGTATATCGTCCTGCCACCTTGTATCCGGCCGACCGCGACTTCTGCGTCCTTTTCTTGGAAGCCATTCTGTTATTCGTTTCGTCCACCTATCATCGTTTCTTCTTGCTACATGACCTGCCCAATTCCATTTCAACTGCGCTACACGTCCGACTACATCTGACAATTTAGTCTGCTGTCTTATCCACGTGTTGGTTTTCTGGTCTGATATCTTGATGCCCAATATTAATCTTTCGTGGGCTCTCTGTGTCACTGCAAGTTTCTTAACAACATACTTCGTTAGGCTCCATGTTTCCGCTCCGTATGTAAGCACTGGAAGGATGCACTGTTCGTATACTTTCTTCTTCAAGCTGTTAGGTATATCTTTATTTTTGAGGACATTACTCAACTTCCCAAAAGCTATCCACGATAGATGCGTTCGCCTTTTAATTTCTTTACGCATTGTTTCTTTCTGTGTGGTAATAATTTGACCTAGGTATATATATTCATTGACCTGTTCCAGTATCTGGTCATCTAGTTTTATTTGTAACTTTTGAGGTGTATTTGTCATGATCTTCGTTTTATTAATACTGATGGTTAATCCTGCTTTTTTAGAACAGTTATGTAGGTCAGTTATCATTTCCTGTAAGGTACCAACATTATTACTAATCAACACAATGTCATCGACAAAACGCAAGTGACTAATTTTCTTCCCATCAATATTCACACCTTTAGACTCCCAAGACAAATTTTTGAACATACGTTCTAAGGCTGCTATAAATAACTTCGGAGATATTGTGTCTCCTTGTCTGACGCCTCTCTTTAACGGTATTTTATTTGTTTTTTCCACCAGCTGTACTCGCATCATTGGCGAATTATAAATATTTTTAATTATGTTGATGTATTCATCATCTATACCATTTTCTTCAAGCGCCTTCAACACTGTCCATGTTTCCACGGTATCAAACGCTTTATGATAATCGATGAACGCCATGTGCAATTCCATGTTGTATTCTTTGCATTTAGATATTAAAATCCTCATAGTGTGAATGTGATCATGCGTGCTGAAACCGGATCTAAAGCCCGCTTGCTCGCACGGTTGGCAGTAATCTATTTGTTTCGTCATTCGATTTGTAATAATACTTATATAAAGTTTGTACATATGTGATAATAAGCTAATTGGCCTGTAATTTTCTAGACTAGCTGTATCACCATTTTTGTGTATTAGGATAACATCTGCTTCGTTCCACAGTCGCGGGATAGAGTTCTCTTTTAAACATTTGTTGAACAGATTTTTCAGCAAATCCAAAATCTCCTCATTTCCTTCTTTAATCATTTCTGGGACTATACCATCCGGCCCGCTAGCTTTGTTATTTTTCATTTTCTTTAAAGCGTATTTGATTTCACTTATTGTTATATCCGGCAGGTTTCCCTTATCCTCATTTATTGTTAATTTATCTTTCATTGTAGGATTAACTTTTGTGTCATAGAGATCTGTATAGAATCTTCCGACCTCTTTGGATAGTTCAGTTTTGTCTGTAAGGATATTTCCGTCGCGATTTTTCAAATTTGTCAGCAGCTTACTTCCCATCAACAATGATTTCTTGAATACTTTAGGCCCTCTGTTATGCTCAATTATTTCACAAATTTTCTTTGTGTTGTTTTGACGTATATCACTTCTCAATTGTTTTCTAATTAATTTATTCAATTCTGCCCACTCAGTTTGATTTTTATCTTTATCCACTTTTAGTTTCCTCCTTCGTGCCATTAAATCTTTTGTTACATCACTTATTTTACTGTTTACCTTTTTTGTACGTGGTGCAACTTTAACCGCAGCTTCTTTTATAATTTTAGTAATCTGTTCAGATTGTTTATTTATTTCAAGTGTTTTAATTTCTTCAGATTTCTGTATTTGTAATTTTAGTTCTTCTTGATATTTGCTTCTATATTTTATTAATTTATCAGGATCAACTAGTTGTGATTTATTTCTTTTTACTCTTTTTGACACGGATACATCCTGAATTTTTAATATACCTCTAACTAATCGGTGGTCACTGCCGTTATTAACACTGTTCAGTACTGTAACGTCTTGTAATATGTTTGAGCTATCAGAGATGATATAATCAATCTCATTCTTGTATTCAAAAGTTGGGCTTCTCCAGGTCCATTTTCTTTTCTCTTTCTTTTTGAAGAACGTATTCATGCAGTAAAGCTTATTTCTTTCGAGAAAGTTTGCCATCATTTCTCCCCTTTTGTTTCTTTTACCTACTCCATGAATGCCTACTGATGTTTCTCGTATGTCTTGTCGGGTCCCAATTTTGGCATTAAAATCGCCTATTATCAATGTGTTTTTGCATTTATCTCTATTTATTGTTTCTTCTAATTCATCATAGAAACATTCCAGTTCCTCCTCTGTATATGATTCCGTCGGGGCATATATTTGCACTATCTTTAAGGTGCTATTCTTACCAAACAAAAGTATTATGTATGCAATTCTGTCTGTAACGCCTACATACTTAACTACATTATTATGCCATTGCTTATTTATTAAAAATCCTACTCCGTTTTGATGATATTCGGAATCCCCTTTACAGAATAATATAGCCTGTGACTTTAGCTTTATAACACTTTCGCCTTTTCTGCGCACTTCGCTTAAGCCGATTATGTCCCATTTTATTTTATTCAATTCTTCTTCTAACTCCAAAAGTTTCACTTCGGAAGCTAAAGTCCGCACATTATATGTGCAAATACGCATAAGGCAATTCTTAGTTCTTGCATTATTCCTTAATTTGTTGGTATTTATGTCAAATCCGAGTGGTATTAATGGTTCTATCCGGTGTTTGCTTCCTTTATTTGTATTTCTACTAGGCGGTAAGGAAGCAGGAGTCAATTCTGATTGCCCATTTTGGCCTTGGCTACTACGGCCCTTCTTTTTCCTTACAGTCATATTGGGGTAATGTTGGCCTAATCTCCCGTGCTGGCCAAGCAACTTGGGAGATACATTTTATCCCTTTCTGCCAGGTTAATATTTCTATTACTTTAAATGGTCCTATTATATATTATTGTTATTATTTCCATATTTTTATTAGTTGTAATTAATATATCGCATTCAAAGCTATTTTTTCCTAAGTTGTATAGTAGTAACAATACTGTAGAAGCAGGGATATATATATATATATATATATATATATATATATATATATATATATATATATATAGGCGTTCGACGGGCTAAGAACGGAATCGTCCGAGTTGATACAACAGTAGCTCTGCTGATAATTTTCAAAAAAAAACAAAAAAACATTTACGATATAGCCTAAAAACAGGCTAGTTGCAAATTGCGAATGTAGAGAAAAAATTATATTTATTTATATACAATCTACGTTGAATATTTTCCAGGCACGTTTACAAGTTTATTTATTTATTTTTTTAACTTCGTATTCGCAGATATTAACGTTGTTTCATTCGCAAAATTAAGGTTTATAATTTTCTTTTTTATTTCTTTTTTAATGGGCGCAGGATTTTTTCGCCCAGATTGGTATAAAATTATTAAAACGGACATATTGAACATTAGTTGAAGCGACGTGATTATAAATAGCTCTAAATATACACACGAATGAGTTTTTAATAGTAAGTAGGTAAGACATATTTATCGGCGATGGCATTTTATGAGATATAATTTGATTACACAATAAAGATGGTCGAGAGCTGTAGTACTGTTCGTGCTTCAGGTATTTTTTTCGTCATACGCGTCTAGATCCGGTTATTTAGTATGCGTAAAATATCTTATTGATATACGACAAATTAGATATTGTGCGACAGTTTTCGCACTTAGTTGTGCAAAGGCACGTATACTGTGGCTACCAATCAGGTGGCCGGTCTTCAGTCGTTCGTACAGTATTGCATATCGAGTAAATCCCGATCAAGAATATAGGAAGAAATAACACGGCTGGAGTGACGAAAGTAAAATTGGCAACAGATAAATCCGAAGATTAAATATCAAAAATAATTATATATATATATATATATCTTCTTCTTCTTTAAGCTTTCTGACGCCAATATTTGACGTAGGCCTCTCCCAATCTTTTTCAACGTTGTCCGTCCTGAGCTTCACCTACCCTGTGTGTACTCGACTTGTTTTATTAGGTCATCTGACCATCTTCTCGGGAGTCTTCCTTGTTTCCTTTTCCCAGTGTATGGTCGCCAGTTCAGTATTTCTTTCGCCCATCTTTCCATCTTCCATAACGTGCTATTGCCCAGTTTCATTTGTTTGTTGCTATTCTGGCTGCAACATCTTCAAATCCTGTTCTTCCCGTATATCGGTGTTTCTAATTTTGTCCTTTAACATAATTCCCAGCAGCGTGCGTTCCATTCGTCTTTCCGCCTTCCCGATCTTATCCATTCGTTTTTTTTATTAAGGGCCAAATTTCCGCTCCGTAGTTCAGCACTGGTATGATGCACCGATTAAATAGTTTAGCCCGGTTTGCTGTACTAATTTTGCTTTGTAGGATTTTTTTCATTCGTTGCCTTCATCTTCATCATACTATGTACCTTCGTTTTCTCCAAGTTGATTCTCAGTCCGATTTCTTTATATATATATATATATATATATAAATAGATAGATGTATCAGTCTTCGATTGGTTCCTTACTATGGTTCACATTCACTTTTGACGTTCTACTGATTGCCTTTTTAGTTCACAACTCTTGATTTTTGCGTTCACGAACGTATATTTTTTCTTCTACCATATTGCTCTCAAATTCGAGGAATCATCTAACTGTTTCAACCATCTTTTTTATAATCGTTTTCAAAAGCGACCTCTTTCTATTTGGTTAAAAACTTCTTCGTCTTATATTTTGTCAGCTACAACGAGATTTTCAGCGTACCTCGACGGTATCTTTAAAATTTATATTTTCGCCGCCTACAGTGCTAGCTGTCCACACGTACGATATGCTAGAGTGCTAGAATGTTAGAGTGATCGACTGTCAACTGGACGATCGGGAGGTGAGTTCGAAACCAAAACACGCGACAGAAAGTTTTTCATTTAATTCTTAATCATCACGGAGAAGGCCAGTGGCATCCCAATCCGTATAGCATTATATGCACGCGCATCAGTGCCTTGAATGTTGGCTTATTTTGTACGCAGAAATAAACGTACAATAGCTAGTCACGACGTTCGGCAAAGAACAATACGACAATGATGATGATGATTATATATATATATATATATATATATATATATATATATATATATATATATATATAACTAGGTGATCATGTTATTTCGATATTTATTACGATTATAAACATTTAACGGAAAATGTCGTAACAATCATTTAGACAATCACAATATTACCACGATTACATCGAACACGTCACGTAGAAGAAGAGAAAATAGAAGAAGAAGCTTTATCTCATAATGATACATACACATAACAAGGAGTTCATAAAGTTAAGCACCTTATACTTTAACAGTGTTAACTTATTATGTAGTATTACTAAAATCTAGAAAATTAACGAGACAAATGTTAGGCTAAAAGAAAAAACATAAGGAAACAAATAAAATATGGTAAAAAGAAAAACTAAAAATATACCAGGTACACACGCACATATCTATACATACACATGTGCATATATACATACACACACACACACACACACACACCGTATTAACTACGCGAAATAAATAATTTACATAGACACTGAATTAAAAGAGTAACCTATGCTTAATTCTACGATGTTCGTATATAACGCACAGTGAGGCTTAATCGTAATCACCTACGAAATTAATTAATCTATTTCAATATATATATATATATATATATATATATATATATATATATATATATATATATATATATATATATATATATATATATATTCTACACACCTGTCGTAAAACTTTTTCTCGATAATTTACTAATATAAGAATATAAGATGTTTAATTCTGATTTCGTATCGGTAATTTTTGCATATCTGTGACGATTTAGTCTAATTCTGCAACAACGTGATTTTGATTCTGTTGTAATTTTGAAATAGTCAAACAATACGTAGGTTAACCCGGACCGTATAATATGTGTATAGAATAATTTTTTATTAACGACAGATATAAATACACGATCGTCACGATTAAATAGATTGTCGAACGTATTACGCGGATTGCTTTATTATCGATTATTTAATTAATATTATTATTATCGAAAGGATAAACCAGGATGACACCTAATAATCGAACTTCATATCGCCCTAGTGAATATTTTTGCCATTAATGTTTAAAACTAACGCCGCATTGTAAAGAGCATAAGCTTCGGTGAATGCACCATACGTTATAGGTATGTATCAATTTATTAATATCAAAAAATAGATAAAACGGGTCCTAATTACCCTGCGGTACACCTGAACGGATAAGTTTTGACAGATGACACTTTGACGACACGATAAGAAGTACGGTAACTTAAAATAATAGAATCGGATTCGGTATTGATAAACGAACTAGGTTAAATAATGATATACGTACGAGTACAAACGTAGTAAAAACGAGGTCGTTACCTATATATCCGAATATCAGCCGGTTCCATTATTTTCGCATTTGTGTCGGACCAATGCATAAAACACACAGAGTATTCAAAAATATGTATCAAATGCATAGAATCCCGGGGAAATTTTTGACTCTATTGTTCGACCTCTCTTTGTACCATAGTAAAACCATTAACCCTCTTCTGGTTGATTTTTTTACCGAGCCGTTCCCTTTTATAGTAGTTCCTTTTAAAGGAGGGCGCTTAAGATGAAAATGGGTGAAAGCTCTAACCGAACGGTTAAAGTTGAAAAAAAAAACAGAAAAATACGAGCCAAAAAACGGTGCAGACTTTTCAACGTCAGTCGTCAGTCAGTTAGCGAGTCAGTAGGTTAATGTGCGACTATTGTATTCTGCACAGGCGTATAACGAAAGGTTATAGACGTATCGATAATATATACCTAACACGAACGCACTTAAACTAAAATATATGTACAGTCTTTTCTTTTTAATCGTACGCGTGTAATCAGGTCGTCTTTCAAGCCTTTGTTATCAAAATAACGACACACACGCACACAAGTGTATATAATTTCAAACGCGTTCTATATGATATTATGTTCGAAATTTTTAAACGACGCGTTAGTGTGCGCTAACTTTTAACTCGATTCAAAGGATTCCTTTTGAAAACGTATTTCTCCAGAAGAAGATGAAATAAAAATTATATTCGAAGTGAAACTTTTATGCGCGTTGAAACTTATTTCGCGAATGTTGAAAAAAAAAATCTAAATCACGATATTCGTTTCAACTCTTAATAAAAAAAAAATAGTCTACACAAGTACACACACACACACACACACAAGTCTGTGTATATAAAGCAAGAGTGTAAGATTGATAGAAACCATAAAGTTACCAGTAAAAATCAATCACAATAATAACAAATAAGAACACTTTTCGGCGGTTAAGTCTTTTCAAGTTAAAAAACGATACAACTGATAATAGATAAATTGTAAATAATGGCAGAAGGAAAAATAATGTTTAAAACCAATATATATATATATATATATATATATATATATATATATATATATATATATGATGTGTTTATATATCATCATCATATTCAGCTGATCAACCAGTATTTCATGGTGTAACCTCTTCATGAATTAACCACATATTTTGCGCCATTTCTTCCGGTCTTGAGTAGCTCTGGTCCAGGTAACTCCTAATTTTTGCCTGAATTCGTAATCCCATCTCATATGCGGTCTTCGCTGGGGCCTTTTTTTCCCGCCTGGGTACCACTATGAGATTATTGTTGTCCATCTTCGATCTCTTCTTCTCATTATATGACCGGCCCATTGCCATTTCATTTTATTTATTCTTTCTATTATATCTGTTACTTTTGTTCTATCGCGAACCCAGTCGATCGTTTTCCGGTCTTTTTTAATAGCATACATCTCTCCATTGATCTCTGGGCTACTTGTAACCTATACTTGTAATTCCTGGTTAGCGTCCATGTTTCACAACCGTATGTCATCACTGGGAGGATGCATTGATCAATCGTTTTCTTTTTAAAGTGCAGTGGTGTTTTTGATTTAAAACTAACCGAATTTCGTCCAAACGCTATCCATCCCAATCTGATCCTTCTACTTATTTCTTGATGCAATGATCCTGTGATACTAACCAGTATATATATATATATATATATATATATATATATATATATATATATATATATGTATTCTTGGACTGTTTTCAGATGTTTGCCTTCAAGTTTGATGTCTTTATTTGGTGTGAATCCGTTTAGCATTATTTTAGTTTTTTGTTCATTAATGGCTTAAGCCCATCTTTTTGCCGATTTCATTTAGTTCTTCTATCTGTCTCTGTAACTCATCAGTACTTTTTGCTATCAAAACTATGTCATCGGCAAAACCTTAAATGATTTAAAACATTTTTGTCCCGAGTTGAAAATTTGAAAGAAGTATAGTTTAAAAAAAAAAAAAAAAACATTTTCGTACTTTACGGGCAGCGCCTTTAATAAGTATATTTTAGTTATATTAAATGGAATATCCGATTAAAAACGGTTTTTATTGTTTCGATTTTGTTGATTTAGTAAATTCCGAAACGCGGTTTCAAACATTTTTTTTTTTCTTAAACTGTCGAGCTCCGGATAAAAAAACGCAATGAAGATGGGAGTGTATAAAAACAACATGTTAGCCGAAATAATTTATAGAATTTAATTATTATTTTTAATCTAAATTAACGTGCCTTGTGCAGCAAATAAGGCTAGAGGCATGAAAAAGAGGAAGTGAAATCAAAGAATAGAGACGGGACATAATGATTGGGTTATAGAGGAGTATTCATCTTTGAAAAGAAGAGGAAATGAGGAGAGAAGGTCGAGAGACAATCTGAGTGAGGAGTAGATAGTCAACGAGGATATAGGAGACGGAAAGCGAGACGCTACATACGGAACAGCCGCAATCTGCTGAGAGCAACGTCATCTCTGCGATTCGGAAGTGAAGTAATTCTATTTATGATCCCCAATGTTAGTAGTAGGTCACATCGCGTTATCTATGAACTTCGTACAAATCTAGGTTATAATTCACCACTTCTATTCACGTTGCATCTATATAATAACATACTAAACGTTCGTACGCAGTTAGATATTCATTTTTATGGTAAATTTATATATAATGATTTTTTTTTAAACTCTACATTTCAGTATGTTTTATTTTGGTCATATCCTGTTTATCGCCATTATCGATTAACAGTTTCATCGCGTGGGAATGTGCGCATATGATCTGTATTCAGTCCTGTTTCTTGTATTCGTATGTGTTTATGCGCATGTCTCGATGGAGAGTTTGTTTACACGAGAATCAGTATGATTGATATTTCTGTTTTTTGTTCTGTTCGAACGATAATTATTCTGTAAGTGCATACACTGTAATTGGCGTTTTGCTGTTGTGTACGCCGTAATGTTTTCATATAAGTTATACCACGCGACATATGCATCAATATAGTCACTTCGATCCGCATACGTTACGGATTTTAACAGCTTAACGTTACACAGAATTTCTTAACATGCATTTCCTACTTAGCTCATCGTCTTGTTGAATATTGCACATTAAATACGGCAACAAGTGACGATCGTGACACGGCTAAGCGATCGTGAATATTTAATAATAGACCAGTTATTGCGGAATACCTTATTATCGATTGTCAACGAAACGCAGATCAATCGTAAAACGTGTTTTACACATCCTACAAATGACTGGTATATAAATAAAATAAGATAAAATTTATGGGGCGTCTGAGTCATAGTCGTTGCAATTTAAGGGCTGAATCTGTTTTTTTTTTTTTTTTTTTAATCCTCAGATACACATCATCCGCCCAATCTAAACTTGTGACTTTCAGAATATAATGCTGTTATAATTATCCTTCCGCGCCACTGGCTTCATAGCGACGGCGGCAGCGCAATAGTAATAAAACACGTTAACACTTTGAGCCGCAAGCCACATTTTAAACCTTGGTGGTAACAAACATATGTCAGTCAATTAAAGATTCAATGTCAGTCATTTTGACTGACATTAACATTGTAACAGTTTTGATTAAAGTTTTTGCTTTGAAACTAATAACAATGATGTTTTGTTTGCGATGTAAAAAAAAGTATTAGACGTATATAATAACTGGCATAATATTTAGATAAGATTTTTCGGGGGGGGGTTCTAATTAATGTAAAATAATTTTTGAGTGCATTAAATGGTTAATATAATGTTACCGAATAATGAAAGGTTTAGATGAAAACTTTATACTTTCAAATATAAAAACAACTATGTGTGATAAAATGTGTCGGCCATTTTTTTTTTTGTTTTTTTAAGTTTTATTCCGTTCCTAAAAGAAATAGAAAAATTTTAAGTTAACCGCAGTGATTAAAAAGTGATATTTATAAATACGGAGTAAAAATTAAAAATTAAAAAAAAAAAAAAAAAAAAAAAAAAAAAAAACGGGCTGACGGTAATGGACAACGTCAGTGACATTACGACTGGCACGAGGCTCAAAGTGTTAATATAAGAAACTTAAATGTCGGATAAGATGTCTGAACCGATTTTTAACGTACAGTCGAGAAATAATGGTAACTATTAAAAATGGCTGATTCTATTATAAGAGATCTGTATATATATATATATATATATATATATATATATATATATATATACATCGTTTATCAAACAACCCGTCCTTTTTAATTAATTTTGTTAATCCGGAAATTAAAATAATCTGTCTATGTAATAAAATTACATTTAACATAAAATGTATCAAATAAAGTTTAATCGTTTTTAAACGTATATTACCGACCTCGTTGGTATTCCATCTTTCTTTCTTGATCGGGAAATAGTCGATTTTTGGTAAACATTCTAAATTAGGAGGTAATCTTGGTCCTACACCGCGTTGGGAATTACCAGATGCAAAAGGTGGCCTTCTTCCTAAAAGAATAATAAACAAACAAAATACGCATAATTTTGTATAAAACAGAATCACAGATGTGTACTAAATAAATAAAGCCTACATACCGTCAAGTATCGAGAAGGCCTTTCACCTATAAATGTGCTAACAATATTATATAACGTGTATTATATACCGTACATCTCTATAAATAATAATATTTTTTTTTTTTTTTTTTTTTTCGTGTACCGACCAAGAGGTCATAATATCTAAATTAAAATTATTCTTCTTTCGGAACAACTTGATGATGGAGCAGGTTGTTTTGCTGTCCTTGTGTCAGCTTAGGCCGGATACTATTTTTAATCTTAACTCCAAGTGCATTTTCTTTTCAGTCGTCTTGCAGGCTTATCTGGCAATGTCGACATCCGTGTTATAAGCGGTATTTTAAACTGTGACCAAATTTTTCATGCATTTTCTTATATACTGATGCTTGTATATGGTCGCAAGATCATTGTGTGTGAAGCTGTTGCGAACATAATAGGGCGCATTAACGATTGCCCTCAGTAGCGTCTTGGACTGAAATTGTTGTATCTTGCGTAGATGTGATTTAGCACTGGATCCGTATATAATTCAAGTCCGTACTTTCAAACAGGAGCAATAAGAGTGTTATATAATAGTAGTTTATTTTAGCTTAGAGGTTCGACCTACAAATGGGTACATTTGTCGCATCAACGATGCAAGTTTTTTCCCCTTGCAATAATAACGTGAGGGTTAAACCCAAAATGAGCCCTAAAGTACTTGCGATATAGTGTGATCATTATAAAAGATTGGTGAGAAATTTTGACGTCGTTTCGTGAAAGTTTAAACGATTTTTGATTGCTCATTTCAGTTTTCCACTTAACCGCAGCTGAATGCTATTAAGATGGTACTGTATTAATTAAACATAGTTATGAACATCCGTATAATTGGTACGCTAACCCACCTCTTATCGATTATATATATATATATATGTATATATATATATATATATGTATATATATATGTATATATCTTTTATCGTAAACTGCAATTTACATCAGCCGCTAAAACGTCCCGACGAATCACGCGATCAGCCCAGTTCCATTTTAGGCTGACCGCCATCTTCGCCTAGTCATGTCGTCTTCTAACTAATTTTGTTAATACGCGCTGCTTTTATAGATAACGATGTTTCACAACCGTATAGCAAAACTGGTAGGACGCATTTTTTTTTTCTAAAAATATTAACACTTTTGCGTTTAGGTTAATTTCCGGCTTCTATTTTTTAGAATTCGTTTTAAACTCCGAAATTTGTTCCGTGTTGCGGTAATTCATCTTATTAGTTCTTTATCCATCCGATCGTCGAATGATTCAGTCCGAATAGACTGTTCCACTTATTCCTTCAGATTCTTAGTTTAATTTTCTTAAAATGAATTCGAGTACCCCCCCCCCGTATAGAATAGTACGGGAGAAATTCGATCGCCTTGTTTTTTTAGGTGTCCGGATTGTTTAATTCTTTCTAACGAAATGTAAGCTTTACTTAAAATATGCACTAAATGTTCCTAAACACTATCGAATCGTCGTCGATTACTGCCCTAAACATGCCTTATATTAAGTAACGTATACTAAATTATCGCTTTTTAATTACCGTCTTTAGGTCGATATTTACGATTACTTCGAAAATATTGACGGTAGACAGGAATTAAAAAACGATAATTTAATAGGATCCCAAGTCACATTGCGATGCACGGTAGTGATAAAGTAGACCTTGAAGTTCGTAATAAAATAATTTCAAAACTCTTATACGTCCGATAATAACTTACGCGCGTACGGTCATCTATTTTCGTACAAACAACTCCGTTAGATAACAGACGCCCCCGATGCGTATCGAATGAGTCGAAATACAAATCTGGTTTATGCGTGAAATTATTGTACATCTTAAGTCGGTGTTCATCTCACACTAATCCACATATTCCGATCGAGTTCGAATAATTACGTACACCGAGTATCGACGTCTAAAACAAAACCGATTAATAAACTTCCGACCGATTAATTTGTTGATCGCTATATAATAGTGTTTCGCTCTATATTATATTAGAATCGGAATTGTTTTAATCATCGTATCTAATAAATGATAAATTACTTTCAAGTATACACACTGATTTTTTACAATTTATAGCGGTCTATCCCGGTTAATTTTCATCATCGATAAATATATTAACGTTATCTGATGATATTACTATATCACTGCGGTAAGGCATTTTTAACATTATCTGGAATCACCCGCTTCAAGCTAGCAGTAACCGCTCTTGGTCCGAAACTGTTTTTATTTGGCCACGTTTTATTCGCAGTTAAATATCTGCAGGCCATTCCACCATCTGCAAACTGTGGACGCGCCCCTTTTTAACATTATCTGTATTATACTGTATATACTGTGCAAATATACGGTGGTTTTGTTAGTTTAAAGATTTTTATTTACCATCTTTATTACGTCGTTTAGTATTCTTTTTTTTATTATTTTTTTTTTTTAAACAGCCCATAGAACTATATGATACAATCTTAGCTGGTTAGCTAAATAATTATCTATGTTTATGACGTGGTTACTTAATAACTAACTAACTATTAAGTACGAACGGGTGTGGAGCACGTAACCCGTTGGCTACGCATCCATTATCCGCGTAACGGTATTTATATATTTACATGACTAAATCTAGAGGTTGACGACGCCGAAGTCGCCGAGTTTCATGTTTGGTGTCGAGCAGTTTCTTCCACGTTAACATGACTGTGGCTGCCTGTGCGATTTCGCGAACTCCTTAATGACATCATTAAGGAACGGCACATGGAGATCGGAGTGAATATCGTCGTTACGCGAGTATATGCGTCGACTATTGCACGTAAGATGACATTTTGACGACGTTGTATCACGTTTCGATTAGTTGTGGCAGTACAGCACCACATAGCAAGACCGTACGTCCAGATCGGCTTAATAATTTGCCTGTATAGCAGAAGTTTGCACGACACATCCAGCTCGGATTGTCTTCCCATTAACCAGTATAGCTGTCTTGTTCTGTGCTTGATCTGCTGAGCTTTCATTTTGATATGCACTTTCCAGGATAGCCGAGAGTCCAAATGCATGCCAAGATACTTGACTGAGTTAGCCTGCGGAACAGGTTGGTTTCTCAAGTATACCTGGTACATGTTGTCGGCATAGCGTAGCGTGAACCAAACGTGAATAGATTTTTGTTCGTTTATTTGTATCTTCCAGTCCGTAGTCCACTTTCTAATTCGATCGAGTCTACGTTGGAGTTTATTCGTAGCGTCAAGGTGACTACTGCTGACTGCTAATATGGCAGTATCATCTGCGAATGTGGCTGTTGTTGTAGTGGCATCAACGGGTAGGTATACAACAGGTACAGGAAGAGGACCGAGGACACTTCCTTGCGGTACTCCGGCTTGTACACTGTAGAATGGTGACTTCGCTTCTTCATGGGTGACTCGAAATTTTCTATTCGACAGATATGATTCCAGCAAGCGACAAATATTACCTGGAAACAAAGTACTCAGCTTTTCAGGCCTTCGTGCCAGACTTTGTCGAATGCCTGGGCAATATCCAAGAAAATGGCGGAGCAGAATTTTCTTCTCCTGCAACGCTCTGTTAATGACTGCCACAACGCGATGTACTTGGTCGATCGTCGAATGTTTTTGTCTGAATCCGAACTCGTGCAGAGGAAGTTCGTCTCCAACAAGCGGTAACAGTCGCCTTAGTAATAGTTTCTCTAAAAGTTTAGTGATGGTAATATGAAGATGGGTCTGTACGAAGTTACCTCAGCAGCTTTTTTGTCCGGTTTCTCGAGCATTATGATTTGTGCCACTTTAAAACAGGTAGGCGCATATTCAATATACATGCGTTAAATATGTATGCAAGCAATACAAGTGCTCTACGTGGTAACTCCCTGTGAACAGCTGGCGAGATTTCATCTATACCAGAAGCTTTTTTCGGGTTAATATTATATTTCACTGGCTAGCTCCAGTGGGGTGATAAGTTTGATCGCTCGATTAGTCTGATAAACTGGTAATGGATTAATATCAGACGGTATGTCACGAGGCTGGAATACATGTGATAGATGACGTGCAAATAGTTCAGCTTTTTCTGCATTGCTTCTAGCCCAGTTACCTGCTTTATACCGAATAGGAGGAATTCTAGCAACCGGTCGTTTGATCCTGCGTGTGGCTTTCCACAGAGAGTAGTCCTTGTTCGCATTAGGACTAAGGTTCTCGAGGTATGTAGTAAATGTTTTATGTTTTACTTCTTTAATAAGCCGCCTAAGCTGAGTTTTATATTTTCCGTATAAATCACCGAACCGTATTTCCAATTGTTGCCTCTTCTACAGATCGCGTGATATTTAGCGACGTGTTGAGCGTATTTATTTGAAAAAAAAATGTGTGGAACGTAGTGATTTTTTTTTTATTAAATTAAAATCACTTTAAAAAAAAAAATAATTTCATAACCGGTTATCTTTAAAACATCTTCCGAGACGATCTCATATTTATAGATTTAGTCGTTTCGATTTTTGTGATTTCCATTTTTCGGTTGTACTTCTTCGACTAACTCGCTGCTTTTGGTTTTTTGATTTTCTCGAATTCCCGGCTACGTCTTTTGGAACCCATTTTTTCTCGACGTGGCTCATCGTGGCCTGTATTATACATTATTCGACTTCCTACGACTGCGTCTTTTACTGTCGGCTTTTTGCGTTCTATTTGCATATCGTCTACTTCTTTCTGGTGTTACCAGTTTCGACAACTTCTGGCTCCGTCTCTGGGACCGTACGTTGCTAACTTCTCGCAGTGGTCCGTGTATATTCGTCGATGTTAATGTTTTTTTGTCCCGACATTGTACTACAAATTAAACTAATTCAGTAATCACTACTGTCGTTAGTATTTATCTCACGTAGTATAAACGTATGTTAATTCGTTTTGCAAATTACCGAGAAAATATTATATTTAGTCTGAATGGTAAATTAATGAAAATAGCGAAACAGTTTTTGTAATGCCACTTTTTGTCGCGCGCAACTATTATAAATTAACGTTCGTTCATCTGAAAGTTGTGACGTCATTATATCTAATAGTGAAATGTTGCCGCGAATTCTTTTTATTTAAACAAAAAAAATCGTATAATTGCAAATTTTGCAAATAACTTCACGATAGTCATATCAACACAGACGCGCACACTAACAACTACATATACAAACACCCAGATACACGTCGTCGTAAAACTAGTATTAAAAATGTTTTGTCCAGCACTCGATTTTGTAACAGGTATTCGAGACGGTTAATAAAATATTTTCTCGATGGCATTTGTTAGACAGGCGACCTCGTAATTTATAATTAACATTTTACGCTTACGATTATTTCCATCCTCTATTTCGCGTAAATCGCACTCGTACTTTTATCTCTTTTTACCGTAGTCGGATGTTAGTATTTCCTATTTGATATTTACTTATATTTCGTTGTAATCTTCTACAATTACTTTTATAATGCGAACGTTTTAAGGGGTGGTCTAGATTTTTCTCGTTTTTCGAAAATTCTTTTAATTCGCATTCCACTGTCAACCATTTCGTTTCTAATTTCTTCCGGTATTATGTTAAGCATTTCCATTAAAACGCACGTATCTGATTTCGATACTTTTAGAGGTATTCATGTCCGGAACTCGATATGAAAAGTTTCCTTCGATAAATTGCGAGTTATTTAAACCCCAGGTAGATAATTTACAGCACGCACTAAGCTATATTGACCTGCCCTATTTTAGAGATTAAAACTATCGGGCGACTTTTTCAGTAAATGCTGAAAACAACGATCTCCTTGATTGCCAGTTACGATTCCGAGCAATTTCGTTTCGCGTATTTTCGAATATAATAAACGCGACGTAATGTAGTAAAATAAAAATTGCGATTAATTTATTAGTATTAACCCCTTTTACTAAGTAAAAGGCGAAAGATTTATTCTTTTTTTTTTTTTTTAGTACGGCTGCACCCCACAGGCTTACTGTGGTCCTAGATCTGATTTAAGAGGCTTAGTGAATCCAGGAACAAGAACACATTATGAATATGGTCAGTAGATTCAGATAAAAGTTGAGGTAAGGAAGGAGGAAGGCTGTGCTGGATTCTTAATGTTGTGAGAGCATGATGTTAGTATGTGGGGGGTAAGAGCAGTTGAGACATTTGGCAGACAGAGTGGCGGGTCTGTGCCATGAAAAAGATAGAAATGGGTAATTTGAGTGGGATATACGGAGTCTTGTAAGGATAACATTTTTCTTTCTTGTTTGGAAAGGAAATGGCAGTTGGGATAGTAGATTAGGTATATGATTAAAAGGAGGTGGTTTTGTTCATTAGACTTCCATGCGCGACACCAAGATTTAGTTATGACAGATTTCAGGAAAGCTTTAACGCCACTATAGAGAGAGAGAGAGAGGCGAGCGGAAATGTGTGTGGAAGCGAAGATGCCTCTCTGGCAGCTCGGTCAATAGCCTCATTTCCAGGAAGACCGATGTGGCTGGGAATCCATTTATTCGCATCTGAAGAGAAGCAGGAATTAATTATGTGACTATCCGCACAACGTCCAGGGACGTCTTAGATCGCGTTGTTTCGTTTGTTCTATCGTGCTATTAATTAACAACGCGATAAACGGTATTTAGAAAAATAATCTGATAGTATATAATACAACACGAAAGAAGTTAAAATCACTAAAAGTTGTTGTTATTTTTGGCGATTCTTCGTAAAGAAACTTTTAACAATTTTAACTTTTTTTTTAATTGTTTATTTTAATAAAAATCACTACATTCCACATTCTACAAACAATAGTGAATATATGTTAAACGACACAATCAGCAACTAGTCATACAAAATTTATACACAAATCAATCGGAAGCGCAAACTATGAAAATAAAAACATCTAATATAATTTTTGGAATGTAGCGATTTTTTATTAAAATAAACGATAAAATCGTTAACATTTTTCTTTATCCGGCTAGTGATTTTTGTTTATAAATTTTATATAGAACAAAACTATTTTCTAATTATTTTTATTTTACATATATAATTCATTAATTCTCTGACGACTAGAAAGAAAATAAAAGAAGTATATTTCGATTGATTAAATTTTACCAAGAAAAGAATAACTTATAATATATAGCGTTCTATCGTTCCGAAATATAAAAAATTTCTTAACCGATAAACTCGATAATAATTTTTAAAAATATAATACATAAATGATAGTTATATACATTTAATTGCTTAATGAAATTTACAGGAAAAATTCCGCAAAAAATCGGCAACGTGTAATTCATAAGTAAATTTTAAACACAATGGTTAAAACAATTTATAAAATTTAAAAGAATACGAAAATAAATCAAATAAAATTTATCTATAATATCATCGAAATTTAAACACTACCCTAGTAAGACACGTTTAATTAGTCTTATATTTTTTATACCTGTGTCGTATACAGACTGATAATCGTAGTTTCCAATTTTATCGATATTTTGGTTAGCGGACATTATGCATTAAAAAAATTTTTAAGATCCTGTTTTTTTATTATTTCTCGTATATATATAAGGATAGTTTAAAATGTCATGCATTGTTTTATTAGGCGTGTATCATCTGAGTTTGTTCGACACTATAGGCAACGATTTTGTAATCGTTGTAATTTGTTTATATTACTTAGGCAGGTGTACGACTATGTGGTCTTCGATAATAACAAAGTTGAAAGCACTTGTGAAGTGTTACACTTCCAATGAAGCGACTCCGACTTGATTCGTTACTTAAATCATATCGTCTTCTACCGGTAATTTCAACGATTGGAATTTTTCGAGTTCCGTTGTACGTCGTTATTGCGTTCGGAGCGATGTATAGATCGTACAATAACATTTAGTCGTTTTTGTCTGGAATCTGTATTGAGAATACTCTAACCCTAATTGTATTCCATTCAATCCGAATGAGTTTAACAACGGCCCTATACAAAAGTCGTTCATTTTCAATAGATAACGTTCAGTTCTTTCCTATTAGCCCGAATAAATATTTCTCATTCTAGGTTACAATTTAAGCAAAAATTTTCGTCATATTATAGGTCGCGACGAGGATTGTTAGAATTAAAGTATTTCATAGGACTATCGAATTTAAGTGCAGATTTTTAAAGGAGTAGGTTTTTTTCCAATTCTAAATACATATAAGTTTTATCTTTATAAATATTAACATTGATTAATGTCTTTTTCTAGAGAGAATAGTTATAACATTCGGTACGGAAATATTTGTATTTTTTGTATAACGTAGAATTAATGACGTAATAATAAACGAATTCTCAATTTCGAAATTAAGTCTCACCCCCACCCCCTCCGATCGACGATTATTACTAACTAAAACATGTTACGTGATGAAGTTGGAAATCTGTAGCGAGAGAATTTTTTTTTAGGAGTATCGATAGAAATTTTTAGCCTAAAATAACATCATCTCGTAGTTGGTAACGTGGACGAGAAATGAACGATCGAATTTTTAGGTGGTTTTTAATAATTAATTGAATTAAATTAAATAACTAGGACAGTTTGTTTGAATCATTTCGGAGATAATCCAATCGTACGAAGTGAGGAGGTTTTGATATATAACGAAACCGTACCGGCTGTATTTATCGCGGTTCAATTTCCGTATAAACAATTAATTGAACATTTAATTAATTTCAAATACAAACAAATAAAAATATTTTTTATCAAAGCGGAATACAACCGAATATGATTATCGACAAGACTCTACATATCAAACCTTATCGCGTGTACGTATGCAGTAACATTTTTGTACATATACACACAAATACACACACGCAACATATAGATACGCCTACAAATATGCGCGTATATATATATATGTATATATATATATATATATATATATATATATATATATATATATATATATATATACAAGGTTCATACCGTAAACAAACTCACACACACAACAATTCGAAGTTTACGGTAAATTCTTCCTTATAGTTTTTGTGTATAGGTACTTATTCACAAAATTATAGTCAAATTCCTTGTTTTTTAATTAATGTTATTCACAGCTTGTTTAGCAAACAGGTTAGTTTACGTTACCAAAAACTAGTAGTCAAGATCTATTAGGAAAACATGCTCAGCGGCGGGTTCCGGACGGTAGTGTTTTAGGTCCATTTCGGTTTACTTGGTTCTTATCTGATTTCCACAATCTGCCTGATGTTCAGATTATTTAGGCGGACTATGCAACTCTTCAATGTACTTCTTATATATACCTAAAGTAATTACTGATAAGTTACAAAAAGGAATAAATCGCAACTCGCTTTATTATACAAAATGGCAAATAATTGAGTTAAACCGCTATAAAAACTCGGTCTATATTGTTCACCCGGCAGGCGTCCCATATTACCGGCGGAAATTAAAGTTAAAAACATGTTCGTTATTACCTCGGATAACGGACTAAATTCAGACTACCGCAAAAACTAAACGCAAAAGCATATCTGCCGTATAAGCGCTATAATTAACGGGTAAAATCGTTTCTTAATGTTAATAATAAATTAATTCCGTATAAAATACTTATCCGTAATCGCGTACTGTTGTTCAGCTTGGAGTTTCGTTTTAAATACCAATTTTATTACCTCTATAATTATACCACCCTCTTAAATCATATCTAAGTAACGGACGATTTCAAGTAAAAGTATGTAGCTCTACGTTAAGCATACTGATTGGTGTCGGTTCCTCAGGGAAGCCTATTGGGTCCATTACTTTATAATATTTATACACTCTGGATGCAGGCTACTTTTGCAGATAACATCTTAATTTTAGCAAGCCACGAAGATCCTCGAGAATCATCCAAATTTATACAGCACCATCTTAATAGCATTCAGCTGCGGTTAAGTGGAAAATTGAAATGAGCAATCAAAAATCGTTTAAACTTTCACGAAACGACGTCAAAATTTCTCACCAATCTTTTATAATGATCACACTATATCGCAAGTACTTTAGGGCTCATTTTAGACCGGGGTTTAACCCTCTCACGTTATTAATGCAAGGGGAAAAAACTTGCATCGTCTATGCAACAAATGTAGCCACTTGTAGGTTGAACCTCTAAGGTAAAATAAAGTACTATTATATAACATTCTTATTGCTCCTGTTTGAAAGTACGGACTTGAATTATATACGGATCCAGTGCTAAATCACATCTACGCAAGATACAGCAATTTCAGTCCAAGACGCTACTGAGGGCAATCGTAAATGCGCCCTATTATGTTCGCAACAGCATCATACACAATGATCTGGATATACGTACGGTTGCGACTATATACAAACATCAATATAAGAAAATGCATGAAAAATTTGGTCACAGTTCAAATCCGCGTATAACACGGATGTCGACATTTACTCTGCCAAATAAGCCTCCAAGACGACTGAAAAGAAACCAGTGCCCCGAGATGCCCTCGGAGTTGATTAAGATTAAAAATAGTACCTGGCCTAAGCTGACACAAAGACAACAAAACAACCTGCTCCATCATCAAGTTGTTCCGAAAGAAGAATAATTTTAATTTAGATATTATGACCTCTTGGTCGGTACACGAAAAAAAAAACAAAAAAAAATTACAATTATTATTACAAGACAGGTGTTTCAAATGTATACTAAAAATATCCCCGGATACTACAGAATCGTTTAACACGCATACTACCTTAAACATGCCTTATATTAGGGATTCTCCTATACTAAATTTAACGCGTAAGTTCTGCCACGACAATCGTTTAATTTCTACCATAATTGCGATTCTAGGCAACTTCAATTTATGTCTATATTGTAAATATAAACATAACAACCTCGAACATAATAACTTTTTATGACGTCATACGATGCTTATTTTACGATGTATTAAAACTACATTTAATTACCAGCGTGTGCGCCATTCTTTTGTTTTATTATTATAACTTTTTCTTTTTCGCTGTATATTTTTTTAATCAGTTTTTTTTTTTTTTTATTGTCATATTATAAATATAAATGTTTATTTTATATTACGCGTCTTCATATTAATTTCTGTTATGCGGTAAGCCATTTTGGGGCGTTAGGTAATTATTATTTTATAATTTTTCGTTTTTATTTTTATATCTCTGTAAACTATGTTGAAAAATACGTTGTTATCGTTGTTAGTGTTGTTGTAGGTACTAATCGTATTATAGTTGTCCTATAAAATAAATTATATATATATATATATATATATATATATATATATATATATATATATATATATATATATATATATTAATTTAGGGGAACTCGAAAATCTGCATCTCCGCTTTATACGATTATCCGCAATTCGTAATGATAAAGATGTTTCTCCGGAAATGCATGACCGATTCACCGAGTATTGACATCGATAAATGCTGAACAGCGAAGGGGGTTCTATTCGATATTTCTCGAATAGACGCTGTTATCACCGCAGACGTTCGAGAACCCACGGCAAAATATAAGCCTATTATTATACCGACCATCTACACGGGTCTGAGTTCAACTACCCGTTTGTAACCGAACGGATAGAAATAATAGAAATTGCAACATTTTATCCCTTGGAAATTCGTTATAATTTTCGCATTATTATTATTATTATTGTGCTTAATAATCTATATGCTAGTTCCGTTTCACATCGTCCATATTTTTGCAATTATCACTTCGACCGTGACGGACGTAAATAGGATGTATCGATTCTTTAAATTTAATTATAATACGAATTTAACGGGTGACAAAACGACGGCGCATGAATGGTAAACGTTAAATATAAGCCGGTCCTATTATCGAAATCGAAGTACTCCGATGATATTGAAGCTTAAAACGGACGATCGACCGAAGTAATAATCCTCCCCCAACAGGAAAAGATCCTAGATTTCGAACTAGAACCGTACGGGAAGAAATTTCGGAAATCTAAATCCAACGGACGATAATGATAAAGGAATGATAAATAATAATTCGAAAATAGTAATAATAATAATTAAATCGAATCGAAATATTTTATCGTTTCTGGAATGAAATAGATACTTGTAAAATTATTAAGTTTATTAACATTGGCTACTATACGCGTTCACCGAGGTAAGCGTGTAACGAACGGGGTATTTCGAAAGAAGTCGAATCCCATTCGAAAAATTTAACCGAAACCAAATTAAACGCGGTGTAGGCTGAAATTTTTAGGTACGCTTAGATGAAATTTTACGCAGGATCAGACGAAATTTTGCGGCCGATCAGATGAAATTAGAGTAGAAAAATCAAGTTGTTACTACTGAGTTTATACACGACGCGATGACGTAAATACGTTCTGACTATTTGTTAATTATGAAGAGTACTTTTAAATTTAATTAATAATAAGTAACTTTTAAAGATGAGAGTTTTCATTAATTAAATGTACATATATATATATATGTATACAACACACACATACATATATATATATATATATAAATAAATAGTATGTAATGAATATGTATAAATAAAATATATCACTTTCGAAAGTTCTTCAGTTTTGTTTGTCGCACCGGTTATTTACATCTCTATCCGTTTCGAAAACTTCATTTCAATTTACTTTTCATTTCTTGTATATTCTTCGTCGATCTACTCTGCAAATTAGTTAGACGATTTCGAAGAACTATTTCCTAGTAGTTAGCAGTTAGTAAAGCTTTAACGTGGACGAGGAAAATTTTATAATATTTTAACGGAGATTCCGAGTTTCTGATAAATTAAAAATAACTTGATGACAAAAATAAGTTAAAATTACTAAAAGTTTTTTCTTTATGAAAAAAATCGCAAATTCGGCTGTAACGCCGTTAGTGAATATTCGAAAAAGTTAGAAATGATTAAATAAAAAAATATTAATTTAATATTACAATTGGCAAAAAATCAGCAAACCGAATTAACAAAACAATCTGGCGTTGAATGTGGTAAACAACATGAAGTGATATGAAAATTTTTTACGTAGCAATAGCCGGAAAAATAAAAAATAATTGAAAAACAGTTGTCCAATATAAAATTTATAGTCTTGGAAAAATAATTATAAAATAGTTGAACAACGTAAAATTTATAAATGAACAAAAATCATTAGCCAATAAAATAAAGAATCAATTGAAAATTAGTTAAATCACTAATATTTATTTTCTTAAAGAAAACACAATGCTTTTCGGCATTTACGCCATTATCAAGTGAACCATTTTAAAACATCAAAATTTTCAAAATATAAATTAAATATAATTACTTAAAAATATGCGACGGTGATTGTGAAAATATGATCCAAAAATGGTGTCTGCTTCTGTTCTGTCTATTTTTTGATTTGTTGAAATTTAATATCGATATATTTGTTTATTAATTTTGGTTTTTTATATTAATTTTTTCTTCAATACTATTTTCCGGATTCTGTAAAAGTTGTTTACTGGTGGAATTTTAAATTTTTCATTAACTGTTTCGATGTAGATGTCCAAAAGTAAAATATAAAATATTAAAATATACGAACGCAAAAAATTTTTTTAAAAAACACAATTTTACAAGTAAAATGAAAATAAATATTAAAAATCTGATAGTGATTTAACTAATTTTCAATTGATTTTTTTATAAAAAAAATCACTACATTCCACATTATAAAAAATCCAACAAAATAAAATAATGAAATAATAAAAAATTTAAAAAAAATTAAAAAATTAAATCTCTCGGGGCAGCGTACAACAAATGATGCGATTTCTGTTACACTTGCTAAATTCGATGTTATCATTCGCAGTCTTCTTTTTCCTCTGCAGGGTTTTCCTTGTATATTCCCTTGTGCCGTCAACACGAAGATTCCATTTTTTCGTATCCCATGTCACTCCGCGTTTCTTTTCTGAATGTTGTCGACCATTACTAATTCCCTTTCTCTTACTCGAGTGAGAACAGTACTATCGCGGACGAAGTCTGTCCAGCGAATCTTTAAGAATCTGCGGCAACACCAAGCTTAAAAAGAATTTATTCTTTTTTTTTTTCCTATCCGCGCTTACTTTCCGTGTTTCGCATGCGTATTTGTTGTAATATTGACCGAACGTAACAGCGCATTATTATTTTCTAAAATCACAAAATCTTTAGTGTTTGACTCACGTTATTAAATACTTGTTTCGCCATGTTGATTCTCGATTTGATTTTTTCGTCGTCTCTGTCATCGTCAGTGATGAGGATAACTAAAAATATCTGACTTCAGTTAAAGTTTCTAATTTCCGTCCGTCGAGGTTAATATGCACATCATTATTTGTAGCTGTTGTGAATTTTAATAATTTCCGTTTTTCTAGTATTAATATTTTCATACCAAATTTTAATCCAATTTTATTCATTTTATCCAGAAGATTTTCTGTAATTGTTCTTCTATAAGTAATACTTTATCACCTGCGTAGCTAATTTCATTCTATACGGTGTCCATTTATTTTCACTTCCATTTTCCCTATATTTGCAATTATCTCTTTCGTATATATATATATATATATATATATATATATATATATATATATATATATATATATATATATATATACATACATATATATATATATATATATATATATATATATATATATATATATATATATATATATATATATATATATATACATACATATATACTAATATATATATATATATATATATATATATATATATATATATATATATATACATATTAAATAATCTGGAAGAGAGTGGACATTGTTGACATACCCCCATTTTAATGCTACTTTTTTTTATCGGAGAATTCAGTATTTATCTTAATTTTTGCGCTTTGCTCATACAACAGATGTTCAACAATTCGGAGGTTTCCGTTATCAATATTATATTTCTGCAGTATTGCTATAAATTCGTTGACGACGAAAATGGGGCCAGGCGCCACCAAGGCCATAATTCCGCTGAATCAGCATTTCAGCACGAGCTAGGTCGCTGCCGTTTTTCAGATAATCATAATAAACATCTTGCGATAATAATCATAAACATCTTACAATAATAATAATAAACATCTATCAGAAAAATAATTTGAAAAAATAAAAACTGTGAAGAGAAAAATAATTATTTTAGTCTGAAAAAATAATATTTTTCTCAGGTTATGTATATATACATATATATATATATACACACACACACATATATATATATATATATATATACATATATATACACATATATATATATATATATATATACATATATATACATATATAAATATATATATATATATGTATATATATATATATATATATATAACAATAGCTTGATAATGACTTAATAGTCGAAAAGCTTCGTGTACGTATTTGTGTAATAAAAAAAAAAAAAAAAAAAATTTTAGTGATTAACTTTGATTTTATTTTGTTTTGTTATATATATATACATATATATATATATATATATATATATATATATATATATATATATACATATATATACACACACACATATATATATATATATGATGTTAACATGAATTTGTTGCAAACTATATCTACAACAGATGAAAATAAATTTTTAGATGAGTCACCAACTATAGATGAAGTAAATGAAGCTGTAAAGAGCATGAAAAATAACAAATCTCCTGGGTTAGATGGCATCCCAGCAGAGATATCTAAATCTGGAGGAAAAAATATTGTAGACTGTTTGCATGCTCTTTATAGTAAAATATGGGTCGAAGAAAAAATACCGCAGGATTTTAAAGAAGCGGCAATAATACCAATCTTTAAAAACAAAGGTGACAAAGCAGATTGCACTAACTATAGACTCTTTTATGTACGGCAAGCAAAGTATTTAGTAAAATTTTATTAGGAAGACTTAAGACTCTAGTTGACCCGCTGATACCAGAAAACCAATGTGGTTTTCGACAAAATCGGAGTGTGGTCGATATGACATTTTCACAACGGCAGATAATTGAAAAAAATAGAGAACAAGCATCTACGCTATATATGGCATTCGTAGATGTTAAAAAAGCTTTCGATTCCGTAAATAGAGAAGCTTTACGGATGTGCCTTAAGGCAGTAGGCTGTCCGCCGAAAATACTATGTCTTCTTAAACAGCTACATGATCAAACTAAAGCAGCCATAATATGTGATGCAGGCTTAACTACATTTATAGACATAAACACCGGAGTTAAACAAGGCTGCATTTTAGCGCCTACGCTTTTTAACTTTTATATTGGTATGGTGCAAAAGCCCTTCATACAGCACGCAGCTAATATCGGTATTAAGATACGGTTCCGTTTTGATGGTGGTTTATATAATCTCACCAGATTTAATTCGCATAAACGGACACAGACCTTCAAATTGACAAGCTTACAATATGCAGACGATTGTGTAATGATTGCAGATGAATCTGACGAGCTGAAAGAAGCTATATAAATTTTAGAAAAGGTGTATACGGACTTTGGATAAGTATAAATTTCGATAAAACTGAAATCATACAAATTTGCGACGACGTGGTGTCCAATATAGAAATAAATGGAAACGAAGTCCGTTCGGTTGAAGCGTTTAAATACCTAGGTAGCGTGGTTAACAAAACCGCATCGCTGGATGATGAAATCTTATCAAGGTTAAAACAGGCAAACGCTGCTTATAGTAAGTTACAGCGAAGGGTTTTCGATAACAAAAATATATTATCCGATACTAAACTAGCTGTATATAAAGCAGTTGTCATTCCAGTACTTCTATACGCGAGTGAAACGTGGCCAATAATGAAAAATCAGATTAAAAATTAGATACATGTCATCAGAGATTCTTACGTAGAATTCTTAAAATACACTGGACTGATCGAATAACAAACGAAAAAGTATTGGCCCGAGCAGATTGCCGCACAGTTGATCGAATGCTAGTCGGTAAACACCTAAATTGGACGGGACATTTACTTAGGATGGAAGATTACCGAATACCTAGAAGAATGATGTATGGTGTTCTGGCAAATGGTAAACGTCCGCTCGGTAGACCACGGCTAAGATTCAAAGACGTAATCTCCGGAGACCTAAAAAGTTTAGGCATTCAACCATTAAAAGATAAGTGGGAAAACATCGGCCATAACCGTACAGCATGGTCCGATCTAGTACTAAAATCAATCAATATCAAACGTAAAAGAAGAAAGCCCTCAGTTAAGAAGAATATCACACAACAAAATGTAACGTGTCAATTATGTAACTTTAAAACAACGCACCGCATTGGAGTACTTTCTCATATGCGACATAAACACGGATAATAGACTCATACACGGTCACGAGTGAGGATAAATGATGATGATATATATATATATATATAACAATACGTTCCGTTTAGATTTTATTCTATATTTTTACCTATATATATATATATATATATATATATATATATATATATATATATATATATATATATATATATATATATCAGATGTGTGGATATACGCATACATGATTTTCATATGTATTAAACATTACGATAATATACAAATTTAAATTATTTTTTTATTCGAATAGTGTGTGAATGTCAATTTATCTTTTTATTTATAATTGATTTCACATAAAAATATTTTTAACAATCTAATAAAGAAACACATGATCATCCTTCTTTCAGACGTGTATATATATATATATATATATATATATATATATATATATATATATATATATAATGCAAATTTTCCGTAAGTTTTTTTTTGGTTACTATTTTTACTTATATTTCTATCAGTATAACATAAAATGTTTAAAATCGTGAATAATTTTTATTTTGCTTGTATCAGATATTTAAATTATTACCTTAATAACCCGGTGATAGATACAAACATATTAAATAAAGTTGCGTGTTATACATTTATCACATCTTACGCATATAAATGAGGTTTCTTGTATTTACATATTTAAATATATATATATATATATATATATACATACATTATCAGACATCTCAGTAATAATAAATTCGTATAAAATTTTTTACACACGCGTAATGTATTGATTAATTTAAAATAACCTATATGGAAATAACGTTTTGGAAATTTGGGCCTGACTCCGAACAGACCGATTGTTATTCGAACGAATATTGCAAGCTTACGAATTTGCTCCTTACTGCAGATACGCTGGTAACTGTAATTAAAATATTAAATCTCGAGCACCGTTTCAATTTACGGTATCGGATGTTCCAAAAGTATTTTATAATCTATTAAAAAATTATTATCAGGAAACAATTCATTCAGAAAATTCCCATATTCATTTTTATGTACATAATTTTTTCTTATAATTACTATTTGTATCCAGCGTACAAAATTAAATGAAAAAATAAATTAAAGTTGACACAATGCATTATTTTGGTAATAACTAATAAACGAACGGGTAATATAGGCTATTTTTTTCTATGCGCTGCGTACGTCTTTAACCCTTTGATGAGTATCGCCGTTCCAGAACGTCAGATTGTTTTTGTGCCATTGGGAGCAGTAACGTTTCTGAACGTCATCTACTTTAACATCAAAGAGCACCGCCATTTTGAAACGTTTTACTTCTATCGGGGGGGGGGTGCGATGCTATGTAGTGGTCATTCTTCGCAATTTTTGCGCATTCCAATTATTTTATCACCACATGGTCAATTGTTTGGTGCTTTATTCTCAGTAGTATTTTATCCTGTGTTGTGAACTGATGTTTGTTTGTTTGTTTTCATTTGCATTTTTTGTGTTGAATTAGTTGTGATGTCGAAAAATACTATCAAATAGTGAAATACATGAAATAATTTCGCAAGTTTACTCAGATTATCAGATTATGAAGACAGCGATGAAAGTGATTCATGTTGAATTATTAGATGTAGCGATTCCAAATAGGAATCCAATAAAATTGTCTTGGACAGAAAGAGAAAATTTCAAACCTGTATTATATCCATTCAATAATAATAATTCTGGAATACAAGATAATGCCGATTTATGTGATGAACCAACAGAGGCAGACTGTTTCAAGTTATTTTTTGATACCGATTTAGTGCAGCATATAGTTGAGGAAACTGACCGTTATTTCACATACGTTACCAATAACTCTGTAATGTCTGATCACTCAAAATTAAAAATGTGGACGCCTACTTTTGTATCTGAAATATATACATTTCTAGCATGTGTGATGCTCATGTCTGTAATAAAAAAAAAAAACGTATTAAGGAATATTGGTCAATGGATCCCTTGATTTCAACACCATTTTTTGCGAAGCTCTTTTCACAAAATAGGTTCACACTCTTGCTGAGATTATTGCATTTCTGTAATAATAATCAGTTGGTTGGTGATAATAATAGACTGTTCAAATTAAATGTAATAATTCAGTCAGTAAGACAAAAAATGAAAAAGTTTTTTATCCATTCAGAAATTTATGTATAAATGAAAGTATTATTGTTTGGAAAGGTAGATTATCATTCAAACGATGTCTCCCGAATAAACATCACAGATTTGGGGGTAAAGTTGTTTATACTATGCGATTGTTGAAACAGGATACATAATAGATTTTATAGCTTATACGAGGAAGTATCAACCTGAACCAAATAAATAGTGATTTGGAAATCTCCGGAAATATAGTTCTACAGCTTATGCAGCCATTCATGAATAATGGGCATATACTTTACACTAATAATTGTTATAGCAGTCCAAAATTATTCCAAATCCTTCATGATAAAAAGACAGGAGCTTGTGGAACTGTAAATCCTAATCGGAAACAAATGCCAAAGTTTGATAAAGTTCCTAAAGGAAACTGTTCAACAAAAAATATTGATGTTTTGTTAACAGAGAAGTGGCGTGACAAGAGAGATGTACACACGTTGTCATCAATACACTCGCATAAAATGGCTAAAACTTCAAAACCAAACGGGGAAGATATTATGAAACCTGACAGTGTCATTGATTATAATGAAAATATGAGGACCATAGACAAAAATGATATGCTCATTTCTTATTCTGATTGTGCTAAAAAAACTGTCAAATGGTATAAAAAAACGTTTTTTCACATAATGGATATGTGTATATTGAATGCATTTGCATGTACCAAATGAAAACAGGTAAAAAACCCAAGTTCCCAGATTTCAAACTGAATTTAATGCGACAAATTATACAAGAATTTTCGACTGAAAGGAAATGGCTAACGCAGGCAGAAAATCACTTCCTTCATCACATAATCCTTTTTCGGCTAACATGTCGGCATTTTATGTCACCAATTCCACCTACTGACAAACAAACAAGACCACAAAGGAGGTATTATGTATGCAGTAATACAACCAAAGGCATACAAAAAAGACGAGATACAACTTGGATGTGTCCAGTATGTGATGTGGGTTTATGCGCACACCCATGTTTTGAACAATACCACACACAAACAAATTTTTAGATGCTATCTATTTATACATATTAAGTATAATTCTAATAAATATTATTACTTTAATTAGTAGGAAATATTTTTGTATCATTTTTTGATCTTTCTTTAGGTCTTATATATTTACAATAAATATTTATTATTTGTAATTAACTACATAAATTAAACAATGGAAATAAAAATTTATACGATAAAAAACATTTAAAATGTTCTTTTAAAGAGTTTATTAAAAAAAATTTGCTCCCAGAGGTCCAAATTGTGAAATGAAATAATGCTCAACAAAGGGTTAAAGAAGTAAACGAAGTTATTCTACTATGACTTTAAATTTAATTAAATTGTTAATAAAAGCAATATACTTATTTTAATATATATATAACATTATATATATATATATAACATTTCGTCGGTATTATAAAGAAATAAAAATAATCATTCACACATATATATAGTGATTCATGAAACTATGAAGAAAATTCACGGTGAAGTACAAACAAAAAAGAAGCCGTGAATCTCCGAGGCAACATTCAAACTAATTAATGAGAGGAATCAAATACAAACCGGGAAAACTAATAACATAGCAGAATCAAATGATTATGAGGATCTTAATAAACTAATATATAAAGGAATACAAAGTGATAGGAACAATTACATAATAGGAATTTGTGAAGAAATAGAACAACACTCACAAAAAAATGAACCTTATGATCTATTCTCCATTAAATATCGACGATGATATAATCCATTCGGTAATACACGGTAATATAAGTCCTAGTACGAGTCAATATTTGATTAATTCGAAAACCGAAAAAATTCCACCGATAGTTATGTCTGGCTACGTGCTGCATCCAACTAAAAACATATCGTTTGGTTTTATCCATATTATTGTGTGTTTATCGCGTTATTTGTTACTCCTGTATTTTGTATCGTATCGTAATAAATAATAATTCGTCCAGAATAATAACACGTGCGTATAGTTGATTGCGGTTACACACACGCATACGCGCATCCTCCTGCGATGCCGATTCATCGTTCCCCGACGGGGCCTCGCTTATCTAGGTCGGATAAGATCGACACTCCGTCAACCAGTACCGGATTTATCACGGATAATTCTAGTCCGATAAATGATAACGTTACTTTTACGGAACATATCATCCATGATCCGATTACTATAAATAGCGCGGGTAATAATAGCGAAGAAGATATTATACAGTGGCAAACGCAAAACGTCAAAGGTAAGAGTACGCCGAGAAAACGTAAAAGGTTTCCTAATTTTTCGATAAATGTGAAAAAAAAATTTAAACCGTTAAAAGTTGACGAAGAAACTATCGTAAATGCTGTTCATAATACTAGTTTAGTAAGTCAGATGCCGCCATTCGTTTTTCATGGTCCCTTGCCAAATCATAGGGAACAATTTAATCAGATTAAATAAAAATTAAAAAATGATTTTCAAATTAAATATAAACATAATAAATATTATATCTATACTTTAGGTGTAGACGATTATAAAAAGGTGCACCAGTTGCTAATTAGTTCCAACATTAAATTTTATACACATACTCCCAAAGATTTTAAGCCTGTTAAATTCGTTTTACGAGGTCTTCCTGGTAGCATCCCGACTGATGAAATTGTTCAACAGATATCGGAAACCATTCCTATACTAAGTGTACAGCAAATGTATAAAACCACTCCACAAAATGAAAAAAATTATTTACCACTTTTTATTGCGCATTTTCCACCTGGTACAGTATTTAGGCAAGTTTTAAATATGAATATCATATCTCACTGCCGCGTACAATGGGAAAAGTATAGAACTTCGAACAAAGTATTACAATGTTTCAAATGTCAATCTTCCGGCCACATTGCTATTAACTGTTACAAAGACCCGATCTGTTCTAAGTGTAGCGGCTCACATGCAACTGATAATTGCTCTGTATCATATGTTAAGTGTATTAATTGCCAAGGTACGCATCAATCTAATAGTCGGGATTAGTTTATCATACCATTTTCGATAATATAGTCGTAGACAGCTTTCCGCTTCAAAAAATAATTTAACTAGATCTTTATTTAACAGCTCCGATAGCGCTTTTATTAATAATAATAATAACAATAAGGGTAACAATAATAATAATAATAATAATAACTAATCAATTGAAAATTAGTTAAATCACTAATATTTATTTTCTTAAGGAAAACACAAAGCTTTTCGGCATTTACGCCATTAAATGCCGAAAAGCTTTGTGTTTTCCTTAAGAAAATAAATATTAGTGATTTAACTAATTTTCAATTGATTTTTTATAAAAAATCACTACATTCCACATTATATAAAAAATTAAAATAATAATAACAGTCGTACTATTAGTGATAATGTTAATATTAGCAACGTTAGTAATAATAGTAATGTTATCAATAAAACCACTAACAGAACCTACGCACAAACTGCTAGAAATACTTGCCCTGACACTTTTACTGATCGTATGCCATCCCTTTTTGATTCAGAAAGTGTTTCAGTTATATCTGATATTATAAAATTATTTAAAGATTTAAACTTTAATAAAGTTTGCAAATTTGTTAAATTGGCTCTAAGCCGACTCAAACAAGCAAATGATACATTTGGCAAAATTGCTATAATAGCTGAAACTATTATTGAATATCTCAATTCAGACTAGCCCTTTAATTAATTTAAAATTTTTGGGATGGAATGGCATTCCATCAGAAATAAATTCTTAGAATTCGGGCAATTACTGTACGATAAAGATATTCATGTAGCGTGTGTAAGTTTTTTTTTTTTTTTTATATTTATTTTTTTACAATCTGACCCCCTAGGTCATTTAGCAAAATTTTTGACCATGTAATAACGTGACGGAGAAGCACCCAGTGGTGCTCACCCAGCAGCTGCTACCTTAAACAAGGTCCAGTGGTTTATTACGCTTCAACCTCCTGGTGTCACTGGAGGTGTTCAGCAATCTTTGAGCCAAGGTATTAGGATGACCTTCCAGTCTAAGTACATGTCTTTGAGCGTACTGCTTTATAACATCGGACACATATGGAATATTCAAGTCTCTATGTAGGGTTGTGTTGGTTATGTACCAGGGTGCACCTGTTATTGTTCTTAATATTTTATTTTGAAACGTTTGTAGCACCTTTATATTTGTTTTTTTTTTTGCACAACCCCATAGCTCTATTCCGTAGGTCCAGACTGGCTTTATAACTGCTGTATATACCAAACGCTTATTGGTCAATGAGAGAACACTATTCCTGCCTAAGAGCCAATTCAGTTTTCTAACCCGTATGTTAAGTTCCTTCTTTTTCTTGTCTATATGGTGCCGCCATGTCAATCGACTGTCCAGGTGCATACCTAGATATTTAACACTCGGCTGAATAGGCAGTGTGAGGTTACTGATTCTAACAGGTGAAACTATAAATTTCCTATTTGTGAACTGAACGTTAACGGATTTGCTCTCATTAACACCTATCTTACATTTTTTAAACCATTGTTCCACTCTGTTTAATGCTTCCTGTAGGTTATTACTGGCAATGTTCGGATCTGTGTTACATGAGAGTAAGGCAGTGTCATCTGCAAAAGTAGCCGCGTGTACATCCCTAGTAACGGGGAAGTCGGCGGTGTAAAGCAAATACAGTGTAGGCCCCAGGACCGAACCCTGCGGTACACCTGCTAGAACAGGATGAATCTCAGAGAGCGCGTGTTCATAACGTACCTGGAAGTACCTATCGTGCATATAAGAAGTAATCAGAAGATATAAATTTGGTGGAAGTAATGATTTCAGCTTTAACAATAGGCCTTCATGCCACACCTTGTCAAAAGCCTGAGCAACATCGATAAACGCCGCCGTACAAACCTGTCTCGTTTCTAGACTGTTTTCAATTATAAAGTGAAACAAAGATTGACTCGACACACAAACTAAGATGCCTAGGGTACATTGCATATCGACTAGATCGGAATTTAAATGGTGGTGGGGTAGCCTTATTTATAAAGCAAAATATAGTTCACTCACCTGTAGTCATACCACCTCTAAATAAAATTGAAACTACGGGCATTTCTCTTGAAATATCTAACAACAGTATTATCATCTATTCCGTTTACTGTCCCCCTAAAATAAGTCATAAAAATCTTTATTATGATATTTTCAACTTACTATCAACACATCACCGCGTTTTAATTGTAGCTGACTTTAATGCACGCCATAGAGCTTGGAACTGCTATTCCAATAATATGGCTGGTAATTGTATTTTAAATATGTCGTATAAATTTAATTTTCAAATTTTAGCTCCTAGCGAACCTACCTTCTATCCGAACAATCAAAATTTACATCCTAGTATTATTGATTTTGTATTAGCAAAAAACGTTCAAACGATAACCAAGCTCATTTCTCTACCATTTTTAAGTTCTAATCATAATCCTATTTCCTTCAAGCTGTGTAAATCTGGTATTACTATCACATTGCCATCTGTTTTCCTTTTTAAAAATGCTAATTGGAACACATATCGAAATCATATTAATAATAACATAACATTAGGAAGTCCTTGTAAAGATAATATGGAACTAGAGAATGAAGTGAATAGTTTTACTGACTTGGTTTTAAAAGCAGCTGAATTGGCCGTTCCTAAATCTGTCGTAACGTCAAATTATTACAAAATTTCTTCCAATATTCTGACACTGATCAAGTTCAAAAATTATATTAGACATAGATATCAAAAACTTAAAAATGCTTCTACAAAGGCACTATTAAACCGTTTAACGTGTTTGGTAAGAGTAAAGATAAATGAAGAGCGAAATTCCAATTTTAATTATAAACTTCGTAATCTTACGGTTAAAGATAAAAGTTTATGGAAGGAAATAACAGTACTTACAAATACGCACACACATTTACCGCCAATCAGCTATAATGGTAGCACAGCCTATTCGGATAAGGATAAAAGTAACTTGTTAGCAATGATGTATTATGATATTCATACACAAAATTCGCATTTGACGTCGAACTATTGCAATAATAAAATTTTATCTTCCATTAAAAAGTACTTAAAAGATTCGCCTGTGAGAATTTTTCCCGCTGATTTAACAACGGTCAGCGAGGTACATCGCCTCATAAAGAAACTTAAAAATAAAAAATCAGTAGGTCTAGATAATATAGCTACAATATTGATTAAAAACTTGCCACAAAAAGCGATTGTTCAGTTAACAGTCATAATAAATTCAATTTTATTACTTCATTATTTTCCCGACTGCTGGAAAGTGTCGAAAGTTATTCCTATACCTAAATCAAGTAAGGACATTTCTGATCCCAGAAATCTGCGGCCCGTGTCATTACTTAGTAATTTTAGTAAAATAGCAGAAAAAATTATTTTGAGTAGACTAAAAAAATTCATAGATGATAATGATATTTTTATAGAACAACAATTTGGATTTAGGAGTAATTTATTTACCGTCATGCAATTAGCAAGAATTAGTGAAACCATAACTGATGGGTATAATAAAAATATGCATACAGGATTAGACATAGAGAAAGCCTTCGACACCACTTGGCAACTTGGTTTAACATACAAAATTATTCAACTTAAATTCCCTAATTACTTAGTTCGGCTTATTAAAAATTATTTAAGTAACCGAAATTTCATAGTTAAAATTAAAAATGATAATTCCTACATGAAAAATGCATCAGCGGGAGTTCCCCAGGGGAGCATACTGGGACCTTTCTTATTCCTTCTTTTTATTAATGGCATTCCTAAAATTAAACATTTACAGACCGTATTATATGCTGATGATACTGCTATATATTGCACATCGTATCGAATTGACACTATACAAAGAAGACTAACTCAGGGTTTTATTAAATTAAATTCGTATTTTAATAAATGGAGAATCAAAATAAATTCCGATGAAACTCAATCTATTCTATTCACGAAAAGAAGACCGCATTTCTTACCACTTGTGATAGTGAACAACAGATCTTTGGTTTGGAAAAGCGATATTAAATATTTAGGTGTAATACTGGATCGGGGTCTCACATTTACTAAACATGCTGAGTATGCCTGCAATAAGACTCATGCGGCTCTGTTTAAGCTATATCCGATATTTAATAAACGTTGTTACGTCAGCTCGGAAAATAAATTAATAATCTACAAAACTATAATCAGAACAATTACGCTTTATGCTTGTCCCATATGGTGTCATATACTAGCCGTTCTAACTTAGCGAAGTTATAACGGCTACAAAATGTGTGCTGCAGAATAATTCTAAATCTTCCAGTCTATGTAAAGATTGAACACATTGGCATTGAACTTACCATATATACACGAGGTTGTCGAACAAAAAACAAAATTCTTTTTTTTTGATAGCTGTGCCTGCAGTCAGTACTCATTTATAAACGATATAGGGGATTACACACGTACAAGTTTGCAACTAAAATATAAGCGCTACAAACACAAAAGAATTAAACACACGCTATTATGATGTACAGCCGGGATTATCTTTTATTCAAAATTTATTTTTGTATATAATACATATAAAAATTATTGTTTATCCTACTAAAATAAATATCTATAAATTTATATATAGGCATAGCTTTATGATATCAGTATGCGGGTTTTGTTAGTGGTTTTGTCCTGTATTTTTACTTTAGTTAAATGAGCAACTGGGCATACTTTTTAACTAGTATACGTAGTAAGAACTGCGTTCGGAATGCGTTATATTATTTATTTGTTTTTTGTAACATATATTTATTTTTTTTTGTAAATACACTTTTTATCAATCAATCAATCAATCGACGAAATTAAAAAAAACGTAACCTCAAATATTAAAATTAAAATACAAAAAGGTAAAATATTTTTTTATACAGATTCCTTGCAGGATTTCGATAAATTAAAAGAATATTTAATTATAAATAGCTTTTATACGTACAAGCCAAAAAGTCGTGGTAAAATAAAAATGGTATTAAAAGCTTCTGGAATAACTGGGGAGGAAATATTTGATGAACTTAAAAATAAAATAAAAATCGACGAAGTAAAACAGAAACTCGTCAAAGAAACCAATCCGGTTAAAAAGTAGCCCATTTTTCTTGTCACTTTTTCGTCAAATGTTGTCATTAAGGATATCATTAAAATAAAAGAATTATGCTACTGCCTAATAAGATGGGAGAAGTATGTCAAGAAAGATCCAGTAATGCAATGTTATATCAAGGTTTTAATCACGCGGCATATAACTGCAACATGCTAGAAAAATGTATGAAATGTGGTGAACAACATCAAACCAAAAATTGTCAGAGCAACAATAAAATATTATGTGGAAACTGTAATGGTGAACACCATGCTAATTCGAAAAAGTGTCCTATTTATTTAAAAATAGTTCAAAATAGATTAAACATAAATTAATCCTGATAATATTAAAAATTATGGTAATAATAATACTCGTAAAGCGCAAATAAATAAAACAACAAGCGTGCAGTATTAAATCATCGTATAGCCACTGCGAGAAATACAGCGGAATCGAGTACAGGTGTTATCGATAATAATTTTTCCATCACGGAATTTATTTCATTGTTACGTGAATTTAATTTAACATATATCTTTAACATTGTAAAAACGGTTACAAATAGGTTAAAATCTGTTAATAATAAGGATGTGTTCACTATGATACAAGTAATTTTAGAAACAATAGCGGAATTAATCTAGTTTATTGATCCCTTTGTGTGATATTCGATTAGTTGCCTGGAACTGTAATTCCTTATTTTACAAATGTAACGAGTTGTACCAGTTTGCCTGCATAAACAAATTAGACATTATTGCTCTATGTGAAAGAAGGTTGGACAGTACGTGTAAGCTACATTTTCCAGGATATATTATTTATAGGAACGACTCGTGTCGTAGAAGTGGCGGAGTTGCATTGCTCGTTAGTAAGAGGTTAAAATTCGAATTAATGTCGGTTCCTAAATTAAAATGTATACAAGCAATAGGTATTAACTTATATGTAAGTAGTGTTAATAATCAGAGTAGCGGTTGTAATGTTGCCAGTATTGCTATTTTTGCAGTGTACAAATCCCCTAAAAGTACAAAGTATTTCGCGAATGATATCTATTCCCCGATGAAAGTTAACAGTCGTGTAATTCTAATAGGCGATTTCAATGCTAGAAATAAGATGTGGAATTGTTTTAGTAATAATGCAGCCGGTAATATTTTATATCAAATGTCTACAAGAACTAACTATCGTATCCTTGCTCCGAGGGAACTTACTTATTTTCCCTCAGGGTTAGCCTTTAGAAATAGTGTCATTGATTTTGCTGTTGTAAAAAATGTGTCTATTTCACAGCCGGTTTCAATTAGTCAACTTTCATCCGATCATAATCCGATATTTACTGTAATTTTAGGAGATAGAAAACAGGTAAATGAGAAATTAATTTTCGATTATCAAAATGCAAATTGGGTAGAATTCAGAAAATTCATATCACAAAATATTAATTTAAATGTGAGTCGATAACGAGTTCTCTAGACATTGAAAGACATTTGTCTGCATACACAAATTTGATTAGTGTTTCCGCCGAACGTTTTATACCCAAAAAACTTGTGTATAACTTTCCACACAATGTTATTCCTTCTTATGTTGTAGGTATTATTAAACTTAAAAATCGACTTCGAAGATTATACGTGAAAAATAGATACTTAAACCCATCGCCAGTTATTAAAAGAATGTTAACTTTTCTTAATAAACTAGTACGTTACCTGTTAAACAAAAATAAAAATGATAAATTTAATTCACTTCTCTCAACGCTTTCACCAAAAGACAGCAGTTTGTGGAAAATCTGCAAACAATATACAAGGCAATATACATTTCTCCCACCTCTTCATGACTCACACTTAAATAGTTATGTGTATAGTAATGTAGGGAAAGCTGAACTTCTTGCTTCTGAATACTGCAAAGCTCATACACGTAATAGCAATATGTCTTCCAGTTATCAGGTAAACAAAGTTCATATGGCTGTCAAAAAATATCTGAAAGAAAATAAAAATACTCGTATTGTCGATTATGTCAGTCCTAAGGAAGTCTCTGCCGCTATAAAAGCCGTCAAATCTAAAAATTCTGTTGGCATTGACAATATCTCCACTATCGCCATAAAAAATCTTCCACTGAAAGCAGTAGTCAAATTTTCGAATTTATTAAACGCAATATTTAAATGTGGGCATTATCCTTCAAAATGGAAAGTAGCAAAAATTGTCACTCTCCCTAAACCTGGTAAAGATGCTTCCATAACTAGCAACATTCGCCCTATAAGCTTATTAAGTAATTTGAGCAAAATCGCAGAAAACATTATTTTGTCTAGATTACATTTTCACTCTAAACCATACAAACTATTGACATTCAGTTTGGGTTTCGCCCAAGATATTCTACTACGCAACAAATATCTAGAATAATAGAATTTGTCAGCCATAATTTTAATTGTAATAAACATACTGGTTTAGTTTTGCTTGATGTTGCTAAAGCATTCGACACAACTTGGTGTAAAGGTATCACGTATAAAATGATACAGTGTAAATTTCCTACTTATTTGGTATTTTTAATTCATAGTTATTTAAGAAACAACAACAAACAACAACAACGTATATTTCAGCATAATTTACAGTGAGTATACACAAACCAAAAATTTTAAATAATAATTACGTAACGCCCAGGATGGCTCGCCGTACATCAGAAATAATAATACAAAGACCCGTAATAAATAAAAGAAGTAATTATACTTATATACTTATAACGACGGCAAAAAAATAATTGAAAAAAAACTGTACAGCAAAAAACAAAAAATTAAGATAGTAATAATAAAACAAAAGAAAAAACACGTTAGACATTAAAAAATAAATAAAGAAGGAATATTAATTTCTAAAATAGGCGCCGCAAAAACGTTACAGCAAGTTACGTTTGAGCCTCCTATGTTTATATTTACTATAGGCATAAATTGGAGTTGCCTGGAATTGTAATTACCAATGGTAGAAATTAAACTATTATCGTGAACTAAGCAGTCATCGCAGAACTTACGCGTTAAATTTAAGATATGGTCCTTAATATAAGGCATGTTTCAGTAATCATGTCAACGATTTTGTGGTATCTAGGGACATTTAGCACACATCTGAGACACCTATTTTGAAATACTTGTAACTTATTAAAATTTGTATTTGAAATAAAACTCCAAGCTGGACAACAGTACGTCATTATGGGACGTATAAGTGTTTTATACAGAATTCATTTATTATTTACATTAAGAAATGATTTTCTGTTGATTAATGGATATATGGTAGAAATACTCCTGCTAGCTTTCAAGGTAGTATGACTGACATGTTCAGAAAAATTTAGTCTGTTATCCAAGACTACCCCGAGGTATCGAACATGTTTTGACCAACTTACAGTGGTAGAGTTGACCTTAACTTCAGCAGGTAACGTGGGACGCCTGCGGGTGAAAAATATAGCCTCCGTTTTATCACAATTAATATCAATTTGCCATTTTTTATAATTACGAAAGACACAATTTATTCCTGACTGTAATTTATTAGTAATTGCTTTAGGTATATAAGAAGTACAGAAAAGAGCTGTATCGTCTGCATAAAGAGCAGTCTGAATATCAGGTAGGTTTGGGAAATCAGATAAAAACAAAGTAAACAGAAAGAGACCCAGAATACTACCTTGGGGGACCCCTGCTGAGCACGTTTTCATAGTAGACCTTGAATCATTGATGGTAACGTAAAATAGTCTGCTAAATAGCTGCTAATAACGTTGATTACATAACGAGGAAACTGATATTTTATCATTTTGTAAATAATACCTTTATGCCAAGTAGTATCGAAAGCCTTCGCAACATCCAGGAGAACCATACCAGTATGTTTATTACGATTAAAATTATGTGTGATAAACTCCGTGATTCGTGCTACTTGCTGGGTGGTGGAATAAAGCCAAACTGTGTATTAGGAATGATTTTTTGGTTATCTGCATGAAGTCTTAAACGGGATAGTATAATTTTTTCGCGCTATTTTGCTTAGATTGCTCAATAAACTAATAGGACGTATGTTACTTGCACATGAGGCATCCTTTCCAGGTTTGGGAAGAGCAATAATTTTGGCTATCTTCCAAATGTATGGATAATAACCGAATCTAAAGATAGCATTAATTAAATTTGTAAGTTCAATAATAGCTTTTAGCGGCAATTTCTTAATAATGGGAGTAGAAATATTGTCATCCCCTGACGAACCTTTTACTTTTATAGCTTTAATATTGTTAAGGACTTCACTTGGGGTGACAAGAGGGAAAATATTGGGCAGTAGATTGGCATTGAGGAATTTTTTAACAGCTGAATGAATTTTTCTCACTTGATAGCCAGATGCAAAGTTAGAATTACGATTATGAACTTTGGAATACTCTGATGCTAAAAACTCAGCTTTCGCTTCATTTTTGTAAACATAGTTATTTAAGTGTGAATCGTAGAGTGGTGGAAGAGCTGTATGCTGTCTCGTGTATTGTCTGCAAACTTTCCATAGCCGACTATCATTAGGCTCAAGCTTAGAGAAAGTTGAATTGAAATTGTAATTTTTAAATTTACGCAAAAGAAAACTAACCAATTTATTAAGAAAATTAAACATGTTTTTCAAATTTTGAGAACGATTAGAGAAACGATGCTTAATGCACAATCTTCTAATATAATTTTTAAATTTGATGAGAACCACGATACAAGTTGGTACATGCGGATAATTATTAAGTGGTTTATTCGGAATAAAAAGTTCCGACGAAGAATTAATTAACTTCGTAAGATTTGATAAATGATGGTCAATATCAGCAGGACTATGTAGCTTAAGAAGCAAATTAATATTATTGTTAATATACTCCTTAAATCCTGCCCAATTTGCATTTTGGAAATCGGGCAGAACTCTATCGGCTATGTTTAATTTACTTCTTGCAATAGTAGTGAAAATAGGGTTGTGGTTGGAGGACAAACAATTTATTGAAAGAGGAGTTGCAATAGAAACATTTTTGACCAAAGCAACATCTAAGATACTAGTACGATATTGAATAGCATCAGGAAAGTAAGTAGGTTCTTCAGGGGCGCAGATACAAACATTTGAACGTAATGCGAATTCAAAGAGAATATATAGAACATTTTATGTAATGGTAGAATTCGAAATCGACTATGAAAACTTGTACCGCAGGTGTTCCACAAGGTAGTATTTTAGGTCCGTTTTTATTCACATTGTTTCTCTATGATTTCCCAAAATTTACAAATATGCAAGTTGTTTTATACGCTGATGATACAGCAATATTTTGCAGCTCTTACAAACCAACTGCTATTAAAAATCAATTATAAAACGGTGTACGCCGCGTTTTAAAGTATTATCGCAAATGGCAAATCGAAATAAACGCATTAAAAACTGAGGCCATCTTTTTCACTCGTCGTCGACCAATTTTTCCATCTGAACTTCTAGTAGATGATAAAGTTATAAATTGGTCGGATAGTATACGTTATTTGGGAGTTTTATTAGATAAACGATTAACCTTCTCGGCGCATGTAAATTACGCAGCTCTAAAAACAAATAAAGCAGTAAGTACAGTGTATTATTTAATCGTAATACCTTAACGTTAATAATAAGCTCATCATTTATAAAGCGCTTATTCGTCCCGCGATGACTTATGCTTGTCCCGTCTGGTCTTCCATCTCGAAGGCGAGCTTTAATAAATTGCAATTAATACAAAATAGGTGTTTAAGATGCGTATTAAGTGCCCCAAGGTATGCCAGAATAGTGGACATGCGTGAGATATTAAATATACCCTTTATTCGGGATTATATTCTTACTATAACTCGTAAGTTCTGCGATAATTGTGTATTGCATGAAAATCAGTACATCTCAATGATCGGAAATTACGATTCCAGCCAGCTACAGTTTATGTACACAAAGTATAAGCATAGACGCCTTAAACATAATTTACTGTAAATGATTAATATTTAATGTATCTGTGTATATGTGTATATACATGTGTGTGTATGTATGTATGTATATATATAGGTAAGTATATGTGTATTATATTATATATCTTTATAATTGTTATTATATCGAATAATATTCCTTTTGTATGCTTAATGTGATACAAAGCGTTTTATGGAGTGGGTTTTTTTCAAATTTTTTCCCGCGTTTTATATATTTATATCTGTAATCTAGTAAATATACTATAAGATTTATTACATAAAGAATTTTGTTTATTAGCGGTAAGGATATTATAATTCAGGACGCGTAATTATTATTATTTTGTCCTTTTGTACTTTTAATGAATTTATGTCAATACATAAATTTCTTCTTCTTCTTATGATCTATATAAGAAAATTAAATGGTTAAGTAATACTTTCAAAACAAGAACATTGACAATAAAAGATCAAAATGGAATGAAATTAACTGTAAAGTCAGAAATAGCAGAAAGATGGCGTCAGTATTGTCAAAAGCTTATGTACAACAATGAAATATCAGTGTTAATGCAGGACTTTGAGCTTGAACCGCCAATTATGAAAGCTGAAATAGAAGTCGCATTAAAGAAACTAAAAGATCGAAAGGCGGTAGGAGTAGATGGTAGAGCTGAAGAAATGCTGAAAGCAACGGAAGAATCAGAAATAAAGGTATTGCATATGATTTGTCAAAAAATATGAGAAACTGGCAGCTGCCCAGAAGAGTGGACAAAATTAATATATGTACCACTACACAAAAAGGGCCCTACAGAAGATTGTGGAAACTACCGCACAATATCATTGATTATTCATACCGGTAAAATACTACTATATGTATTACAAAACCGGCTTAAATACTATCTCCTACCACAAATTTCGGAAGAACAAGTTGAGTTTTGTACCAGGTAGAGGCACACCTGAACAGCTATTAAATATAAGAAAAATAATAGAAAAATGTAACGAATATATCATTCCGGGACTGCTTTGTTTTTTAGATAACCAGAAAGCTTTTGACAACATCAAGTAGACGAAAATGTGACAAATATTACTAGAAATGGGAATACCGAAGCATCTAATTTATTTAATTCAATAATTGTACTTAAATAATAAAGGTTTTAGTAAACTGGAGAACGAAAAATCGAAAGAGTTTTCAGCAAGAAACGGAGAGTACAACAAGATTGCTGTATTTCACCGATTCTATTCAACATCTACGGGGAACGGATTGTAAGAAAAACAATGGAAGGATAGCAAGGAGGAATATCTATCGGAGAGAAAAAAATTACAAATATTAGATTTACAGACGACACTGTATTACTGGCCAGCACAAAGCAAGAAATGTTTGAATTACTATCAAGAACATATGTGGTCAGTAAACAGGCAGGCTTAATACTGAATAAATATAAATGTTAATGCTTGTCATTGACAAAGAAAACAGAATGCAACAAACACTGACTCTGCTGCGAGATATTGAAATTAAAGATAAATTAATTTATTTGGGTGTGTGCATATCCGAAAACGATGGATCAGAAGAAGAAATAAGGAGAAGCTCTTGCAAATATTGGGATTGGTAAACTCAATTGTATATGGAAAAATCATAAGACCTTTAAAACAACAAAACTTTTACTCCTTAAAGTGTTAATTTTCTCCATAGCGACATACGGCTTAGAAACCGGGACGATTAAAAAATCGATGAGGAAGAAGCTGGAAGCTTTTGAAATGAAGTGATACAGAAAAATTTTAAGGATCACATGGATGGCGCACAAAACAAATGATTCTGATTTAAAAGAACTGAAAATCGAACCCACTGAGCAATTAGATCCATTGAAAGACACACGCTAGCTTTCTTTGGTCATGTAATACAAGCAAATGGGCCGGAGAAAACAATTCTGCAAGGAAAGGTTAATAGAGAAAGGAGACAAGATAGACTGATGAGCCTTTACTTTGATCAGACCACAAGGTTATGTAGATCAGACATACAGTAAATCATGAATCTAGTGCAGAATCGATATAAATGGCGATGTCTTGTAACTTGCATCAAATAAGGTCACGACATCCGGATCAGATCACGAAACGAGAAGATATATATATATATATATATATATATATACAGTGATTATGACTGTGAAATATTATTTTGTATAAAAGAAGTTCTACTAAAAGTGACGAGTAATGAACTTAGAACATTATAATTTTTTTTTAACACAAAGGAGTCTAGAAAACTTATTTATATTTTTGAGCTTTACAATCTAAATATTTTCAAAATTAAACATTTTTAGGAGATGTTCGATTTCGAATACTCTTGAGAATTTAATTCAAAATGTCTCATTTTTGGAAGGACCTCTGCAGGATAAACGTCTCAAAATGATTTATTCACGATGAACTTTTTATGGAAGTGAATAAAATTGAATAGCCTCCTTGAGTGATATGTAAATATATAGTTGTATTACAAACATGCACACACATGTACATATATAATATATATACAGTGTGTAAATATTATTCATTTGTAATGCCTTCAAATTTCAACTTCCGACACCTGCACAGTGCTAGAGTAGTCTGAAGTAAGTTTAAAATTTGCAGGCTTTTATTTTAACACATCTAACACCCGTGAATAACCCCTTCCGACATCTGCACTTCTTCCAAAGTAATATTCAAAAAATGCATACTTAATATTATTTTAATGTAACGCCTGCAAAACGTCACTTTCCGACACCTGCACATCACTAAAGTAATCCAAAGTAAGTTTATAATTTTCAGGTTTTTATTTTAACACATTTACCGCCTGCAAATAACGCCTTTCGACACCTGCACGTCTTCCAATGTAATATTCAAAAAACGTATACTTAATATTATTCTAATATAACGCCTGCAAACTTGAAATTCTGACACCTGCACATCACTAAAGTAATCCCAAGTAACTTTATAATTTGCAGGTTTTCATTTTAACACATCTAACGCCTGCAAACAACCCCTTCCGACACCTACATATCTTCCAAAGTAATATTCAAATAGCGTGTACATATGTAACGCCTGCAAATTTTACCTTCCGACACCTGCACATCATTAGAGTAATCCCAAGTACGTTTATACTTTGCGGGCTTTTATTTTGACACATTTAACGCCTGCAAATTATCCTTTCCGAAACCTGCATATTTTCCTAAGTAATATCGAGTATTCTCAAAATTTGCAGGCATTTAAAAATGAATATTTTTAACATTTAAAGGTTGAACTGATTTCGTCCATAATAGTATAATACTGAGAAGTGTATATTACCCGTCAACATCTTACAGACTTCTGACTATATATAAGCAGTATAATTCTATATATAGGATTACTATTATGTAATCTGATGGCCGCATCGTAAAACAATTCGATTTTACATATGGTGCAGCTTCGCTATCAATGTTAAAATATTAAATCGCTCTTTATAGCATGAAAAACGATTAAAGGTTTGTTTCCATGTGAAAAATCGTTGTAAAAACAGCAGAAAAAAAGGAAATCACAAAACCCAAATTTAAGTCGTTTAACCTTAAGAAATGATGCTTCATCTAACACATTATGAGACTAAAATCGCTAATTAGCATGTATACAGGACGATAAAATCGCTCGTCATCGTCATTTACACATAACAAGACGTTAAAATCGCTTGTCATTTAGACATAACAAAACATTAAAACACGTGGCATTTAGACATAACATGACGTTAAGAGCGATTTTAACGTCTTGTTGTGTCTAAATGACGAGTGATTTTAACGCCTTGTTATGTCTAAATGACGAGCGATTTTAACGTCTTATTATGTGTAAATGACGAGCGATTTTAACGTCTTGTTATGTGTAAATGACGATGCCAGCGATTTTATCGTCCTGTATACATGCTAATTAGCGATTTTAGTCTCATAATGTGTTAGATGAAGCATCATTTCTTAAGGTTAAACAACTTAAATTTGGGTTTTGTGATTTCCTTTTTTTCTGCTGTTTTTACAACGATTTTTCACATGGAAACAAACCTTTAATCGTTTTTCATGCTATAAAGAGCGATTTAATATTTTAACATTGATAGCGAAGCTGCACCATATGTAAAATCGAATTGTTTTACGATGCGGCCATCAGATTACATAATAGTAATCCTATATATAGAATTATACTGCTTATATATAGTCAGAAGTCTGTAAGATGTTGACGGGTAATATACACTTCTCAGTATTATACTATTATGGATGAGATCAGTTCAATCTTTAAATGTTAAAAATATTCATTTTTAAATGCCTGCAAATTGTGAGAATACTCGATATTACTTTAGAAGATGTGCAGGTATCGGAAGTTGAAGTTTGCAGGCGTTACATTAGAATAATATTAAGTATATGTTTTTTGAATATTACTTTAGATGAAGTGCAGGTGTCGGAATGGATTATTTGCAGGCATTGGGAGATGAGTTAAAATAAAAGCATGCAAATTTTTAACTTACTTCAGATTACTCTAGTAATGTGCAGGTGTCGGAAAGTGAAATTTGAAAGTGTTACAAATGAATAATATGTACACTCTGTATATATATTATATATGTATATGTGTGTGCATGTTCATAATACAACTATATATTCACATATCACTCAAGGAGACTTCTTCTTCTATGTGCCATACTCAAGAGAAGGTAGGCGGTCACCAATGTGCCAACTAGACTTTACATTGTCTCGCATCTGCCATTAATTGTTGTATTGAAGATGCGCCAGTCCAGTTTTTGATATTTTTCAGCCAATCTCTCCTCCTTCTTCCCGGACTTCTTATTCGTTCTATCTGTCCTTGTATAATAATCTGTAAAATTTCATACTTTGCACCTCTAATGATATGGCCAAAGTATGACACATTTCTCTTTATAATAATATTCTGTAATTGTCGATCTGTACTCGCCTTCTTTAAGACATTTTTATTGGATATTTTTGCTGTCCAAGGTATCCTCAGCATCCTTCTATGTATCCACATTTCCACAGCTTCGTATCGGTTAAAATGTTTTTTATTTAGAGGCACAGCCTCAATACCATATAACAAAATTGGCTGGATGTAACATCGAACTATATCTTGTCTTATCTTCAGACTAAGCGATCTATCACATAATAATTGTTTCATATTATTGAAGGCTACTCGTGCATAACTGCACCGTGCTTTAACCTCGGCATCCACATCGAGACTGCAACCCAGATATTTAAATCTATTCACTTTTTCAATAATTTCATTATTAACGGTTATTACAGCGCTATTAATTTGTTGTTTACTAATCAACATCCGCTTAGTTTTCCTTGTATTTATATTTAGACCATAGATTTTGCCAGCGTCATCAAATTTTTGTAGCAGTCGCTGTAGGCCTTGATGGCTGTCTGCTAGTATGACCGTATCATCCGCGTATCGGATATTATTAATAATTTTTCCGTTAATTTTAATTCCATACGTTTGGTTTATTATGGCTTGCCGGACAATCTGATCGGCATATAAGTTAAATAACAACGGGGATAATACACAACCCTGTCGTACGCCTCGTTTAATTTCAAATTTAACTTTTGACTCATTTTTGCCAAGTATTAACTCAGCTTCTTGGTTCCAATATAGATATCTTATAATCTTCAAATCTCTGCTATCAACGCCCATATTTCGTAGCATTATCATCAGTCTATCGTGCTTTACATTGTCGAACGCCTTTTTGTAATCGATGAAACACATAAAGACGTCTTTATTCATCTCTCTGGATTTTTGTAGAGTTATTCTTAATGCCGCCAATGCTTCTCTGGTTCCATAACCAGGGCGGAATCCAAACTGTGTTTCCGATAAATCTTGCTCGCATTTCCTTTTAATCCTATGGTAAATAATTCTCAGAAAAATTTTCAGTATATGATTCATCAAGCTGATTGTTCTGTAATCACCACATTCTCTTGGATATTGCTTTTTAGGAATCAGAACAAATGAAGATTTCAACCATTCTGAGGGTATGTTGCCAGAGATATAGACACTGTTGAAAAGAATTGTTAAATCTTTTATATGTTCTTCTTCTAATAAGCGGAATAAATCCCCTGGTATACGGTCCGGTCCTGTTGCTTTCCTGGGATGCATTAGTTTAATTGCATGCATTACTACTGATTCCATAATTATAGGTCCATCGTCTATAGAGTATCGCCGCCAAGTGGTGTTACTTCAATCATCGTGGGACAGTTTATAAAGGTATCGTTTCCAAATATCTTTTTTGGCATCTTCATCAACAACAGGGACACCACGATCATCTGTCAATCTTATAACTCCGTGTTTAAAAGTTTTACCTGTTACCGCCTTAATGTTCTTATGCATTTGGAAAGAATCGTGTTTCTCCTCTAAAGCTCTTATTTCTCTACATTTTTCCTCCATCCATGCGTTTTTTGCGCACCTGATTTCCTTCTTAATTTGTTTATTTAACGCGGTATACTTATTTACATTTTTATTCTTATATTTCCTTCGTTCGTTCATCAATTCCAGTATTTCATTTGTCATCCATATCTGCTTTCTAGTAATGTCACATGTTAAGTATTTATGACAAATTGTTTGCATAGTTTGGTTGAAATGTGGCAATGTTAAATGCGCAACTGAGTCCTTTTTCTTAAGCTTTCTTAATTGGGCATTTATCTCTTGCGATATCTTTTCTTTTACTTTTGGTAGTCTTAATTTAGTTATGTCCAGAGTTCTACATCTATTCGGCGTTCTAATTGCTTTAAATCTTAATCTAAGTTTTGCAACTAACAAAGAATGATCCGAATTAATATCCGCTCCTGGGTAAGTTGAAGCTTTTATAACCGCGTTCTTAAAACGCGGATTAATTAGAACATAATCAATTTGATTTCTCATTAGATTCGCTTCGTTGTCTCCAGGCGATCTCCATGTATACAGGCGACGTTTTGGTAACTTAAACCATGTATTTGCTATGACTAGATTATTTTGTTCACAAAAATCGAACAGTTTATCTCCTCTGTCGTTGCTGAGGGCATGAGGGAACTCGAGTCTACCTGCATTACTGCAGAAGACCGACTGTTGCCTGACATTCTTTATAGGGAATGTCCCACGGGTACAGCAACTTTATTTTTATCTTGTCGCATCATATTTACCGGAAGAATAATATACGGTGGTGGTTTCCCGTTGCCTTCCAACGGATTTTCTGTTAGGGTTTCTCCCTTAGCCTTTGGATAAACATCCTAACCGCAAGGCAGCGGTTTTGTTTTTTGTTAGGGTTGTCTCCCTTAGCCTTTGGATCAATATCCTAACCGCAAGGCCTGTTACTGAGGAGGTAACGATTTTAGGCTTTTACGGCGACCTAAAGGAGACTATTCAATTTTATTCACTTTCATAAAAATTTCGTCGTGAATGAATCGTTTTGAGACGTTTATCCTGCAGAGGTCCTTTCGAAAATGAGACATTTTGAATTCAATTCTCAGGAGTATTTGAAATCGAACAGATTCTTATAAAAAAGGTTAATTTTGAAAATGTTTAAATTGTAAAGCTCAAAAATATAAATAAGTTTTCTAGACTCCTTCGTGTTAAAAAAAAAATTATAATGCTCTGAGTTCATTACTCGTCACTTTTAGTAGAACTTCTTTTATACAGAATAATATTTCACAGTCTTAATCATTGTAATAAATATCTTCTCATTGCATTATCCGATCCGGATGTCGTGACCTTATTTGATGCAAGTTACAAGACATCGCCATTTATATCGATTCTGCACTAGATTCATGATTTACTGTATGTCTGATCTACATAACCTTGTGGTCTGATCAAAGTAAAGGCTCATCAGTCTATCTTGTCTCCTTTCTCCATTAACCTTTCCTTGCAGAATTGTTTTCTCCGGCCCATTTGCTTGTATTACATGACCAAAGAAAGCTAGCGTGTGTCTTTCAATGGATCTAATTGCTCAGTGGGTTCGATTTTCAGTTCTTTTAAATCAGAATCATTTGTTTTGTGCGCCATCCATGTGATCCTTAAAATTTTTCTGTATCACTTCATTTCAAAAGCTTCCAGCTTCTTCCTCATCGATTTTTTAATCGTCCCGGTTTCTAAGCCGTATGTCGCTATGGAGAAAATTAACACTTTAAGGAGTAAAAGTTTTGTTGTTTTAAAGGTCTTATGATTTTTCCATATACAATTGAGTTTACCAATCCCAATATTTGCAAGAGCTTCTCCTTATTTCTTCTTCTGATCCATCGTTTTCGGATATGCACACACCCAAATAAATTAATTTATCTTTAATTTCAATATCTCGCAGCAGAGTCAGTGTTTGTTGCACTCTGTTTTCTTTGTCAATGACAAGCATTAACATTTATATTTATTCAGTATTAAGCCTGCCTGTTTACTGACCACATATATTCTTGATAGTAATTCAAACATTTCTTGCTTTGTGCTGGCCAGTAATACAGTGTCGTCTGTAAATCTAATATTTGTAATTTTTTTCTCTCCGATAGATATTCCTCCTTGCTATCCTTCCATTGTTTTTCTTACAATCCGTTCCCCGTAGATGTTGAATAGAATCGGTGAAATACAGCAATCTTGTTGTACTCTCCGTTTCTTGCTGAAAACTCTTTCGATTTTTCGTTCTCCAGTTTACTAAAACCTTTATTATTTAAGTACAATTATTGAATTAAATAAATTAGATGCTTCGGTATTCCCATTTCTAGTAATATTTGTCACATTTTCGTCTACTTGATGTTGTCAAAAGCTTTCTGGTTATCTAAAAAACAAAGCAGTCCCGGAATGATATATTCGTTACATTTTTCTATTATTTTTCTTATATTTAATAGCTGTTCAGGTGTGCCTCTACCTGGTACAAACTCAACTTGTTCTTCCGAAATTTGTGGTAGGAGATAGTATTTAAGCCGGTTTTGTAATACATATAGTAGTATTTTACCGGTATGAATAATCAATGATATTGTGCGGTAGTTTCCACAATCTTCTGTAGGGCCCTTTTTGTGTAGTGGTACATATATTAATTTTGTCCACTCTTCTGGGCAGCTGCCAGTTTCTCATATTTTTTGACAAATCATATGCAATACCTTTATTTCTGATTCTTCCGTTGCTTTCAGCATTTCTTCAGCTCTACCATCTACTCCTACCGCCTTTCGATCTTTTAGTTTCTTTAATGCGACTTCTATTTCAGCTTTCATAATTGGCGGTTCAAGCTCAAAGTCCTGCATTAACACTGATATTTCATTGTTGTACATAAGCTTTTGACAATACTGGCGCCATCTTTCTGCTATTTCTGACTTTACAGTTAATTTCATTCCATTTTGATCTTTTATTGTCTTGTTTTGAAAGTATTACTTAACCATTTAATTTTCTTATGTAGAACATAAGGTTCATTTTTTTGTGAGTGTTGTTCTATTTCTTCACAAATTCCTATTATGTAATTGTTCCTATCACTTTGTATTCCTTTATTTATTAGTTTATTAAGATCCTCATAATCATTTGAATCTGTTATGTTATTAGTTTCCCGGTTTGTATTTGATTCCTCGCATTAATTAGTTTGAATGTTGCCTCGGAGATTCATAGCTTCTTTTTTGTTTGTACTTCACTGTGAATTTTCTTCACAGTTTCATGAATCACTGATATTCTCTCCATAATTCATCGGCCGTTATATTATTATTTTCGTACATGCGAGTAGTTTCGTTTAGTTTAGCCTTTATTTTATTGAAGCCTGAGACATACCTCAATTACTAAAGACTTGTGGTCACTGCCACAATCTAATCCTGGGTATGTCTTTACATCTTTTATCGAAGATCTCCACCTTGTTCGCATAAGTACATAATCTATTTGGTTTCTGGTTTGTCCATTTGGTGAAATCCATGTGTATATTTGTCGCTTGGGATGGTTGAAATTTGAATTTATTACAAATAGGTTGTTTTATGAACAAAAATCGATGAGCATTTCCTCCTTTTGTTCCTATCTCCTGAGCCATATTTTCCAACAGTAGATCTTAGGTGATTAACGTTTTTGGTGGTTCCTATTTTTGCGTTAAAGTCACATATTACTAGTAATATTTCTCTGTTAGGAACTTTTTTTTACCGCCGTGCGTAGTTCATCATAAAACTCTTCCATTTCTTCATCTGACCCTTGAGTTGTTGGTGCGTATATTTGAATAATATCTATATTTACTGGCTTCCCTTTTATTTTCACTGATATAATACGATCACTTATTATTTCATATCCTAGTAATCCCGATGAAATCGCTGAATTTATTATTATTGCTACTCCGTTTACTGAATTCGTTTTCATTGCTTGAACATACTATCAAGTTACCGCTGATTGATACAAAATGTCCACTCTGTTTCCAGTGCGTCTCGGCTACACCAACTATCGCTATTTCTTTCGTAATATTCTCTACTATACCAAGTTTGCCTTGATGGTTAAGTCCTCTTATATTTTATGTTGCTATTTTTGTTATTATGATTTTACATTTATCCTTCTATTTTCATAGCGATCACGGTTCTTAAATTCCCTATGGCCGGCCGCCCATTTCATACATACGGTCATAAAAATATATATATATATATATATATATATATATATATATATATATACACACACTACACACACACACACATATATATATATATATACACAAAATGTATATACACAATATATAATATATATATATATATTTACAAAATGTATATACACTATATTATATATATATATATATATATATATATATATATATATATATAAATTTATATTTAATTGTTATATATTTATTCCCTTAAAAGAGATTTTTGCAACCTAATTATAAAATATCATTAAAAAAGTATATATATATATATATATATATATATATATATATATATATATATATATATAATATTTTATATTTAGTTTGTAAGGATCTATCTGCATTAAAAGAATAAATTACGATAAGAAAGATTATATGTTAAAAACAGATGATATGAAAAAAGGGTACATACCTGCTATACAGAAATCAACCCAATTAAATTTCATACAATGAAAAAAACCCATTCGCCTCTGTAACATTAACTGCGAGAGGTCTTTTGAACAGACAGAACATCTTTACTTGAGATTGTGCAATAGTTTGGCTGTAGAACAGTTCCGCGCATAGCAGGAGAAAATATAACAGTTGCGCGCCAAATGCTTTTTAATCAGATAGCAGTTCCGCGCGGATGGTTTTTAGGCTACAGAGCAATTCCGCGCAGAAGGTATTCCATTAAAAAATACAGTTCCGCGTTTGAAATTATTTATTTTACATCAGAGCATATAAGTATTGAATAAAATACATAAATAATTTTTTTTTGAATGCAATAAGTAAATGAATTGAAAAAATTAATTTATATGAGGTTATTAATAATTAAAAAAAAAACAAATTGAAAAATTATGCAGCATAATGGTGACGCAATTGTTCCACTAGTCTCAATGCTGATATCTGCCCATTATTATACATCCCCAAACAGGTTTCCAAGAGGTTTTTGTGTTGAATTTCTTTTTTTGATTTTCTAACTTTCTTCGGGATTTCAAGGCTGTTGAGAATTGCTTCAGTGCTCACCTGAGTATTTTTGATAGCTTCTAAAAATGAGAACAAATTGGGATGGGCAGAATAAAAATTCTTGCTGAAAGCAAGGTGGAATGCTTCGCACGCATTAGTTGTCCTCTGAGACTCTGCAGTAGCTGCTGCCCATTGAGATGGTGGAAAAGTACTGCTGTCAAAAATATAGTATTCTAGTAGATACTCAGAAAAATCAAAAACATGCAAATCTATTGGCATAGCAGGCAGGATATCGAGTACAAAGCAATCAGCAACCTCTTCAGGATTCAGGAAAGGGAGTCCAAAAATTAAACGTAGCCATTTACTAATGTCATTCTCTTTCTCTTTGTATTTGCTACTCAAACCTAAACTCTGGATATGACGATACCATGCTTGAGTGAGGTGAAAACGGCAACCAACTATTTGAATATTTGACCATATTGATTTTGAAGCATTTCGAATGGCTATTTCAAAGTCAGCAACAAGAGTTGAAGGCTGAAAGTTTAAATTTTCTGCAGCACAGGCATCTACAAGATGGCGAAACAGTTGTACATATATTGCTTCCTTTTTGGAAGGCAGTAATGCCCACACTAAAGGAACGTAGTGGCCATTTTTCACAATATGAAGGGTGAATAGTTGACAAAAAAATTTAGTACAACTATCAAAAGTTCCATCGACAAGAATAGTATCACCAGAACAGAGGTATTTCAAATTACTTTTTGGCGCAAAACACACTATATTATGTACTTCGTCATTAATGAGTAACAAAGGTTGGTCATTGTGGGTAAGTACATTCATGCTATTGAGTGCTACATGAACTTCAGCAATATTCTTTGGCAGGGTTGGTAAAATGGAACGCCTTTTGCGATATATACTAACACGAATACTGTCAATATCATTACCGTTCATTTCAGCAGTGGCATTTTGCTTGACAATTTCTTCTCTTATTAGCTCGAGTGGTCGTCTGGAAATGTCATCCAAAGCCTTCATTTTCACAGCATTCGAAATTTGTTGCCTGGATGTAATAACAGGTTCTTCATGATTATGAAGCACTGGTCCACCTTCAAGAACATTCACATCAGTATAAATACGAGCACGACACTTTTTAAAGGTACATCTCCAAGATATTCCTGCTTTAACAACACGATCTTTTCGAAATTTAAAGCCATTATAAACTTTTAATGTTTTACCTTTTTCACTGATTGCTGACGCAGCTTCCATAATGAAACGTTTACCAAATACACGTCAAGAATAAAACTAAACAACTTGACACTGGCACGAAACTATTTTATCTTGATATAGGCTGATTTTTACTGCGCGCAACTGTCTTATCTTGTTGAGATATGCTGCGCGGAACTGTCATATGGGGAATTTACGCATGGCGCGGAACTATCTTATTAATAAATTAGCTGATAAGAGTTCGCGCGGAACTGGTGTAATCCCAATAGTTTTAATTATCAGGGAATGAAATGATCGACAGATCTGTGAAGCTAAAGGGAGGAACATCTTTGAACATTGCTGTTGTACACACTGTCATGCATAGTTGCGCCATACTAATTACTAATTGAAAACACTAAAGATCTTTCTATAAAATTGTAATTACTAAAACGATCGAACAATATAATGAAAGGTTCGTTATGTACTTATATAATTAAGTATCAGAAAAGCTTTATTAGGATATTTTAATGAAACGCACATGAATTTAAAAAATTACGTTAAATTAATCAAAAACCGATCACTTCACATAAATTAATAAGCAATGAAAAATCACAGGTCGCATCAGTAACGTTACCTGCAAGATGATTTCCAATAGACTGGCTGAACCACTTGAAAATGTTAACTACACAAGGCCAGGATTGCGCAATAATTAATGATTCCATATTATCAGGATTTACTTGGGATATTCCGGTATCGTATTCGAACACCAAGTACATACTAATAGGTTTCCAGAAAGAAAAAACTATTTTGACCTACGATTTATTAAATTTAGAAAACGTCCAAATTTTATTGAATAATAACGTTTATTATCCGAGAGAAAAAGATTGTATTTGAAATAAAGCGAAAATAAATGTGCTAATCTGTTTTAAATGGTTAAAAATTTTTAAAGCTTCTTATTACGATTTACACGAAAATCTTATGGTCGACTATACTACGTATGTATCAAAGTATCCGGTTATTGCTATAGATCGTTCGTATTAACTGAACGTTATAAAAGAATCGCTGATTAATATTAAAGTATTATTTAATTGGCAAAATAACGTACCTTCGAACGTGACGATTCATTGCGTGTTAATAATGGACGATAATGCCGTATACAATCCTCTGAATAACAGAGTAATTTATTATATCTATATATACGTAATTTATTAAGAGAAGAATATTTAACGACTGGGAAGGCGGAATTTCGATAGGAGTAACAGTAATTAATAATCTAAGATACGTGGACGACACTATTATTTTAATCGTTAAATATTCTTCTCTTATTAAATAATAAAGGAGAGCGTGTATAGCTCTGTCTTACTCTGTTTTCCACTTTCAATCCATCGGGTAGTATTACTTCGGTTCAAATCGTGGCTGAGCTGCCCTTGTATAATTGTTTAATGGGATATATTAGATGTCTAGAAGTTCCTATAATTTCCAAGATGTTCCACAGCTTCATCCATTTGACAGAATCGAAAGCATTGTAGAAGTCAACAAAAGTACATGTATATCTTTACATAAAATTCTCGTGGTTTTTCAATCAATTGTCATGCATTAATTATCTGCTCCCTAACACCTTTCCCCAGAATAAATTCTCTCTGCTCTTGTGAAATTTCTTTTAATAAACGCGGTTTTAGTCTTCCATTAATTATTGTCAACATAATTTTGCTTGCGTGCGACGTTAAGGCTATTAGTCTGTAATTGCTGCAATCGATTGTCGGTCCTTTTGTATGTATAGGTATGATGATGGAATGGCACCATTCCATTGATCAAACGACTGTCTTCCATATTTTACAATATAGTGTATATACAATATCTATGGTCGGTTGCTCTCATTGAATTGATATTTCAAATGTATGAAAAATCGTTGGTATTTCCAGCACCTGAGTTACATATAAACTTTCAACCCTACTTTATATTAATATAAGAGTATATTTTAAGACATGAGGTTATGCCGTGTCTAAAAAATGTGTAACCTGAAATGACGAATAAAATCGTGACAAATTGCCTACAATTCTCAATTTGAAATTAATCTTTGCGTAGCTAATTTCATTAATTTTTTCGGTGTAAACATGATTTACAGACGAAAAAAATCATAGACGTATCCGTGAAAGTTTAAAAGTGTATTCATTAATGCAATTGTTTTTTATCAATAGTGCACTTATGCAGCATACAAGAAACACTTAAAACTTATAAAGACGAAGGATTCTTTATCAAATTACCATCATGACATGTTATATGACAGTTTTCCGACCATAGAAATATTCGCCGACGGTACATTTAAATATAAGTCGAAATATTTTCACCAATTGCATATTATTCCTGGCTGTAAAATCGTTTATCCATGTGGACGTTCCTGTCCTAAATTGAATTGTCGATGAATATAGATTTAAACATTTGAATGCGGGGAATTATTATGTTCAATTCTGAATTCACGAATATGATTCGAGTTTTGCGATAATATTGTATGTCGTTCGTCCATGTTATAAACAGGCTAGTGTATAGCAGGCGGCAGGTTGTATACATTTATAATATATCGTATTTCGCTTATACATTTGTTTTGTTTTACACAAGCGATTGAATATTATTAATAATTGTATTGTATTGCGCCCATACTACTTATTTCGTTTTACACAGACATTCGTTCAATCTGACCAAAACCGGCTGAGTAATAGAGGTGGGAAGTTTGGAAATCGACAACTTTGACGGGGTGTTGCAGAGGTTGTATGAACTTTTAAACGGTCCGGTCTTCTAATATACGTGTAACTATATAAAACCTATCGTATGAAGTAAGAGAAACAATTCCTAAACCCGACACCTAAGGTTTTAATCGTAATATGACTTTAGCAAAATCGGTTTTCCCGCTATAGTTTGGTTAGGCTTAGAGATACGAAAAAAATTGTTATTACCTGATTCGATCTTCATAGGAAAAACTATTAAATAAAGTCGTAGTCGGAATTCAATGTTGGGGCACTTTTGGGCGTGACCTTCTTGAATTTCCAGTTTCAAAAAAGTATTATAAAACCGACATACGAGATATTAAAATGACGAGTTTGAAATAGAAAACCGTTTCTCATTACGATCGATAGGTCTCGAGCTACGAATTTTTAAAGATTGCCGACGGGCTACCTTTGGCAGGGCATAGAGATCGACGTATTCATTTTTAAACAATTCCGACTCCTGAAATAGTCATTTCTATATAAGATCTATCGTATAAAATGAAAAAAACCGCGAAAAAATTTCAAATTTAACCCGAGAATTTCAAAAAGGAACAACCCTTTCGATTTTTTTCAAAAGTCGCTTTTTTCGCAATAATTCGCGAACGGTTCAAGATTTGGAAAAATTATTTAAACGAAAGTTACGCGGCATTGAAATACGGGCCTATATGTGGTATTCCGGTATTATTATAGTAAATACTCATTGAGAAAATTGGGGTTAAATGGTTTTGCGGTTTTGGGGCATTTTTAAAGCTCCAATGATTGATAGGGGGTTTGGGTTGACGTTAGACGAAAGTAGACGTGGGGATCTATCATTTATTTTATTACGTAAATGTTACCTAAATTAACGGGTAAAGAGAAATCGCGAGTGTAAAATTTGATTTGGATTTTGAAAAATTTTTCGACCGATTTTTGGTCAGCCAATTCTACAATACTTTTATATATATATACAGCTGTACTACTGTCTTCGTCCAATACACGGCAGGCATACAACCTCTTTTAAACGTTCTTACCTTATTAATTGAACGCGTGCGCATTATGCACAATACGTTACCGCGCGTGTTGTACACTTTACCATTTCAAACGACAACTAGCGCGGCTCAGTATATTACCGTCTGGTTGCTTAATAATTATATATATATATATAAAAGTGTGTGTAAGTAGAATGCTCGGTAACAGCACGGTAGATAAAATCGCAGCGCCATATATATATATATATATATATGTATTATACGCAAATATCCATAATCACATTTGAAAATTAATTTTAAGAAATGCTCTGCTATCACAACATGCGCGTGTGTATATCAATTTTTGAATTTTAAGCTACCACCACAATTGCTTGATATTACACAATATTTATATGCGTATATATAATACATATATGACTAAAATGTTCTACTTACAAATTTTCAAATACTCTACCACCACATGATTTTTTTTACTATACAATTTTCTATTGGATGGAAGCTAAATCGCGAAAATGACACAATACCGTTGAGATTGTTCCACTCCATATACAAATATATCTTGCGTTTTTAATCAAATTCGAAAATTACTACTCACTTTATGAATATGTATGTATAAATTAATCCCGTGATAATAAATAATTATATAATAAGACGTGTCGTTCAAAATTATACTGGTATTTTCATGTAATTAGCGCAATACAAACAATTTTTAATATTCTGACTGAAAGAGACGCGTGCTTTCTATAAACTTAAATGGATGGGCTGTGAACAAACTGTAATTTTTACCCTTTTTTGTATTATACTACAAATATATATTTTTAAAATGTATTTATATTGCGGTTTCTCCCTAAAAACTAACTTTTAAAGGTTTTGGGAGACCTCTATCATCTGTGGCCCGAGGGAATTTGTCCCAGTTCTCTCTTTTTTGTGTCACACGTTTACGTCACGTATGCGTAGGTGAAAATATATATAATTTAGCGTAATTTCGTCTTTAGGTACATGGATATATATACATAAATGTAATATATACATGTAGGATGGGTGTGTGTGTGTGCGAGTGAGTGTGTGTAGAATAAGTATACCTTTCAAAGATAACAACAAAAAAGTGTAATAGATTTAACATTGGCTACTGTTAAAGTATCAGATCTAGTTGCATAATGCAAACTTAGTTACGAATTAAACGTTAACTGTCATTACTATGTTATCTTATTATATAATTATTTATATTTTTGGGAAATATGTACTTTCGTCTTTAGGTACATGGATATATATACATAAATGTAATATATACATGTAGGATGGGTGTGTGTGTGTGCGAGTGAGTGTGTGTAGAATAAGTATACCTTTCAAAGATAACAACAAAAAAGTGTAATAGATTTAACATTGGCTACTGTTAAAGTAGCAGATCTAGTTGCGTAATGGAAACTTAGTTACGAATTAAACGTTAACTGTCATTACTATGTTATCTTTTATATAAATATAGCTACTCATAGAACATGGGATAATGATATCAAAGTTATTAGCTACAACAGGTTAACCATACATTTAAGAAAACACGACAACTTACCACACTAGAGTAAAAATTGTAATTAGCAACGATGAAATTGACAAAATAATCACACATTTGAAAACTAAAGGTGGCTTCAGGCAGGGACAAAATACCCAATGCATTCATTAAAAAAATTTACAACCTATTCACGTGTGTTATTCCAAAGCGTATTAATGTACTTATTGAATAAAACTACTACCCTGCGATACGGAACTTAAGCAAAACTAAAGGCATTCGACAGCTTAGATCTAAATAAGATTATTTTATTATTGCAAGATTTAATATTACTTGAATTAGGTATGTACTCTAAAAAAATTGCAGTGTAAGTACCACAAGGGTCTGTGTTAGAGCCTTTTTTGTGGAACATAATGCTCTCCCAAATTTAAAAAATACCTTTACCTTATAACGTGATGATATTTGCCTTCGTTGATGATACAGCCATAATAATCTGAGATAAAAGTAAGACGTTCCACTAGGAAAAAAATTATGCGAAGTATACCACGCAATAAATAACTGATTATGGTCATTCAACTTGAGAATCAATGATTCGAAGTCAACAAAAAGTAAAAAGTTAAATTTATCTCAATATGGTTACGTTCGATTTGTAACACAAACTAAACACTTAGGAGTATTAATTGACAAAAATGAGTATTAATTGACAAAAATGTAAAATTTAATAACCACTTTAATTATATCATAACCAAAATCAGCGTTTTCTACAACTTTCGCATAAGTCATACTTTCCTATCTCAAAAGGTGCCTTTTTGAAATTTTCGGGTTCAGATTGATATTTTTTACGCGGTTTTTCACATCTATACGATAGAGTTATGATATAAAATCATATCGGCGAAGACTAAATCGTTTAAAAAGGTTTACATCGTGCGCAATAAATTCGACGGTAACATAATATTCGTAATGGGCACACGTACAAATATGATAAATAAGAAAATTTTAAACCGGTTGTATGTCTGACGTATGTTAGACAAAGACGGTAAATACACCTGTGTATATATATTTATAATAGCTACTGATCAGTGCATATTGAATATATATATATATATATATATATATATATAGTGATATATAAACAGCATTGTAGAAACGGCTGACCAAAAGTCGTTCACAGAATTTTTAAAAATCGAAAACGGAATTTTAAGTTCGCGATTTCTCGCTACCAGTTAACCTAGATAAATGTACGTTATTACATTAATAATAGACCCCGACGTCTACTTTCGTCTAACGTAAGCCTGAACTCCCTATCTATCATACGACCCTTAAAAACGGCCCAAAACCCCCATTTTTGGGTATTTTGTTTAAAAATACGACTGTAACGTTATAGCACGCGTATTTCAATACCGCTTAACTTTTCTATAAACACTTTTCCGCGATTTCGAATCGATCGCGAATTATCGTGAAAAAAGTCGAATTTGAAAAAAATCGCAAGTGTGACCATTGACATTTTTGGGTTCGGTTTGAAATTTTTTTCGCGGTTTTTTCGCTTTATACGATAGATCTTATATAGAAATGACGATTTCAAGAGTAGAATTGTTTTAAAATAATAACGTCACGCGCTATGCCCTGCCAAAGGTGGCAAGTCGGCAATTTTTAAAAATTCGTAGCTCGAGACCTGTCGATCGTAATGAAAACCTGTTTTCCATTTCTAACTCGTCATTTTAATATCTCGTAAATCGGTTCTATAGAAATGTTTCAAAAATCAAAATTCAAAAAGTCACCCCTTCGAAACCCACCAAAACTTTTTTTTCGAATTACGACGACGACTTTATTTATTTTTCGATGCATATCTAATTAGGAAATAACAATTTTTATATAGAGACTACAATTAAAATTTTCCACTATAAGATAAGGTGGAAAAAAGTCGAATACCTTTAGATGGTCGGACGAATAATTCGACGGCTACTAAAAAAATTTAAAAAATGGATGATTTGTAAAAATTTCTACTCCTTTAAAACTCGACTTTTTGCGAGACCTGCATGCTAGATAGAGGAATGATATTTATGACGAAAAATGTTTGTTAAGACATTTAGAAAATTCTCTCGGGACAGATTTTCGATTTAGGCCTCGGGTTTTATTTTTTATAACGTCCTAAGCAAAAAGGGCGATTTAAGCCCGATTTTCAATACTCAAATACTGCGGGGAGGGGTTGAATACAGGGGTAACGCGTTAAAATTCGCGTATAGTCAAACGCGTGAATCTCCGACAAATGTCATAACACTTTACGCGGAAAATTGCACCTGTTTCATCCCCCATTTGTGATACAAGGGATGATGGATTTTAATGGTAGTCTACGGACGAACATTTTTTATTAAGAAGTTTCTTGGATGCGATGTATATTCTTAATGATAAGCTTGTTAGAGAAAAGGGCAAATTGTTGATAGCGTATATAAAAAAAAAATTAAAATGTATATGAATAATTACGAATATTATAAGGGAAATATACAAAATTGTCAAAATTTTATTTTCAAATTATAATGACGCAAAAAAAAACCGCGTCTATATATATATTTTTTTTAATTCGATAAAATTTTAATAATAAATTAATATTTTATTACAGATTTTATTCGTTTATTGTAAACTGATTAAAATTAAATAAATTAGCTTAAAATATTTTATTATAAATTGACGATAACGACTGGAACAATGCTATATATATATTCATATATATAAATTGATATTTTATCTTTTTTGTATATATATATATATATATATATATATATATATATATATACATATATATTTATACACACACATATGGGCCCCAGATAAAACGGGTGTCCCAAAAATACGTTTTTAGTCAGAAACCCAAATGTAAATACTTTTTTTTTAAATATATATTTGAAGTATAATACAAAGGGGTACATATGTAATTCTTCGATCATGCAGTTTGTATTTAATGTCAACCGTACTTCGGATGGAATAACTGCACAGTGTAATGTCGTAATTTCGCGTTACGAGACATACATTTTTTTTATCATAAATGTTCTTCGTAAATTTGAAAATCTGCTTCTAATTTGTTAATTCTAAAATGTATCGCTGTTTTTTCTTGCATATTTGGTTCAATCCATTCGGTCAGATATTTAAACTTAGCTACTCCGCTATTTTAATAGAAATCCAGGCGATGGTTGTATGTTAGTGATGAATTTTGTTTTATCCGCCGAGATTTTGAGACCAGCCTTTGCCGTCTCTTTCTTCAGTATTTATTTTACCGCGTCCTCTATTGCGTTAGCGAGAATCACTACATCATCAGCGAAAGCTAGACAATCAACTGTTAAATGATTCCGCTATCTACTTGTTTTTTTTTCATAGATTTAAGCGCCATTCTCGAATGATTGTTTCTAGTACGCAGTTAAATAGAAGCGACGATAGTCCATCCCCTTATCTAACACCAGTTCTGACCTCGAATGCTTCAGAATACGACAACATATGCGGTTACCAAACACTTATTTCAGTACTGCGAGCGTTTCTGCCGAACAAGCGACACGTTGCACCATCTTGTTGAAAGCATGTAGCCCATACGACAACGACGAAGTGAGGGAAGCCAAAAAACAAGTTTATCTATCATCTCGATATCGTTCCGTTGACAGCACCCCGGTGGAAAATAATGCCCCACTATTCCCACTCCAGCCTAGACGGTTACTCGCTCACTGTGTGACGGCTTCTGTTCGATTATAAATTGCGACAGTTCTGTGTGTTTACGAATCCGGATCTGAAAATGAGCTTTATCGCTCGTCAAAAGATCGTTTAAATCGATCTCGTTATCTTCGATTTTTTCAGCGTCGTTTCAGCAAAAAGTTTTCGTTATGCGTGGTCGGTACTTTTTAATTCCTTAATTATTACCAATTTATAAGAATGAAATTTCAAGCCTTCCTGCAATATACGGCAAACAGATTCTTTCGACAGGTTTAAAAAAGCAGCATGACGACGAGCAGAGCGGCCGGGGTACTCCTATGCACGAACTCGATCGATGTTTGTGCGGTTACGAACATTTGTTTTTTTTTTTTTTTTTTTTTTTTTTTTTTTGTCTAGGACAAGTTTTCAACCAACCTTAAAATTGAATTACGAGATGGTGCAGGTTTACACCGCGTAACTTTGAATTCGATTCGTGCTGAGAATAATGTTCCACGCAAAACGCGCATTCCTTCTTGTTATAATGATCATTGAAACTGGACGAAAACGAATCTCTCGTGTATACAGTAAACGTGAGCACGCGGTTTGCATTTTAGATGTGTTAATAACTGCGCTATTTAAAAAAAAACAAAACCTTCGTCTTCTGTGGGTCAACCTGTATTAGAAGGATAACAAAGGCACAAACAGCGTGGAAAATATTAATATTAAATATAAGACGATCCGACCGGAAGCGAAATACTCGGATGCAGGAAGAAGACCTGACTTTGTAATCGAGCGCAGTAAATAGTCAAACTTAAGCGGACCTAGGCGCACGTAGCCAGAAGGAAAGATAATTGATGGACAAAAAGAGTATTGTAACCGTAGACGCTTCATAAGAGAAGAAACATTGACAGAACGAGAATTCGTTGGTACGTCGATATAACTCAGGCGATAGCGGACTGGATTCAGAAAGCTCAGAACCGGAACAAACGGAAATTCTGGTGAACTTACTTTCAGCAGTGGTCGATATAGGATTTTAAAAAATACGCACGGTAATCGTGACACGTATTAAGAGGTTTTTTTTTAATCATTCCATTTTGGCTTTCGAAGGAAAACGGCGCGCTTTGAAAATTATCATTCAGAATTTTTCGTTTGTTAGCCGTTTAAAATAAACGCGAATATTTCACGATAAACGATGACGTCGATTGCACGAATGTCTTGATTATAAGACGCGGATTTTCGATCGGACGAGCGCGAATGTCGCATGCAGCTGCTTTAATAAATAATGCAACGTAAACCGTTCAACAACATGATTGATGAAAGTACTTATTTCATTCAGGGGAGTTTCCCATTTTTATTCATATTTTCACAGACGTCTCGATAATTTTCTTTACGCGCATTAACTAAAGTAATATTCGTATTACGTACACACACACATATTGACGTAATACATATTTATACGTATAAGTTGAAGTATGTGTATATGTTAAATAAAACGTATGCCACATTATGTCTGCACGCATTTACACATACGTAACTCTTAACAGTTATATGTAAATTGTCGTCTAATGCTTTCCAACCGAATGTACGCCAACGATGATGAAGCTGATAACGGTGTTGGTGGTGGTGGTGGTGCGCTGTTATATGAAATATTTTCGTCGAATCGAAAAAAATGCGAATAAGAATTTACGAAAACGGGCCTCCGATTCGTGGGAGGATATATGATTCCGGTTGATCTCATTTTATGCAATTTTCTCGAAAATTGAAAAGCTAGTATTTTTCAACTCGTATTTTCCTAACTTCGTTATCGTTGAAAAATTTCCAATTTGAATATATAACACGGTTCTAGATAAAATGTTCTTCCAGTCTATATAAGAATGCGCACATAAGTATTATAACACATACATGATATACGTATAACATGTATAAGTATGAAGTATTATACCAATGTATATATATATATATATATATATATATATATATATATATATATATATGTATATATAGGTATGAAATATATTAGGCGCGCATTTGTGGCTGCTAAGGCCGTTTCAAAAATCCGAAACGTCAACAGATTTATATTTAATTTACTTCCATCTTGTTTTTCTCGATGACATTTCGGATTTGTTTTATTTCTTTTTTACCTCCCAATTTAAATTGAAAATCGCGCGACCTGGGAATAGAGCGTCGCTTATTTATTATTCGTTGCTAGCGTATAAATTCGAAAGTCCATTCCATAGTCAATTTCGTTTCGTTATAGATAAACCGAATTTAAAACGTTTTAAAACATTTCAAATGTTACATCGATAAAGTTAGCAGTTACACACACACACACACCTAAACATATACAGTAAAACTTCTTTTAACAGTCGCTCTCTGTTATCCGTCACTTTAGCAGCAGCTACGGTTAATGACCCGAAACGTTAGTGTTGAGACGAAATCACCAAGTTTTTTGCGATGATGGTCTGCGTAACAACAACTGTGCAGAAGTAACAGATTGATTAGAGTATCGTCGTAAAGAAAAATCGGAGCTACAGAGAACCCGGAAAAAATTTTAGTTTTTTTTTTTTTAAGATCTAAACAATTTGACGTAGATTAAAATTTTCTAGATAATTTTGTACTTTATCGCATTATACTAAATTCTGAAATAAAAATACAATACTCTAAATGTTAACCAATTAAACATATTTTTCTGACAATTTCTTTCCTAAATGATTTACAATCCGGTATAGCATTATATGTGTGATTTGTTTGTGACGGAATATTCGTTATCCGTCCATTCAGTTGTCCGCCACGGGCCCGGTCCCGAGGGTGGCGGATAAAAGAAGTTCTACTGCGTATATATATGTGTATATATACATAAATGGGTACATTTTTTTAATGGAACCCAATTCAAAATTGTCGTGGAGGGCAAACATATTATTTGCGGGAACTAACGTTTTTATAAGATAGTGTGTGTGTGTGTGTGTAAACGAAGATGTAACTTAAAAAAAAAATGCAAAATGGAGAATATTCAACGTCGGAGTGAGTGATGAAAAATATACTTAGATTACTGGAATGCGAATGGGTGTAAAACACATAGTGCCGTCCTCTACCAATTTGCGTGTGAAACAGTCTGTAATTAAAGTGTGTAAAAGAATTAATTATAGAGCTGTCTAATAACATGTAAACGTAAATTCTTCATATTCATCATATCAAAGTAAAACATTATATATATATATATATATATATATATATATATATATATATATTAATGTACAATAAACTTTCCAAAGAGACCACATTGTTTTTTCTTATTAACAGCGTTTAATTAGTGTACGGATTATTGTTACGAATTAAATTAGGCTAATTTATAACGCCTAGTTCTTTCAGAATAGTTTAAAAAGGCGACGTGGTTATTCTAATTAAGAGGAAGGGTGGTACGGAACGGTGCGAAAAATTATTTAGTCAGAGAAGATAAAAAATTCAAACACAAAGTGTTTCACGTCATCAATAAAACTTAAAGAATGTAGAGTACATGTTAGGCAGCAAGCTTAAATCTAAATAGAATTAAAAACTAACGTGCCCAATCAGTACCTAAGAATTATAAAAGATAATTTTCATATTTTTAATTTTTAATGTTAAAGATACATGCGGCAGGAACTCATCGGGTTTTTTACCTCTCCAGTTGCGTCCGTGTCCTACTGTCACTGCCACTCGTCCACGATAAGTTTGTCAATGCCAATTCGTATCTCTCTGTAATTCATATGACCGTATATATATATATATATATATATATATATATATACAATTTATCCAATAAAAGAGCGTCCTACTTTCGTGAGAACTGCATCTTTCATTCTCACCCATTAAGCCGGGCTGCATTCAATCATATTATATTTATACAGATGGATCAAAGTCGTGTCAAGTAAATTGGTGCAGAAATGTTCGTCCCATCTCTTAGTATTAATAACGCCTATAAATTTAACTGATATTTGTTCCGCATTTCAACGTTATTATCAACTAATTTCGAACTGGAAATGCATAATTTGCTCGATAAACTGCAGAAAGGTAACACGATGCTTATTTAAGAGATACACATCAGGTTGATAAATATTATATTTTGATCGAATAGCAAAGAAAGCTGATCAAATAACATTTAGCATGCTATCTACATAATTAAGATGAAAACTCGCCATACCTCTGCGCATTATAAAAATTTGATGTTGAATTTTTGAACTTTCAACCTTACTGCTATATCAGGCAAGAAATCATAGGTCATCCTATCGGTTGCTTCATTATCCCAACCTGCCTGCCATTCTTAATTAACAAAGATTTAATATGTTTTTTAAATATTTTGATTGTTAATCGCGGATGATCTTTAACAGTCATTCAGAAGAAAACTTTATTTTGTTGTTTGCTAGCCAATTTATTTACCGCCGACCGGAATTTCCGGCAATTATTTTCATATACCGGTCGCAGACGTTAAAGAAAGACACAAATGATAGGTTGGCGTGCACGTGTCATTTATATAAACTAAAAGTATAACACGTACATAGGAAAGTCCAACCAAGCTGAACCTTTCGATCATTAGTTTGAGGAAAGAGGACCTACCAAACAAGGATGTCAGCAAACAGTCCTGTCTCTTACCGCTGATTCATCAGTATTGTGTACTGACGCATCCGCATTCAATGGGTTTGTTGGCGCTCCTGTCGTCATTATATGGTATTCGCTTGCTCAGTCATTTTTCATCGTTTCAGCCGAACTTTACGCGATTTACGAATGTTTAATATTTTAGTCATACGATTTTTCGTACGTTTTCCATCATTATAATATCGCGTGTTTCTCACAGCACCTATGAGAAACACGTGCTATTATAATGATAGAAAAGGTACGAAAAATGGAAGCTGTATAGATAAAAAGAATTGAAAAACTATCGCGAAAGTAGGCATCCATTTATAGCATTTGTGTGCGCTTCGAAACCCGAATATATCGTTTTATTATCGTTTAGCTTCCTTAACCCTTTCAGTCACTATGTCCATTATGTGGTAGATGAAATTTTAATGCTAACAAAATTCGTTATTTTCTGACTGTCGTGAAATGTCTAAATTTTTCGAAAATACTTATTTAAACGCAGTGAAAATTATCTAAAGTCATCTGTAAGAAGTTGCATTCTATAACAAAACAATCTGTATAAAATTTCTAATTCTGTGTCGAAATTTCATGCGTGAACTTCGTAATAAGCTCTAACATCCAACAGCCATCGGTTGTACGTTCCGACTCTTTTTCAGCTCTCAACTCCCTATGCGATGTATTTAGCAAGCTTACGCGGTTTACAAAGATTTATCGGAAATAAAAATGAAGAGCGAATTGAAAAAAATTTTGCGAAAAAGTTGAAGCATTTAAAGGTGTCGTCAAAAATGTGAAGAAGAAGAACATCGCTAGTGGTAACATATGGATGGAGGAAAGAAAGATACAGCGCAGCTTGAAGGTGAAAGAAAGATGGGAAAAAAGGAGTATCCCGGGATTATTGCATATAGACGACTTAATTATACGAAATATATTAATGATCGTATAAATAGAACAATACGAAAAATGGGTTGTGTCTATTTTCTATATTTTTGACAAAAAGTCGGCACTATCTACGCAAAAGTAATTTTTAATTTACGAAAAAGTAAGTTTACGAAGTCTGGTCCTATACTATAGCGGAAGTAATATAAACCGGGGGGGGGGGTGCAAAGACTGCAATTGCCTTCGAATAATATCGAATAAACCTCGATTTACTTCGATCGAATCTTTACGTAATATGTTAAAATTCCTTTATGTACAAGAAAATGATTAAAGGTATAACCTAATTTTTTTTTTTTTAACGTTTTGTAGATATTCGGATATTCCGATAGTCTCTACGACACACGAATATAAAAGATATAAGCGCAGGTATACAAAACACGTCCTTTTCTAATAAGCCAACTAAAAACCCTACATGTCGACAAAGTGCATATATAAGTTCATTCTTATAAGAAATGGTGCATGTACACTCTGTTATTTTAAGTAAAGCTGTGTTTTTTTAGTATTTTAAATTTTTCGTGAAATTTTACATATATAAGCTCCTTCTTTATATAAACATGATTAATTTTGATTATATTTTTACCTATGTTGTTTTCTAGAGAGAATGGTTATAAACATTCGGTACAGAAATATTTGTATTTGTATATATATATTTTTTTTTGTATGACGTAGAATTAATGGCGTAATAATAAAAAAAAATCAATTTAAATTTATACATATATATATATATATATATATATATATATATATATAATACTGCAAAGTCCAATCAATTGTGAGGTTAGTTAAGGGCGTCGCCCGACGATTCGCATCAACTTGAATATTGATAAAGAAACGATGCAATCTGTGAAAAAAGGTATTAGGGTAGTTTGCAATTGCATATTCTAGGTCGGTATTCATTATTATCGGTCTGATTAGCGTAGGTCGTGGAATGATTTATGAGCGATACTTCGCTTACCAGACAGGTCTTCTAAACGTTCGCCATTTCCTCATTTGTCGCGTCATCCAACGACCCTTCCTTATTCATACGCATATGCGAGCGCGTGCGTCATTTACTGCCATGAATCGAATTTTTTTTTTTTAAATTGAGACGGATTTATTTATATCATTAAATGCCGTCTCCGTATCGGACGTAGGCGACTACTTACCTATATACATATTTTGTTGTATAGTGTAAGTAGCGTACAAAGTAATTATAATATATACGCACACCCGGGAGAACTGACTGTAATCGCTTTGTTGTCACGACACAACTCATCACCGCGTTTTTATATTATATACTATATTCTTACTAGCGCGCATATGGTGTTGTGCCTGGTGGTTATATATATATATATATATATATATATATATATATATATATAAGATCAAAAATGAAATTAGATTACACTCGCACAGCGCGCTAATTAACATAAATCGTATTAAGAAGAAAAAAAGTGAACAATAAATTACTAATAATCAATCATACGCCTAGTATTACCCGTGTAATCGAACTCTCCCTCCAGATAGGCCCGTTAGCGTATGCAGTAATTTATAAATGCGAAAAACAGGCACATCACTCGTAATTTCCATGCGACGAACCTGTTAGTCGAGCGTAACGACACCGTACAAAAATTCATAACGCTGATAAATAGAACTTTTATCACGTCTAAAATGCGTTTTATCGCATAAAAAAAAAAATTTAGCGAAAAGTAAGAACCGAAATAAAATAGAATGTAATTGAAACAGTAACGTTTAAACAAATTTCTTATATATAAAATTTACTATAAAATTCGTCGGCCTCGTGGATAGAGCACCGACTTCTAAACGGAAAGTATCGACTTCGAATATCGTGGACGAGGACAAAGTTATCATAAAAAAATAGAAACAATTCTAATATTATTATCGCGTAGAATGCAATGGCAAACCACAGTGCACACAATACCGTATACGCTCCAGTAACGATATAGTCTACGTTAAACAAAAAACCAAAAAAAAACAAGCTAGGTTGCACTGCGTCGTGGCAACAAAACGATCACAATCAGTATTACGATTGTCTTGTACGCTACTTACACTGTACAACAAATTACGTATAGGTAAGTAGCCGCCTATCTCCGATACGGAGATGGCACTTAATGATGACGACGATAAAAGAAATAAAAAGCCGTATACTGCGAATGAATGTTTAATATATCGTTATTATATAGACGCAAGTTTATAACCATTCATCTATACTTATGTTATAACGTGTTTGAAAAAGTAGGGAAATTTTGTAACAGATCGATTAAAATATAAAAAAATAATAATAAAATAAATAAATAAATAAATATATATATATATATATATATATGTGTGTGTGTGTATATAGTTCGATCTATTATTTAACGTTATTCGTAGTTATAATACAGCAGTTGTTCGACGATATTGATTAGGGCCGAAATTGCGGAATTTCCCATAGAACAACAATAATACTATACGTATATATATATATATATATATATATATATATATATATATATATATATATATATATAATTAATACTTTATTATGCAAATTAATAATGTACAACTTGTTGCATTTAGCTTAGGATTAATCAGTGTACTGCTCCCCTTTACAATACTCTATAGTTCACAATAATATAGTAACCACTTTTACACTCGCATTTGCGCGGGCTGTGCGTCAGTTTCACTCACAGTCATAGTATACATGTATTCCCTTATAACTTCTTATACTAGTTAATAATTAAAATTATAACTTAGGTGTACTAGATGCATAAATGTACGAATTATCCATAATTACACATACATACGCATATACATATACAGAACTTAAACATTATATGCATAAATTTCACACAAACACCCGTACATACATGAAATACACTCGTTATACATATTAGTGTAAAAGTTTTATCACGGATTCACAACGCAAAAACTTCAGTGACCATGGAATTTCTTATGCATCACATTAAAAGCGAATAATTGGAATTGTCGGGCAGTGTATTTGTCTTGTAGGTTAAAATTATTTTTTGTTGTAAAATCTTAAATGGTCCATAGTGGGGCATACAAATAGTACATGGAAGTTTCTACTGCGCCACATTCACACTTGTCATCCTTACTTAACTTAAGAAGAAATAAATAAGACGCAAATTTTCCATTAGGTAATGTAGAAATCAGGAGTAATTTTAATATTGTGTCTATTTAATATATTGGGGATTAGGCTGCGGGTGTGTCGACCAGTATTATCTTGTTCCCATCTTTTTTGCCAAATTTCTAAGTAGTGTCGTTTTATAGCTTTCAGAGTATAGATATATCGAGTTCTGGTTTCGCTGCGAGAATTTAGGTTGAATTTTGAGATTATGGCGTTTGTTTCTTCTATTAACTGCTCATTAAGATATGGAAAGAAGTTCACGTTTTTTATGGCAAACATGACTGCCCTTCTGAACATAAGAAGATCGAGAGGAAGTAGCAATAACTACAGATGAGCTGTGTGAAATTGTTTTATATCCCCTGCAAGCGTTTATTAGATATTTTCTTTGCATACCGAAAAGTTTTTTCTTTACTGTTTTAACTTTCAGCCGGTTTAGTAGGACGATGGAGCAGTATGCTACAGTGTTTTCAATCAGTGATTTGTATAATACAATTCTGTACTTCTAACTGAAGCCCCATGTATTTTGACAGTCTCGTAACATTTTGCAGTATTTATTATCCATTTTCAATATTACGTTATCAAAATGGTATTTGAAAGTTAATTTGTTATCTACGATAATACCTAAGTATTTAAAGTGTTCAACTACCTTAAGAATAGAGTTCTTAAATCTTACTTTAATGTTGTTTCTCTTCAATTTAAATGAATTTGCAAAGAGTGTGACAAAACTTTTTTCAATTGACAATTTTAGTTTGACACTATCTAACCAATTTCCTAATCTAATTAAGGTATCATTCGCTATATTTTCTAGTTCCACGTTTGAGCTTCCAGAAATTATAAAAATGAGATCATCCGCATATGCACGGAGTTTTACATTTTTATTGTAGCATAATTTCAAGGCTCCATTAAAAAGTATGTTCCAGAATAGTGGACCCAGAACACTAACCTGTGGGGACAGCCCATATTAGTTTCTTTTCCTGCGGACGCATTACCTACTTGTAAAGAGATCTTCCTATTACTTATGTAATGATAGATGATATTCAATAATCTTTTATTTCCAACTAGTAAAATCTCTAGAGAATTAAACAGAGCGGGGTACCAGCAATTGTCAAAGGCTCCTTTTATGTCCACCGTTATAGTGATTACCTTATTTTTACATTTGAGATTTTTTTGTGCATTACATAGTTTACTGCATGTTCAGTTGACAGAGGCCTTGCGTGAACCCAAATTGCCTACTGTCTAGAAAATTTGTTCACTTAATTTGACCCGCAATTTCAATTTTTAATAGCTTTTCAAAAATTTTCCCAAATGTGTTTAGAAGACATTGAATATTGTTAGAATCTTTCCCCGGGTTTTTGTATAAGAATCACACTAGCTTCACGCCAAGCTTTTGGGTAATCAGCTAATGAAAAAATTTTGTTGTACATGTTTTCAAAAATTATTGGATGGTGTTTGTGAATCAATTTTATTATTTTATTATTAGTTTTTTCAGGACCGGCAGCTTTATTATTTTTGAGATTTTTAATAATCATTGTTAGTTGTTCATTATTAATGAATGAGGGGGTTCTTCCATATTTGTTTGGCTAAAATCAAGCTTAAAATTATCGAATTTATTTCGCAATTATGATAGTTATTGTGTCCGCGTCTGTGTTATCGCTAGGAAATAATGTGGAGAGACAGTATTTTAGATTGTCGTTTGTATTAGTTATTTGGTCATTGTCTTCATTTTTAAATAGGGGAATGTCATTGGTTTTTTTCAGCTTACTGAAGGCGATTTTATAACTTAGACCCCATGGTTTTACATTATCTGTGCAAAAAGATTTCCTTGACTTTAATTTAGGAGATTTTATTTTATAATTTAAAGTTTTTTTGTAACTTTTGTAAACTAGTTCCCGGATTTTTCTCATAGTTGGGTCCTTTGAAAGATACAACGATATTTTTTTGTGAGTCGGCTATGATATCGGATTTCATCATTCTACCAGTAGTTTGTTTTAGATACAGGTATGTAAGTACTATTTGTTTTAATTTGTTGTTGTATATACTTTGAAAGATAATTTATCCATATATATTATATATATATATATATGTGTGTGTATGTGTGTGCATATTATCATCTGTATAATGAGTTAACGTAAAAAATGTTTTTTACGATGTACACATGAATTGACGTATTTCTGTCGTGAATAAGCAGCGGTATATATTTTGTCATTTACTCATCATTGCCCATTTTAATTTTATTCATCATAATTTACTATGAATAAAACCTAAATTTAAAATGAATTATAATTTTAAATTGAATTATGATTATTATTGTACTATATGTGTTAATAGAAAAACTATTATTATTGTTATTATACTTGTTATTTTGTGCTCTTTAATTCATTACGGCCAGTTTTTGGAAATTCATTTAATTAATTACAAGCGTCAAAGGCTTTGATACGTTACAAGTAAACGCAGCACCGTTCATTCTTGTTACAATTTTTATTTTATTTAATTTTCCCGTAATACATAACCGTTTATTTATCGGTTATATTCGTTTACTTTATTAGTAGGTTGTGTTATTAATTTTATTATACCTTTCTTTTTTAAATATTTATTTTATTATTTTTTGGTTAAGTTTATTTTGTTTAGTTCTAGTACTTAATTACGTATTATTTATATATTTTTTTCTAATATAAATTCCATTTAGTTATGTTCATTACTTTTTATATATACGGTGCTTTACCTACCACCTGGTTTCGGTAATTTTTGATTATGTTTCGTTTATCATATTTTACCATAATTTTTACTTATAATTCACCAGAATTGTGTATATTAGGTATGTATATCAATATATATATATATATATATATATATATATATATATATATATGCGTGTTTGAATGTGTATATGTTATTACGCTTATTTCATCGCTGTACCGTTATTAGTAATTTATCATTAATTATTTATTTATCGTAGATTTATATTTTGCATTTTGTTATAAGCTGTTTAAATTATTTTCTTCTATCCGATACTCGCGCATTCATGCGCATACCCGGTTTTTTTGAAAAATTAATTTCACTGTACTTAATTAATACTAATAAAATTTGATTTGATTTGATTCTATTTATTATTATTATTATTATTATTATTATTATTATTATTATTATTATTATTCGTTATTAGTTATTATATTTGTTATTCTTTTTATTATTATTATTATTATTGTTATATTAGTATTATTATTATTGCTTTATTATACCTGTTATTCTCATCATTGAAAAACTGTTATTATTGTTTATTATATTTGTTATTCTCTTTAGTATTATTATTGTTATATTACGGAATGGATTTTTTCATCACTCTCTAGTATATGTCCCTTATATATTTCGCTTTTTTCCATTCACACCCTGCGGATAATATCTTCTGGTCAATACCAGTGTATAATAGTAAACGTATTGTATGTTTTCCTTTTTTCACACATACGTTGCAATCCTAACCGTGGAAAGGTTCACCAGAAATAATAATAATAATCATATAAAAAAATACCATCAAATCTTGTCCCTTAACCAGCTAATAGTTTATTTTGGCATTTACCTGACAGCTCCTAGCCGGAGTTCAAAAAGGGTCATGGATCTGTTTTGAATCACGCCCGGGGGCGTACAGCTCTTACAGACAAATATATCCTCGATCGGAGGGACGCCCCATCGTGCTGTTATTGCGGCCAGCAAACTTCAACTGTTGTCCGTATTCTCTATAAATGTCCTATCCTCCAATCTTATCACATAACCCGACCTTCTTCATTATCATCCACTATTTCTGATAATACTAACATGATCGATCGCACCTTCCAATTTCTGATACGTACTAAACTCTTTCCCCCCTAATATAAATATCGCAAGCGTTGTCTCCGGCCACAGTAGCAGTACATGGCGCCGCTTTAAATAAATTAAAAACACAAAATTCTCACGTATATATCCGTAAATAAGCATAAATACCTGATAGATTCAACCGAACATATTATTATATCTATCACCGACTGCTATACCTCTGTGTAGATAACACTGAGACAAAAGGCCTGATAGAATCAACCTATTACATACTAGTAATTATTATTATTTATACGTCCTTGTTATTATTCTCAGCATTCCGATCTTTGGTACTCATATCACGCCTCGACGCTAGATGGTTGTCGATTAATAAAATTTTACAGGTCGGTGGTTCCACATACGACTAGTGTACAATGTGAACATTCGTTATATATACAGTTCGAATAAATTTTTTAATATATATCCGCGATACGACTTCATAATGTCGGTAAAAATTGTATTTACAATAATTAAATTGTTTTCCAATCGAATGACAGTCTCTTCATTTGATTAAACACGATGTAGTTGATATAATAAATATAAAATTTAAACCGAGCTATAAATCGAAAAAGCTATAATAATCATAATAATATCAATAATAGTAATAATATGGATAATCGAATATAAATATGTTCAATCTTACGATAAAAAAGAACTTAACAAGAAGAATTTTCTTCGATAAAAACCGTAGAGCGAAATGATTCCGGGAACTTAAGAAAGATCTTGAGCAACGACGACACAGAAGAAGACATTACGAATAGAGGAGCCGGTTCGGAAGCAAAGTTAACACTTTGCAAAGCTTTGAAGACAAAGTGAAGAAGAAACCTGTTATTAAATGGATAGATGAAAGGAAGAAAAAAGGCGAAGCAATGAAGAAATACCGGATGGAAAGTTAGAAGAATAAACATCATGAAGATATATTACTACACGGTGTCCATAGCTGGCCAATTGGAAGTACGAAGAAGAAGAAGAATAAAGGCGGAATATAAATATGCACGATCTTACGATATCTCAATGAAAATGTTACCACGTCAAGGTCAAAAAGTGAAGCGGGTATATCTAACATATGGTTCGCACCAACCTCATATAAACGACATCGATTCCTTCACCTACGGTATACCACCGTCCGGTTTTTGATATGTTTTACTTTATATAGTAATAATTATTTATGTATATACGCCGCTGTTGTGAGGACGTAGCGCGAGAAGTGATATAAAAATAGTACAGACGTTTCAGAATAAATCTCCGAGAACACACTTATAGATAGGCGGCACGTATGCAACAAGATGTACGCGTATGTGTAAGAAGTCATTAAAACAACGGCAAAGAAGCGTGCGCTGATTGGTTGAATAAACGTACCAACTGTGGACAGCAATTATGTATAATTTGCAGGAGGTTCGCCGGTTACGAAGCCACTAGATTTACTCTAATTAGCTACACCATCAACAGATATGTTGCTATAAGTGATTAAATTGTAATTACGATAACATCTATCGATAGCCTATACCAGGCTGGGCGTAGACCATCTTATTAAACCGATATTAAATAATACCGAATAGTGTCGATTACTAAAATAGATATATGTATAGGCTCGGTCTCTGCCGTTTAAATAATAAAAGTTTTGAACAGATACGATCGGGTTTATTATACCTGTAAATAACTCAAGTCGACCACGATTATTTAAATAATTAAAATAAATAATTTAAATAAATAAATATAATAATCGACAAAAATGTCTTTATAAACTTGGCGAATACAACGTAAGATCTAAATAATCCTTAAATCTTCCTATTATTCTACGTTATCATTCATTTTTTTTTTAAAATAATTTCTTTATTTTATAAATAGGTATATTATATATGTATATATATATATATATATATATATATATATATATATATATATACATATATATATATTAGGCCACATGCTATTGTCGAGATAGTGTCGGAGAAATGTTTAGAGATGAACTTCTTAAAGATTGCATGTAACAGTAGGCATCGTTCATTGTGTACTAGACTAGACGAAGAAAATTTACCTTGAATTCGGCGTCTTTGTTCTACTTATTCTTCTTCCTGTTCATGGTTATCCTTGCTGTAGTACGAGTGTGTTGCACCATTGCATTTCTATTTCACGTACTTTTTCCGCCTCAATATTAAATCTCTTATATCCTTCAGACGCCTTTAGAATAATGTTATATCTATACTCTTTGTCTTCGTTCTTCTTAAACGTCCGTTGTCCCGTAAGACTTTTTCTTTTTCTTTTTCATCGGTTATTCCTTTTCACTGTCATCGTCTTTCCTTCGTTCAGTCCGTTTATCGTTTTTCCTTGTCGCTCCCGTATTCGGAGGCAGACGAAATTATATACGGTAAGCGCGTTACACTATCCGCCGAATGCATAACCGCCGTACTGTTTTTATAATATATGTATATATATATATATATATATATATATATATATATATAATGAGGTAGGTCGACTAGCCGAGCGAACTGCAATTTAATCCTCCGGAAATTTCGACATTCTATTCCGAACCATTACGTCCGATATATCCGGGCCGTTTTCTAAAATCAGCCCGGCACACGATTTCTCTCGTACCGTTTTATCACCTCACCGGGCAACGAACGAGACGGCAAATCTCGAGGCTCGATGGGCTTATATTTTCAAACGGGACCGGTATTATATATAGAGTTTGGTTAGTCTCTTTCGCGTAGTAGACAACATTTTCCTAAGCTATCATCCATCTTTCCATTTAACGACGTCCAAATGTGTCTACATCCATTAACCTCTCGACTGATTACCGGTGTTTATTCCGCCTCATTTTCACGACCGCCACACCGACTCTTCCACATCCCGCCGTTTAAATTAAATTTGCAATACCCTCTTCGGAGAATGCTCGTTATACTATACTATCTACGATAAAATTGCTGTAGGCGCTTGAGGTTCGTCGTTTTTTAGGTATAATTATCGCTCGTCCTTTATCGTTTTAAGTCCCGTTCGCCATTTATCCAGCCAAATTCCGTTCGACTAACGCCGTACGATTGTAATATTAATAATAATTAATAACAATAATAATAATAATAATAATAATAATACTAGTAATAATGACAATAATAATAGTAATAACAATGAAATCGAATCAAAATTTATTTCCGATAAACCGATTACAAAATGATAATGAACGTGTGCATATATAAACAATTGAGTAATCTTAGAAATTTCATCATCATGTTTTACAAATACACTATAACGTTCATTACCTATAAAAAATTTTTGAAATCCACCAAAACGAATATATCGCGCGCGAACGGCGGAATTATTATACGAATATTATAAAAATAGAAAAAAAAAGTATATAAATCGCAACATACACACAAGCACAATAAATACAATCATACGCCTACAACATACGATTAACTCTTAACAAACAAATCACACAATCAAACACACACATATACCATATACGTATTTATCCGAGTAGCAACGAGAGAAAATTACGCTGCATTCAGCATTCACACTGCATCGGAAAGTAATAGACACGGCACGACCGTAATCATAATTATGAATAAAAAATAAAATACAATTTAAATAATCTAGTGTAAATTAGACAATGAGTTACTGTATCATGTACTTTTCATATTCGCCGACAGTAAAACAAACACCGACAGGCACCGACAGGCACCGACAGGCACCGACAGACACAGACAAAATATTCTTTCCGACAAATGTTCCATGTCGTGTCGTGTCGTGACGGTGTGTGTGGCTTTGTCTTTCCGTGTCTGTGCCTGGTGAGTGTGTATACGCCCATGCAAAACCTGTTTAAACAATTTTTGTCGTGCCGTGTCGTGTCGTGTCGTGCTGTATAGTGTGAATAGACCTTAATAACTTATCGCAAACCAGTCGTACCCGTTAAATAGTACTAAATATTAATGTAACATTAATTTATGGAAGGCTACGTTTACCGAGAATACCACCGAATAAATTGCGGCAACAAATTAAGAAATTAACAAAACCAACGCGCAGCGCAACCCACCACAGCCATCAGCTTCACACATAATCGATAATAAATTAGAAATAGTTAATATTTTGACTGAACATTTCTATAGAGTATCATCGAATAATAACTATTCTGAGGAATTAAAAAAAATTAAATATTCAGAAGAAATTAATATCGATATCGTGTTACCGAGCAACTTTATAACGTTGATGTAATAATAAATTTAACACGGCTCTGGAACAAATGCGCCCAACAGCTGCTGGCCCAGATGGATTTCATATAATCGTGATCAAACATCTTAATCTAGAATCTAAAAATGTTATCCTGCATTTCACAGAGTCCTATTTAACACTAGCACTTAAACCAAATAAAAATGTTTTACATCCAGCTAGCTACAGACCAGCGTCGCTTACAAATACTCTGTGCAAACTGATAGAAAAAAAAATTAATAATATACTGATTTGGCAGTTGGAAAACCGAAAATCGTCAGATCCCTTACAATATTACAAAAAAAAGTACACAAGATCTACTGATTAAGCTAACCTCTGAAATTCGGGAAAATTTAGTCCATAATAAAATTAAAACTGTAGTCAGTTTTGATTTAGAAAAAGCCTTCGATAAACTATGGAAGCACCAAATATACTAAGCTTTAAACCGATAGCGATTTAAGGGAAATTTGTCTATATTTATAAAGAAAAAAAAACAAAACTTTACATAACTGAAAATTTCGCGTCAAACTGAATAATTATATATCAGATATAAAAATTCGAGAAAATGGAACTCCTCGAGGTTCTATCCTATATTATTCATAATAGCCGTGACAAATATTCAACCATATACACCATCTCTCCTAGTATTAAGTTGAACTTTTGAAATTATCCTTAATTTAATAATAACGTAGAAATTTTTTTTCTAATTTGTTCACCGCCATTTCTGGTAACGCGCATGAGTTCGTAGCAGTGATAGTGAAATTCGGTAATAAAAATTATACATATTTCCTCTGTTATAGTTGTCGATAGGTATAATATATACGGTATTCTAGCGACATATGTATTATCGTTTCTAAACGCCTACATTAATATTACATAAGGTCCTCTTGTTGGTAAATAACGTCACTTAAATAGTCCTCGTCGATATAGAAATTAATAAAGAATCGGCAGCCGAATAAAGATCTTCGACAAGTCGATACAAATTAATTTGCCACTACCTTCACCATAAGCTTTATTTCAGACGCAGGTTCGAATTTTCCATACAGTTTAATACAGAATGACGATGGTTTTATGCTTATATTAGTATATGTATGGGAAGAACGAAGAGTGAAACGCCGCCTAACGGCAACCAATTAAAATGTAGCCTTTGGAAAACATCGAACAAGAAGTCGCGGACTAAGTATAATTTGAAAAAATGAAATATGACAGATTGCAAGCAACTGCGGGGAAATGCAGTATCACGATCACCTATTCAATTGTAATACGAGCCAGCCGGAAAGTCTATACGACGTAATTGACGAAAAAATTCGTAGTTTTTCATGAATATTCGACCCACGTACACGTCCTCATTTTAGTGGGTACTGTTTTGGCAGGATGTTACAAACTGCACCCCCGTAGATACACGAGCCCGCATTTAATTAATCGATTAATTACGTATTTCTAAATAACGGAATATTATTTTTCGTTATCATCATCATCATCATTAAGTATCGTCTCCATACAGGTGGTAGGCGACTCTACTTACCTATACCTTTTTTTTTTCTTGTACAAAGTAGCGTACAAGGCAATCATAATATGGCGTTTGTGTAGATAGACACACACACCAGGAATCGCTTTGTTGTCACCACACAATGCAGCCTCACGTGTTTATGCAGTGTACTATATGATTACTAGCGCGCGCACGGCGTCATACGTGATGGTTTGTCGTTGCCTTGCACGCGATAATAGGATTATTTATATTTTTATTTTCCGATGATAATTTTTGCGTCGCCCAATGTATTCAAACTCAGTATCTTCCACATAGAAGTCCGCGTTCTAGCCACTAGTCTATCCCGAAGACATACGTACAATATAATGTCGCGGAGACACGGATAAAGAATTGCCTACCAACACTTTTCATTCTGCATACCAGCATTTCCTTTCTGCATCTCAACATATGATCAGAAAATACGACAGTTTCAAAATAGTCTTTACCGATGATTCCAAAACACTTCCGGGAACAGGTTGTGGAATAGGATCCGATGAAGAAATTAGTCTTCGTTACTCTGTTCCACATCTATTTAGAATTATTTCGGCAGAACTGTTTGCTATAAAACTTGCTATAGAATATGTAATAAACTCCAATCCTCGTTCCTCTTTCCTCATATGCACAAACTCACTATACTTACTTCTCTTCAAAAATGTAACTGTCCTCATCAGCATCCGGTAGCCAAAGAAATTATTCGCTCTTTTTGCGATATAAATGTTCGTGTTTCGTTCGCGTGCATTCCATCACATGTTGGAATCCAAGTAAATACGCTCGACTCGCTGTTCTTTCCGGTACCAAACATCAAAATACCACCACGGGATCTTCAACCACATGTAATGAAGATATTACATATATGGCAACAACAGTGGACCAGCACTCCAAACACGGATAAACTACGCCAAATTCGAGACACACCGTCCAACCATGGAACACATCATTATCGGCCAACAGAGTTATCACAAGACTCCGTCTAGGACACTAGAAAAATAAATATATACACCAACTAACAAATCAACCTCTCATACTCTGTTCCAACTGCAATTCCCATCTTACAATCCAACATCTACTCGTTAGCTGTGTCCAATTTATAATTCCTACCAAGCAAAAATTCTCCAATCTTCCGCCCTCTCCGAAATACTGTCTGATCATCATGCTAAAGTTGAACGTCTCCTTAATTTCTTCGAGATCTCCAACTTATTTCAATCCATTTAATTCCTATATGATCATGCCTCTGGCCTACACGGTATTTCATAAAGAACAAGAAGAAGTGTACTTGAATAAAAATATTAAAAAATGCAAAAAAAATAAAGATTAAATTTCATAAAATACTTTATACGATTTTACAAAGTAAAGCAACGTGAAACAATTATACCTTTTTTTGGGGGGGGGGCGGGGGGACAAGATGCCGCTCGCTGCCTGCCATTCGTATTATACCTGCGACCCATTCGCAAACGCTTAACTAAAAGAGTCAAATACACAATAATTTTAAATAAAAAAATCAAACTAATTAAATTAAATAGTAGGGTGACTCAGAGAAGACGGACGTTTTTGAATAACTCAAAAATTACTCGACCAAAATTTTGCGAATAAAATTTTATTTAAAAATGGAAAAACCAGAGATTAGCTTACACTTATTTGTGTAACACAATATCGTTCAGATGACTGCCCCATTTGCAACGGATACATTCATTCGGTCTTTACAAAATTTTCGAATACTTTTTCGAGCATAGATCGCTGAATTTGGGAATCTACTGTAATTCAGATTCTTCTTCTTCTTCTGTTTGGCAATCATCTCAGCTATTGTTGGCTTGGATGTTGCAGCCTCCTGTAAATCTTCTTTTGAGCATCCATACCATTTCCGCAAGTCAGCTAGCCACGATATGTTCCTCTTCTTCCTGGTCTTCTTCTGCCTTCTATTTGACCATTTAGAACAAGCTGAAGTAGGTGGTATTTTTCCGCGTGTCTGGATATGTGACCGAAGTATTAGAGTTTTCTAGAGCGTATCATGTGCAACAGCTCCGTTTTCTCGGACTAATTCAGATTACTGTACTTTATTATAATTTTTTTATTTCCTCATTTCGGGGGTGTCTGGGCCCCCTGATTCCCTCCCTTATATTCGGTCCTAATTTGATTATAAACTAACCACATGATGAATCTGGTCGAAATTCGTTTATAATCAAATCTGTCATTTCACGTTACTTTTCTTTGTAATATTGTACGGTATTCATTTTATTTTTATTTTTCCCCGTTTTATATTTTTACGATTATTTTATTTATTTTTATTTACGTACACTTGAAAATTGTTTAATAGCCGAAAAGCTTTGTAATTGTCCAATAAAAAATTTTTTTTTGTTGATTATAATTATAATAATAACTATTATTATTATTATTATTATTATTATTATTATTATTATTATTATTATTATTATTATTATTGAACCAATCATGCATAAAACCACGTTATATGAGTTTAGCCGTGTTTATTACCTCCGGTTTTATGTTCGTTCTACAGGTAAACTACAATTACCAGTTAACTGAGTAAATGAAATATTTTATTTCTGTTTTATACGTCATTGTTCCGAAACAATGTATAAGTGTTTACATATTTTTTTTCGATAATGTTCATGCGTACAACTAGGCTAACGATTCAGCACTTAATAATGTTCGTCACTATTATATATATATATATTACGTAAAACTATTTTTAATTTATGTAGTTCGCATGTTTCATGTTGAAATTCCGCCACTCGCGCAAGCATATAGCGGTCGTTATATTGTATTATATTTATTTACCGCATATCGAATTTACATTGTAATGTATTATAATTACTATTAAGATCATTTATCTATATATTACTTGTGTGTACGTATCTAAAATGTTTATGAGTACTTATTATATATATATATATATGTATATACGTGTATATGATTGTATAAGTATATGTGTGCATATATATATGAAGTACGATTAGATCGTTCTTTAGATAACTGTTGTAACGTGAACAGTTAGTTTTAGTTTCCGTAATCTCTCCGTGGGAGAAATGATTATTTCGTTTTCGTTCGTCGATTCGCGCTTGTAATATCGTGTATTTTCGATTTCTTCTGTAGAGTTGCAATAAAATATTAAATCCGAGCGTGAATCTTACAAATCGAAAATACAATAAAAACTGCACATATGCCTATGTATCAGTTTTTTATTGTGGCAGAAGCCAGCAGTGCTACTGATAAAACAACGATTTTGAAACTCAAAAGAATCGGAGCAGAAGATGGTGATACTTGTTTCAGCTTCCCTGATGAATTTCAAGCGTTGTGCCACCATAAAAGCGTAGCAGAACATTCTCCTATCAATTCTATCAAGTCCCGAAGTCAGTATAGAAACGTCAATGCGAAACTTTCATCAGAAGTAGAAAAGATTTATCGAGATGAGGCGGGTAATTTTATTTTTAATAATTTCCTGTTGCCTGAATTCGAACCTTCTTTATCGCAAACGACGGAATCAAGTATACGAACTTATTTCTTGTTTAAATGAAATTGTTGAAAAGAAGGAGGATTCCTTAAAAGAAATTATGAAACACTTTTAGTCGAAAAATTTTCAACCAGAAATAACAATGTTGAGTCTTTGGATCGATAATTTTGAGAAAGAAGCTAATTGGTTTTCGTTAAACGAGTCGAAGTTAATAGAGGTTTTTCGTTTTGTGCTTGGACAAATCAGTGTAAATGATTAGTTTCCGAGTACACAAAGGAAACTTGGTATGAACGCAGCCTGGAGAGTGTGGAAAGAAGATTTAATTTTTACACTATTGGCGATGTTTCATGAAAACCAATCCGTTTTGCATATCAATTTCGATACTTAAATGGTTCGTACACTGATTTTATTGTCAAAAAAGAAAGAATGCTTCTTGAATTAGATCACGAAATTCCTGATTATATGAAGTTAAATCTTATAGTGCTTGGACTTCCTACTCAGATTCAGAATACATTAAGTCGATCTTCTGTTACGTCAATAAAAGCTTTAATCCAAAAATTAAAGATATTTGAAAGTGAACCTATGAAACGTACCGGTCCCTCAGAACAAGTTGGAAACAGAACAGTGGCTTCAGACTGGACAAAACGAAAAAGACAACTTCCTTTAATAAGAAACCGTGCTCGAATTGTGAGAAACGTAAAAGGCACTCGTTTTCACCCAGAAAACCTATGCTGGTTCCGCGATAAATCGCCAAATAAAATAAAATCTGTTAATAATTTAGAAATAGAATCTGAATTGAATTCGATAGTTGGTGATCAAAAAAAAAACTTGTAATGATACCACTGATCAGAGTAGATTTGCTTATTGATGATACAAAAAGATGTAGAGGAGTTTATGACTCCGATTCTAATATTTCTTTAGTAAACTCTTAATTTTTATACAAAAATAATATTCCCATTTCTAAAACCGATGACAGTAAAAATTTAGAATGGTCAGTGGTATCAGTAATGTGTACGGAATTGTTAAACTTTGTATTCGAATAATGAATATTTGTCATAATGTATCAGTATTTGTCGTTGAGAGTAAATACTATCATCGTGATTTTCTTCCTGGTTCGGATTTAATAAAAAAATTCAGACTATGTCAAAACGAAAACCTAAAAATTCTTCAAAAGGCTTCTGGATTTGTACAATAAAATAATTTTTAAAAAATGAACGTAAATATTAAAGATAATGATATTAAAATAAATTAGTGTTTTCAAGCTAATTTTAATGAATTCAATAATGTAAAAGATTTTAATGCAAACTTGGATCACTTAGACAGTAAAAAAAGAAAATACATCGAAGATATAATTAAACATAAAGCAAAAAGATAAATTTTATATAGGTACAGTTTCAAATCATGAAGCTACAATAAAATTAATCGAACATAGATATGTTTCGAAAAAACCGTACAGGTGCTCTATTGAAGATCAAATAGAAATTGAATCTCAAATTTTTAAATTATTATCTGCTAACCTTATTGAAGAATCAACTTCTTCTTTTGCAGCACCTGTCACACTTTAGCATATAAAAAAGATGAAAATGAAAAAAGTACACATTGTACTAATTTTACAGAATTAAATAAACTGATTGTTCCAGAATGCCAACCTTTTCCTTTAATAGGTGATTTAATAGTTAAAACTAGAGATTGCAAATGGTTTTCAGTTTTTGACATAAATAGTGCATTTTGGTCCATTCCTCTTCGCAGCAAAAAGACTGTTATAAAACAGGGTTTATAACACAAAATGGACATTACAATTGGAAATGTCTAGCTTTTGGATTAAAGACATCAAGGGAATTCTGAGAAATATATTTCGAAAATATGGCTTAGATCTTTTCTGTATTAATTACATTGATGATATTTTAATTTTTTCAATAACATTTGAAGAACATTTAGAACATATTGACAAATTATTAACAGCTATTAAGGTTTTAAAACTGTTAAAATGCGATTTTATACTAAAAACAGTGTTAAATATGTTGGTCATATAATAGAAAATAACGTAACGAAACCTATTCATGATAATGTACTCCCTATAAAAAATTTTCCAACCCCAAAGAATAAAAAAAATATCAAACAATTTTTAGGTAAAGTAAATTTTTATCGTAATTACATACCTAATGTAACTCAGATTCCTGAACTTTTTCACAATTTACTTCGTTAAAACGTCATTTTTAATTGGACTGATGAATGCGAAAAGAACAATTATTTTTGCTCGGAGCTGTGTCTCGCTATTTTTAATCCTACTAGAGAAACTATTGTACAAAACTGATGCTATCACCGGTATAGGAGCAATTTTGGAACAGAAACAGGATGATGGTACCTTTAAACCAGTAGCTAAATTAAATGAACATCAAAAACGTAAAAAAGCCACATTTCTTGAATGCTCGGCTATTAAAGAAGTCTTAACGTACTGGCAATATTGGCTTATTAATATCGAATTTGTTGTTCTCAGTCCGATCATAAACCTTTACAATAAAAATAAATTCTCGGACTGATGAAGAGTTGGGACATATGATGTTTTATTTGTCGCAGTATAATTTTAAAGTAAAATATGTCCCAGGTAATATCAATATTGAAGCTAATTGTCTTTTTCGAAAGCCCGTTTTACAAGCTCCGGAATTTCCGGATAATCTTAAAATTGTAAACTTTATTGAATTTAATGACATAATTAAAGATCAAAGTAAATTTAAAGATAACTTTCCATCAAATATCCGTATAGTAAAACATGGCGACATATTCTATACTCAACGTAAAAATACTAATAAAATACTTATTTCCACAGAATTTTGTCACGAACTAATTACAAAAATTCATAAAACATTTGGCCACATTGGTTCAAAACAAATTGAATTAAAGATATCGCCGTTTTATTTTTGTAAAAACATGAGAAAGTTAATAATGAAATTTTGTCAATCTTGTAAAGTTTGTATAAAAAATAAATCGCGGATACCTTTCGTTTATGGTCATCTTTCTCAACTAGGTCCGGCTACTCGTCCCTATGAAATAATGTCTTTAGATACGGTGGGTGGATTTGGTGGTAACCACTTGACCGAAACGGTTTCTTCATATACTTGTGAATAATTTTACTCGTTATGCCTTTATTCTTACATCAAGAACCCAACAAAGGCACGATCTAATAGCTCTCTTAAATAAAATTTTGTCAAGAGGTGTTCAAATAAGTACCCTATTGACCCCGATCAATATAGCGGTATTAATTCGAATGAATTTAAATTTTTTTTTTTAAAGAAATATAATGTGAACTTAATTTTTATTGCCGTCGATTGTGCTTTTTCAAATGGTTTAAATGAATGATCAAACCAAACCTTAATTAATCGCATTAGATGTAAAATTAACGAAAACCAATCGAATCGTAAAAAACAATGGTCTATTATTGTAGAACAGTGTATTAAAGAATATAATAATAGTATTCATATCTACTAAATTTAGCCCTAATTATTTACTAAATAATATAGATGTAAACATTATTCCAAATAATTGTAAAGTTCAATGAAACCTGGATAAAGACAGGATACAAGCCTTTGAAAACTCAAAACGAATACATGAAATTAATGAAAAGAGATTCGACAAAAACCGAAAAAGTTCAACTTTTAAAATAGGTGATCTGGTATATGTGTCTCATGAAAACAGTCTAAATCGGAATAAACTTGATGAAATCAGAACTGTGGTCCCTTTGAAATTCTAGAAAAAAACTCAAATTCAATTTACAAAGTTAACTCTGGATTCCGAAAAACTGAATCAAATTATTTTCATGTATCCAAACTTTATCCAGCTTCCTTCGATACTTCCAGTTAATTTCCCCCATGGGTGGGGATGTAAAGTTTAGATCGTTCTTTAGATAACAGCGTCGTTTGTATGTTATCTGTTGTAAGGTGAACAGTTAGTTTTAGTTTCCGTAATCTCTCTATGACAGGAATGATTACTTCGTTTTCGTTCGTCGATTCGCGCTTGTAATATCGCGTATTTTCGATGTCTTCTGTAAAGTTGCAATAAAATACAATATTAAATCCGAGCGTGAATCTTACATATACCGTATTACTTCGAATTTAAGACGCACTTTTTTTTCACAATTCAAGGTCTAAAATCAAGGGTGTACTTTCTAAATTGACCACATGTATAAGAGTAAAACTACCTAATTATACGTACTAAAATCTCCTATTGTACGTGGAATAGTGGTAGTAGTCCTATTGTATTTGCTACATTAATGCTATCGATATATTACACTAGCTGTAGGAGTTGATTAATGATGTTTATAAAAGTGACTTGTAAACCTATTCCCATTTCCGGTCACAGTCGTTGCTCGTCAGTCAGTGTCGCTCTCCCAAACATTGCAGTGACTAACCCATCGTTGTTTTGTTAATACGGTACTTTTTCTTTTTATTATGGAAAAGCGTTTTACATACGAAGCGGAATTTAAGCGTAAAGTTATTTTATGCGCAGAAAATATCGAAAATCGTGCCGCCGGTAAACAGTTCTCGATTAACAAAGTGAACGTTCGCCGTTGGCGTGAAATGAAAGATAAGTTATTCGCGTGTAAACGAACAAAAAAAATCATTTTCGGGACCAAAACATGGAAGATATCCGGATGCTGCCGTTTTAACTTATTTTAAAGAACTTCGCACGAAAGGTCTTCCAGTAACGCGAGAAGCATTAATGTTAAAAGCCAGAGAAATTGCCAGCGATAAAACTCTTCAATTTAAAGCTAGTCGTGGATGGTGTGAAAAATTCATGAAAAGACAATGTCTATCATTACGTCGTAGAACTACAATTTGCCAGAAACTACCATCTGATTATGAGGATAAATTGGTGCAATATCAACGTCATGTAATACAATTAAGGTTAAAGAAACAATACCATCTTTGATGAAACTGCTGTTTTATTTGACATGCCAAGAAATTACACGGTCAGTGAGAAGGGGCAAAAACAAGTAACAGTGAAAACAACCGGCTACGAAAAATTAAGAGTAACTGTTATGCTCAGTGCTACTGCGGATGGCAATAATCCTGAACAGAAAAACTGTGCCAAAGGAAATCTTCTCGGATGGGGTTATTGTTCGAGCCCAACAAAATGCCTGGATGACAAGTAAACTTATGCAAGATTTATGGGAGCGAAGACCAGGTGGACTTCTCAAACGAGACAGCATGTTAGTGATGGATGCGTTTCGCGATCATTTATCTGACGACATTAAAACCAGATTGGCAAATGGACAATGCGATTTAGTAGTCATTCCTGGAGGTATGACAAGTCAGTTACAACCTCTTGATGTCGGTGTTAATAAAGCCTTTAAAGATCGTATTCGTGCGCAATACAATCAATGGTTGACTGAAAATAATCATCCTCTCACACCAACTGGCAAAATCAAACGAGCCTCAGCAGGTACGATTGTAGGATGGATTTCAAAAGCTTGGAAAGATTTACCGCCCTGTATAATCATCAAATCCTTTTTGAAGTGCTGTATATCGAATGCATTGGATGGCTCTGAAGATGATTGTGCATGGAATCATAGTGGCGAAGATGACGCAAACGATTCTACTTCAACGTCCGGCAATGACGACGATTCAACAACCGACGATAGCAATTAAAAACATAATTAGAAAAAGCAATAAACAGGTAATTTAGTCATAAAAATTACTGTTTTTTCCTGTTTTTTTTTTTTTTATATTATTGCAAATGAAATTGCGCTAAGTAAGCCTATGTACGTATAAGTTTATAATATTTCGTATTATGTTGAAGAAGTATACGGGTATTGACTATTAGTATCTTAATTATTTCTATTTCTTCCAAAACTTCCTTTCCTAAAACCTTGTAATTTTAATGCGTCTTAAATTCGATGAAATTTTTTTTCTTCACGTTGAAAACCAAAAACCGGGGTGCGTCTTAAATTCGAAGTAATACGGTATATCTATTTGCGTATACGTGTATAATGTATATATGTGTTTATATGTGTATGTGCGTACGGATGTGTAGATATTATTTAAGTACCTTGAATTTTTCCATTCTATCCATTACTAAATAAATTTGAATTTGAATTATTATTTGTTACTTCGTTTTTCTTTTCGATTTGAAGTTATTATTTTTATCATTATCATTATCATTATTATTATTACACTCATTATGATTCTATACAGACGGAAAAAGATGTAATATGGAATTTCAACATAATTTTGTTTTAGAGTAACTGTGTGTTCGATTTGTTATTATTGTTATTACTGTTTACTTACCGTTACTATTAACCTGGACTGTTCTGTAGTTTCCTACAACAGCGTTCGGATTGGTGATAGAATCGACGGTAACAATATTCATCATTCCTCGCCGATTTGACGGACCTATCTGACGAATAGCAGCCATGCTATCATGTTGACCATTGACGTAAGACGCCGACATGTCTTGCAAATTACTATCATCTTGTCTAGCTGCTGTCAAATTATTGTTGCCGTATTGGCGCGGTCCATTAGCTCGTCTGCCCGCTTGCGAATTGATTGATGACCGGGCGCGTTGTCTTCTCATTATACTGCGTAAATCATAGGAAAAATAAGAAATATTCATGACTTCAGAGAAAAACACACTTCAATAAATAAACACATATATACCAGAATATGTGTAGTCTATGTATTCACTTATATATAATATACGTACGCATATATTTTATGTACATCTAAATCGTTATGCTTTTTTCAGTTTATTTCAATTATGGATTTAATTTTTTTTTTTTAATATCGTTTTTTTCACGTATCTATATATATAAAAATACATATATATATATATATATATATATATATATATATATACTTTCCAATATTTGCTTTAACACGCTGATTATTATATAGGTATTTTGGGTCCAGTGCTTTATCTGTTGTTTACGGTTGATTTTTCAGTTAGAGACGATGTTATAAACGCCACGTTTGCAGACGATACAGCCATAACACTGAAGCCATCTTCAACAAATGACGTATCGCAACGCTGATCTCACATTTATTATGAGAAACTTAAACTGATCACCGCTACATGAAGCGGGGAATTTTGGCAGACACGCCAGTCTTCCTCTTGAAAATGAGCTTTCAATTTATAAAATAATATTAAAGCCCGTGTGGACATACAGGGAATTTTGGCAGACACGACAGTCTTTCTCTTGATAATAAGCTTTCAATTTATAAAATAATATTAAAGCCCGTGTGGACATACAGTCTGATGCTGCGGGGCTGCGCAAAAAATACCCATATAAATAAGATACAACGGTTCCAAAATAAGGTCATTAGGCTACTCATTATTCCTCCCTGGTATGTTTCTCGAATTATTCATTACATCATGTGACCTTCTCACATTCCTTGTGTTACGAAGTCAAACGCGCCGTTGAACAGTATAAAAGACGCTTGTAGTCTCGTAGGAATACACTAGCCATCAATTTATTAGATGACAGTCTTCAGATACGTCGATTGAAACGAACCAGTCTGATTTATCCTAATTTCTACTGGAATTCTTTTGAGAGCACTAATGCCCCTCTTACGCTAATTCGCATTTCATAATAATTTAACATTAAGAATTTTCGAAAGTTGCGTTAATGGTAATACAAAATGTTACTTTATATTATTTTTTCGTGTAAAAAATTGATAATGTATGACTGAAAATGTTAAAAGTATTTCGTCGTTTTTAAATATTTCCCCCAGAAAGCTGTACCTATGCTAATGATACTGTTCGGCGGCGTTCTTTTGTCCGCATCATCTTTTTCTTGTTAGTCGTCATTTTGTATTTATTTTATTTTATTTTTTTTTTTGTTCGAGACACGTACACTTTGTCGCGAGTATTTTCAAACGAGTATTGGTTTTTAGTCCTATTTTATCAGAGTATGTACGTTTAATTCAGTTAGCATCGTTCGAAGCTTCTCTATATTAGCGCTGCATTGGGCCGATCTAATGCGCACGTACATCGCGTACAAAATAAAATCTGAAGAATTATAAAAGCCAGTCGCTTGATGCCGATTGATAAATTATATCGACCTAAGAATTCGATATGCATTTTTATACACGTTTATACAACATGAACTTATTCATACATACGGAGAAATACTTATAAGCTTCGAAGTCAATTTAAAAAATTTCTCATTTATCTATACTAATATATAAAACTTTAGCGTCTGTTTTGCGAATATTTTCATTATAATCTCTGAATTCGGCTATTTTTATCACACATAACCAGAAAATCGATTTTTTTTTTTTTAATTTTTATCTGTCTGTCTGTTCTGATTTAACGCAAAAATAATTAAAGCAATAATAACGAAATTCGCACAACTTATAGCCTATATCATCGGATTCGTTCTAAGTTTTGTTTCACATTGACATCATAAATAGGACAGAAATTACAATAATTTTAAAATTTTAAAATACGGATATATATATATATGTGTGTGTGTAATATATACGTATAGTATACTAATATAGTTGAGTTAGGGGCGTAGTCGAAATAACCGACACATACGTAATATATACGTATACTATATACTAATATATAAAGCTGTTAAAAGAAAGAGATAGCGATATTTCATTTAAAAAAATAATTACACAGGCGAAGCCGTGGATTACTTCAAGTTCATTCAGATCAAAAGGGTGAAGAGTTCGGTGTTGGATTCAAAAAATAAATCATTTAGAGAACATTTTGCCAATTTATCACCATTAATCGAACATGATTATTCTTTATGGAAAGCAACAAAGAAATTTAAAAAGGGTTAAACAAACTATTCATCCAGTAAAAAAACAAGACAGAAGCTGGGCTGAAAGTGATTTAGAGAAAGCTGAAGTATTTGGGAAATATTTTGCTGAAACATTTCAGTCACATCTTATAAATTCATGCAATAATTCTAATGCATACCGTTACGATGTACCTAAGCCTGTTTAATTTACATCTCCAGGTGAAATACGAAATAAATCATTTTTTTTTTTTGCCCCAGTTCGTAATACACGATGTGGGGTAAATGTATTGGTAAAATTTAATATAAGAACATTATAAATAATAAACTGAAAAATTGAATCCTACAGAAGCGCCAGGTTACGACTTAATCTCAGCAAGAGTTTTAAAAGAACTACCTATAAAACCCTTAATACTAACCTATACATTCAAAATACTATAGACTATACTATCCAATCCAACTGAAATTTTCACAAATTGTGGTTATTAAAAAACCAAACAAACCGGCATCAGAACCAACCTATTTCATTATTGCTCATGCTTTCCAAGTTGTATGAAAAACTAATTATAAAAAGAATACTACCACTTATGCAGTATAAAAAACTAATACCGGATCGTCAATTCGGAAAAACATAGTAGCGTCGAACAAGTTCATCGGGTAGTTAATATGACTGAAAAATCCACGGAGGAAAGAAAAGTTTGTGATGCGATATTTCTAGATATACGCCAAGCTTTTGACAGTGTCTGGCATGAAGTACTAGTACAGAAAATCAAACATTATTTCCCGTATCAATTATCGATTACAATCTTACCTGTAAGAAAGATACTTTTGCGTTAAATATGATGAAGAATAATCTCAAATTTATCCAGTAAGATCAGATGCACCTCAAGTGAGCGTACCGGGGGCCGTTATTATATATAATTTATTCGGCACAGATATTCCCACTCCTGTAAATTTTGAAGCGGCAACGTTTGCTGACGATACAGCTATCCTATGTGTAGATAGTTCCTCTGTAGACGCATGTACAAACCTGCAATCAGCAGTTGAAGAAATAGCAACACGGTTTAAAACGTGGAAAATTAATATTAACGAGGATAAATCAGCTCGGGTAATATTTACTAACAGAAGAACGGCCTTAACACACAATCATAAAAAATGGGACCATAATCCCTCAAAAAGAAGAAGTAAAATATTTCGGGATAAACTTAGATCAACGGCTATAATGAAGTAAACATATAATTAAAAAAGGTAATGAACTCAATATGAAATGGAAACAAATGTTTCGGCTGTTAGGAAAAAGATCAGAATTATCGATCGAAAACAAGCTGTTATTATACAACCAGGTCTTGAAGCCAATTTGGCTATAGTTAATTATTGCTATTCTACAGCGAATGCAGAACGAAATCCTCCGAAATATTGCTAGTGCTCCATGGTATGTAACTAATGTTACACTTCGTGAAGATCTTAAGGCGAAGTCCATAAAAGAGGAAATCGCGATCGTTGCCAAAAAATATGTCAACCGTCTGGAAAAATAATCACATGGCGATCTCCCTAATGGATAACTCGCTTGAATACCGTCGACAGGATAGATGGACTTAATATTAAGCGTATTAATATATACAGTTATAGCATCCATCACTGGATGGAATGCTACTCATGATGTAGTATGCGTATAAATTACAAAACTTACCAAATAGCATGAAGTTAACGATAGCAATAAATAAAATAAAATAAAAAAATTATAAGACGTACAAAAATTTTAGTCGCTCTTACAGTTTCTTAGTACCAGCTCTTCTGCTAATGTATTATAAGCAACGAGATTATACGCGTATTACGCTCGTGCACATGGAATTTAACGAAATTGCTGAGACGCAAGCCAGCGGTTCTCGTTATATCACTGACAGCGTATATAAAACTAAATTTAAAGTATTTACTTCGTCTAATTAACGGTATTTAGCCCATATTCCGAATTAATTTATTTATTTATATATATATATATATATATATATATATATATATATATATATACAAACATTTTGCAATATTTCTAACAGTCTCGGAGGTAATATTTGGATGCTCCGCCTCGTGTGTAATATGCTACGTTACGATCGGCTGATAAAATGTCGTATACTATAAGCGTGAAAGATGTATTAAGGACGATTGATGTGTTTTAAGTAGTCATTCGTCATTCTCTTTTGCCTTCTAGACGGCCTAGTGATATTATGAAAATGACGTCCTAACTATAGTTCTCCAGTTTGTTCTATCCTGGGCAGCCAATAGCGCCTCACGAAGACTCAATCCAATTTTCGGTCTATAACGTGTCCGTGATCTTCCTGTTGGTTTTACTCAACATTATATAGCGTTCGAGCGAATCCATATCTCGTACTATATGTCCGAAGAAGCTGAAGAATCTCCGCCTCGTTATTTTAGGCATAACTGTATGCCTAATTTGATAAGTATGTAATCGTCCGTAACTCGGTGTTTCCGTGAAATTTTCAGCATTTTTCTGTCACATTTCAAACAATTTCCGTAGCTACTGAAAAACAAAAATCCCAAGTAAATTCCCCGAATTAAACGTACCTAATTAAAAATGAAAGTGACGATCAAACAGACAATATCCAAATTAAGCCATTTAAAATTTACGAATTATAAACTAATAATGAATTACGAATCTTAAAAATTAAAACGAAAGAAGAATCAAATATAATGATAGTAAGTTAGATGCTAAAGATCATTTGCGTCTGTTGTTGAGTTTATATTGCGTTATTTATTCCTCCGGTGGTTGTAATAAACTTTAACAGCTATACGATATATATATTATCACGTAGTAAGTTGTCTAATAATCCGTTAGTTTGTAGGTTAACCTTTCTTTCTCGAAATTTTTGCATTCTAGTAATATCTGGTGTAAGCTTAGTTGTTCGTTACACGTTGAGCAGACAGGTGGAGGATCTCCGTTTAATAGATGTCAAGACCAGTGTATGCCCCAGGCGTACTCTAGTTAAAGTCGCTTCCTTACGCCTGTTTTTTTTTTTTTTTTTTGTGCGCTCTCATCCAATATCCTAACTTTGGTTTTATTTGATAGAGGATGTGCGCAGTGTGTTTCCCAGTAGTTCTGATCTGTGACTTTCTGTTTAATGGTTGCGCGTAAATCAGTTAGGTGGCTTTAACTATTTTCAAGTTTCCCTAGAGTGTTTTAGCTGCTTTATCCGCATTTTCATTACCTAAAACTCCCGAGTGAGCTGGTGTCCAAAGGAAACCCAACTTATTGTTCTGTGACGTTAATTTATATATAATATATTTTAAGTTGTTATTGTATTTTTAATTCGATTTTGAACATACTTCAATGCACTGAATCGGTACATATAACGTATTTGTTAGGAACCGTTTTTAGAATGTATTTTAGACCTTTATAAATTGCAATCAGCTGTATAAGCGGATATTATTGCAGCTAGTTGGTATACGTGAGTTTCGTTGTTTACAAGGAAAGCGGAGGAAATTCGATTTAAAGATTTAGATGCATCCGTATATAATAATTATATGTGGTTCGCGTATCTTTGATCGAGATCATCAAAATTTTTTTATCTACGATCATTGTATTCCGTGTACAATGAAGCCAATGAAGAAGATCTCTTAACATAAACAGTCAGCAAAATATAATGAACCTGTTTTAGCGTCTCTTAATCGCAAAAATAAAACTGTAATTATAAGATTCGTAGAATTTGATTATTATAAATTCTTAACACTTCCTACTGATAGATTCGTTTGTAATTGCTCGAGTCTTTATTAAAAAATACATTTCAATACGAATTTAACGCAGGGTATACGGGAACACTGTTTGAAGAATTTATATTTGATTTACAAAAAAGTTGATGAACCTTAAAAAAATGTGCACATCGTATTCGCATAACAAATACAAAGAAATCGCCTTAATAGCTGCGGCGATATTATTTATTTAGTGACCGAAGCAGTTAATAAAAAAAACTGAGCGTAAAATGTATATCACCGTACACGTCACATATACATAAATCTTGGATAAAAGGCGACGAAGAAATGATACGACTGCTTCGACACAATTTAAATTTTTATTATTATTATTATTATTATTAATAACGAATCAACAAGTAGTGACTATTGAAGTAAAATATTCAAATGTACACAGAAATAAACTTCAACAGCCGGAGATTTTAGTACGAAAAAGGACGTAATAATTATTATCGCAATAGGAAAACTTCGAGGATTTAACGAAAACGAATATTATGCGCTGGTATATAAAAACAAATTCAAAATCCTTTTAATATAAAAACATTTGTTAATAAAAATGGATCAAGCGCGATTGATTAAGATAAATGCCGGAATTACGGAAGAAATTAAGATGATTAAAATTAAGCGGAAAATATCTTTTCCGGACACTAATCAATTAATTTCGAACGAATAAACACGAATACAATGTTTAAACAGTCATTCGATAAAATAACAGTTGTAAATTATGGTAAATTTGAAAAAAAAAAAATTAAAATATAGAAGCATTTCTGAAATTCTTAATAATATCATCTAATCTATACATTCTCGGGCAGTAATAGATGAAATTAAAAATAAATACCAACAAACACCAGAAAAACAAATATTTAATGGATAACGTCAGTTTATACAAAAGGACGATTAAAAAAAAAAGTTAGACGACCGTTATACAAATATAAATTAAACAATAAATTAAACAATAAATTAAACAATAAATTAAACAATAAATTAAACAATAAATAATCATCCGTGTGGTCTTATACTATATTAAATCGCGATATAGAGAAGAAATATTTGAATGCGAACATATTTCTTCGAAAGAATCGCTATTAAATTCACCTACTCTACTTGGGGGAAACCTTACAATATACGAAAATATAATAAATTCGAATTTCATTCTTTAAACTTATCAAATGATAGAGTAATAACGGACGAAAGAGAAAAATATCGAGCAATCATTGCGCATCTTTTCCTAAGATTATTCACTCCGTGATTATACAAAAAATATCCGAATTAACGGTTTTTATTACTCGCGGGCATAATAAATAAACTGAATAACAAAAAGAGAGAATGAATATATGACCAATATTTCTAACGAGATTATTAAAACATTAAATATAACCCGGAAGTATTAAGAATAATTTTCGAAAAATATCCAAATCGTAATTCATTTGCGGATATTTGAAAAAATTGGAAAATTAAAACAAACATGGAGCCCACGAATGAGATTTTCTCATCCACATTGGATAGATTGGGTTGATTAAGGAAAGTATATGAAAATATTATTAGATACTATTTAAACCTAGAAAAAACAAACATCAATACGGTTACCAGGGAAGTATATTCAAAGGAATCAATTGGCTTTACTAAAAATGACGGACACCGTCGAAGAATTTAGGAAGGCATTTATGAGTAAGTTTTGATGTACGATGTATCAGAAGCTTTCAACACAAAATAAAATGGTCCAGCGTGTAATAGCGTTTTTTTTTTTTTTTTTTTTTTTTTTTTTTAAATGGGGATGCCCTTACAGCTTACCCAACGTGGAGCCGTAATAATCACTAACTCATATTCTTATGAACTCGGACAACTTCTCGAGAAAAATTGCTATGTCCGCGAATAAATCTAGATTCTCAACATGCAGAAGGGACATTACATTATAAGGAGGACCACCACGAGATGCGTAAAGTAATTTGAGATACAGTTCAGAACGTAATGATGTTAATGAAGGACATTCGAAGAACACGTGATCAGGGTTGCAGACTACACGACCAGCATGTAGAGGACAATACGGATTATCTCTAAGTTGCATAACGAACAGGCGGTCCGGCAACAAGCCATGCCCAAACCGCAATCTGCTGATAAGCACAATTCCTCTCCGCTTGATGTTTTTGAAAACGTAGAACCATGGGAACCTAGAGAGAGACAGCTGCAGCTGATAATACGCAGTAAGAGGCGACCGCTGTATGCACTCCATATATGTCTGATCCCAGAGCTTTTATGAACAGACTGTGTAAAGTGAATGACGTCACGAGAAGAAACTGAAGAGAATAAAACACCACTAGAAGAACCCCTTTTAGCTATATTTCATTGTCGGGGACTCCTGCGTTAATTTACATATTTTAGAGTTGATTAAAAGTTTCTTAAAAAATAGGAGAATAATAAGTTTATTCGATGAAGAGAAAAAAACAAAACTGGTCCTCGAGTATAATCTTACCTCGTGAGTACCTCAAGCGCGTCCTGCACTTTCACCGACACGTTATTTAACGTCGCGCTATATATCAGCTGTTCAGAATGCGGTCGAAGGAAATAACTGCATCGAAGTAATAAATTAGGCATTCTAACGATCGCCGGAACCGATGAAATAACAGACGTTAATATATAATTAACGATAAAAGTAGAAACAATAAATTCCAAAATTACAGAACTTGATCTAAATTTAAACATCGACAGGACACGTATGTTGTTTACTTCGAGGGAATATTCCAGCAGAATAAGATTCAATAATAAAAATTCCACCTTTAGCGATGAAATAGTTCGGAATAATAATCGATACAAATCTTAATCGCAATCAACACCTACAACGTATAACCCTCAAAATTAGAAAACTTTATAATTCAGATCGTCGCGTTGCAAAAAATCTCGTGTACGATACAAGTAAAATCATTATACTCTCATTTAAGTTCAATCGCAGAATGTGCATCCTTAAAATAAATTTTAAAAAAACCGACGTCAAAAAGTCCTTTTAACGATTTTCATAAACGTTATATCGGCATATACTGTTTCTTATATGTAAATATCTAATAGCTGGCATAATTCCGGTAGATCTCCATCTGAAACGAATCGATGTAATTGTAAAAACTAAAAATTGACAACGGAATTAACGAACTGAACAACAAAAAAAGTTATAATAACTCGAATTAAAAACAAACAACGCATATGTGGCAAAAACAATATAAACAAGACACTACCGGCGAAGGTACAAACAACTTTATATTACCCGATATTAAAGCAAGATTAAAGACTAAAAACTTCGGAACTAACTTTTTCCTAACGCATTATCTTACTGGTCACGGCAATACTTTGCTAGTTATTTAAAAAGATTCAACATCATTAACGACAGCCTCTCTGCGCAGAATGTAAAGAAGCAGAAGGCTAGCCCGACCACACTTCGGAGATGTGAGAAAATTTTAATGGGAATAATATCGACGTAGATTTTTTTTTTTTTTAATCTTGTACAAGAGCAAAAGTTCGCTTAAGTTTTCACCGAAATACTCGAGAAAAAAATATATCATAATGTCTTACAACCTCCTTCGATGTCACGTTATTCATGGGTCTCTCTCAATTTTGAAAAGTTCGTTCCCACCTGTAGAGTTCCGCACCAACAGAGGTGCGGCGGAACTCGAGGCATCTTGTATTGTTACAGGTGCCGGCCCACTACATGACGCACTTATCATACCCGATGATTTATTTAACTTGTCATCGTTATCGAGAATAAATTACAGCGGCGGTTTACCGTTACACCGGATTTTCTGTGTCAGGGTTTACTCCCCCCTCAGCTCTTGCAATAAATATCCTACCTACAGGGCAGCGGGTTGTTACTGAGGAGGTAACGATTTAAGGCTTTTACAGCAACCTAAACCCGCCGCGAAGGGAGATAGTCGTAGGATGTCGGCAAACTTTTAGTAGACAGGTCCTCAAGCTGTCCATCTGCATACTCATGTCTCCTTTGTTTCATATAGGAAAGGTTATATACATCGTGTGTGTATAAGAATTAAGTCTTCCGATGAATGTAATATTAAATTATTAGTATTGAACGCGCGTAGTTTTCGTAAGAATTATGAACACTTTATGGTGTATTTACACGAGATTATGATATTATTGCGCTGACTGAAACTTGGTTACCCGAGGCAGAAATAACGCGATACTATATAACCGGTTATAATCATTTTGCTCGGTGTAGACAAAATAAGCGTTCTGGAGGTGTACTTATATATGTATATATTAAAGAGAATATAAAGTTTCATACCGTAGATACAGCACTGATAAGTGCTAATATAGTTCGCAAATCAGTTCAACTAGATGGAGCATCTTTTTATTGGGGTATATTGCGAATTACATCGTTCCTTGTTTTTGAGTGATATAAGTCATTTATTTGATATGTCATCTTAGTGGCTATATCAATTCAACGAGAAAGATTCCGCTGATTATTTAAATTTATTGTATTCTAAGGGTTTTGTAAATATTATTGATAAACCTACTTATCAGAGCTGACAAGCACTGAATCCTATCATGTTTTAATTCGTGGCTTTGATAATAAAAATATTGATATAGATATTAATCACCGTATTTGTAAAGTTGATTTTTCAGATCATCGTGCTTTGTCCGTGATAGCTTAGCGGCAAGGCGGCTGTTAAGGTTTGAAGAGGTAAAAAGTTTTGACACGATCGCCCTGCATAACGAATTATCTTGTCGGGATGACTCGTTCAAAAAATGCTTTATATAGACAAACTAGGTTATATCCGCTAGATATAGGTTTATATCGAAAGTATAGTGTCAAAGCAAGTTCAAGTCGCGGTTAGACAGGTTAAATTTGAATACTATACTAGACTTTTTGGATAAATATAAACCGAAAAATTATTGGGGTATTGTAAATCAAGTTATTGGTAAACATAAATCGAAAATAAATGAAATACGGCATTGTGATTCAGATACTTTGGTCGAAGGAAACGAAAAGCTAGTTTCTAGTATATTTAATAATTACTTCAAAGATAGTGTGGTGAAATTAGTTGATAGGTCCGGCGAGGATATCCGTAAAACGAACGGTGGAAAAAGACAGTTTTTAACTAATTCGCTTACTTCGGATTTACCTGTAATGATGTTAGAAATGCTATTTTATCATTACATAATAAGTTTTCTTTCGGTTTTGATCAGTTGTCAATAATTATTATTAAGGAACACTCGAATTTCTCTGTCCCTCGACGTTTTTATTTAATAAATCATTTGCCACAGGAAAATTTCCAGATATTTCGAAATTAGATGTTACAACGCCCGTACATAAGTCCGGGTTAAAGACTGACATTACGAACTACAGACCTATATGTATTCTTTCATCACTGTCTAAAGTTTTTGAAAAATACGTTAAAAAAATCATATTTTACATTACTTAATGGGAATTCATTTTTTTAGCTCTAATCAATTTGGTTTCCTACCTAATAGGAGTATAAATGACGCTCTATTTGAGCATAACTCTTATATTGCAGACAATTTGGAGGATGGCCGTTCTGTACTAGCTGTTTATTTTGATGTAAAGCTTTTGATTAACCATGAAATCCTTTTAAACAAGTTATATGCATGTGGACTTCGGGGAAATACTTATTTTTGGTTTAAATCATATGTAAGTAACAGTGCGACAAAAATAAATAACGTTTTTAGCGATAGTGCGCAGCAATATTACGGTGTTCCTCGGGGAAGTGTTTTAGGTCCGTATTTATTTCTGACATATATATATATATATATATATATATATATATATATATATATATATATATATAAATGATCTATGTAACTTGCATGTTGCGGAAAAAATTTTAACTTATGCCGATGATACAGTAATGCTAGTTAGTTCGCGTTTTAGTGCTTGAACAACTTGCTCAGGATGATGTGAATATGGTTTATAATTTGTTAAAATTATTACACCGCTTAATAGTTAACACAAATAAAACAAAATTTGTTGTGTATACGTAATCGGGGTGCGCTCAATGGTCTATCTTTAACCCTAAATAAAAATACTATAATAAACGGTGTATGTGAAATACAATATTTAGGTGTTGTAATAGATAATAAGTTTTCTTGGAATAATAGAATATATTAGTAGTAAACTGAGCAAGTTAAATTATTTATTTTACTAAAGCAGTTCTTTAATGAAAAACAATTTCATCGGCTTTATCTTACTTTGTATCAACCTATTTTATCGTATGCTATAATACAATGGGGTGGAGCTGCTGTGTATCATATACGACCTTTAGAAATTTTACAGAATTATTTGTGTAGATTAATAAGTGGGAAAAATGATTCCGGCGATATTCTTAAACTGAAGGACATTTATAAATTGCACTTACTCGAGTTTATATTTAGAAATAAAGATTTGATATTCGGATTAGAGGTGTGGGGTAACGAGGTCATCGATGCATGAGATTGCTAGAGTACCAAACTTTAACGAATATCATACACGTATGCAATTTATATGGGCACTGCATATTACAAGTACCTATAGACATAAGGAATAGTTTAAAAAATTATAAGAGGAGGCGTATATTGTTAGATATTTATTAACTAATAGTTCATTGTGTTCTTCTTAATATGTGCTTTCGAGTTGGAGTGTGTTATTAAAAACAAAAATTCTTCATATATCAGTTTGATAATAAGTATTTAGTTTTTCTTTTACAGGTGTAAATGTGTACGCTTTGTTGTTCACGTGTGTACCAAGTAAGTGTATGCTAAATTATATTCCGGTGCTAGGTATATATGAACGTTTGTATGTGCTCTCTTTTCTGTTTTTCCCCTTATGTTTAAACGAGTTGGATGTGTGCATATGTATGTGTAGTATGTGTATGTAATGTGTAATGGGTACTACATAGCTAATAGCATATGTATATGTAAAATTTCAGTATTGTGATTTACTTTTTATCTTGTTTTTTTTTTTTTTTGGTGTACCTAGTAATAATGTAAACCGTTATCGGTGCTACGAGTATAGTATATTAATTTTATTATATAATCCGCGACTCGCGCAGAATTGCGCATCCGCGGAAATCTTGCGTGTATTATTCTATATTATGTAATTGTGAAATATTTTGAAATAAATTTAAAATGAAAAATATAATTTATTACTATTACTTTTATAATAAAAAAACAAATATTAAATAATTGAATTTATTAAAAATATATATAAAAAACTAAATAAAAAAGAACTCGATGCCAATAAATAATATTAAAAGTATACCAACGATCGCTTATAGTGTTGCCGTAATTATTGTTTAGCGTTATAAAGTTTTATCGAAGGTATTAACTGAAATTGCTGCTTGTTTATTAATATATTCCGCATGTTTTAAAAAATTAAATTTACCGTTCAATAGTAAACAGTAGCATTATCACTATTACGGTTACGTTGTCATGATTTTATATTATTATTATTATTATTATTATTATTATTATTATTATTATTATTATTATCATCATTATGTTATTATTAATATAATTTATTACTATTACTTTTATAATTATAATTATTATTATTATTATTATTATTATCGTTATAAGTCTTATGACGATTATTAATAAAATTCTTACACGCTAGCCTATATGTGTTCCTTAGGTTACGTTTTTCCTTAAAATAAATAACGAAAAATAAAACCAAGTAAAAGTCTGGCGAACAGAAATATATAACAAGCGTAATAAAACAGATATAAAACGAAAAAGTACAGAAAGAAAAAATCCAGCAGACAGATTATTTATTAACATTATTACCATCATTATTATTACTATTATGATTATCGTTGTTATCATTTTTACTCATACACCCCTCGAATGCATAAATGCATTACGTATACAGGTATATATATATATATATATATATATATATATATATATATATGTGTGTGTCCTCTAGTATACGGAAGACAATATTTGCAATAAAGGGTTTACTTAGACATTTGAAAGTAAACAGTTCCTACTTTTCTTCTGGCAAAAGCTTATGCGTGCTTTATATGCCTACACTCTTTAAAACTGTAAAGTTGATGGTAAATAAACGACCAAGAAATTCGTAATAACGAAATAGGATAAAGAAGAACACGAAAAATCAGGAGTGTTGTCTCTCCTTCTTTTAATCTGTCTCATAACGCTGTCACGAAATTTCGCCTCTCATTCCGGCACATTACGATATTACTCGTTTTGTCTTATTCTTTTGTTCACGTATTTTCCTCGTTTACATCGTTGTAAATATAATATATATATATTATATGTGGGTATGTGTATTTATATATTTAAATGCGTGTATATTACGACTAGGTTACAGTTGTATCATTTTCTTGTATTTTTTTCTTTGCATTGTCTCCGTTTGCTCCCTTAAAACTTGTAGTATTGTTGGCGCGCGATATCATTATTTACAAAAGTAAGAAAGTTAAGGCGTCTTAGTGTAACCATAGCATTAAGAAGTTGAAATAAATGACGTTACTACACAATGTAATTTAAAATATTCATATATATATATATATATATATATATATATATATATATTACTAATCCTCAAGTGTGCGAATTTCTAGGTACGAAATTATCTGTAGTAACAGAAACTGTAATTGTGCGCCTATGTGTCTGTATTATTATATATATATATATATATATATATATATATATATTATAATATACATGTATAAGGACATGCGTGTATATATGCATTTCCCTGGCGACTTACAAATGCTATCGCGAAACCTTTTGTACTTTTAGCGTTTCTCAATTTCAGACTTTACCATTTCATACGTGTACTCAATTGCAGTCAGAAGGAGCGAGCAACTACGAAGCTGACGGCTGCATTAAAGGGGGTTATGCGTTGTTGAATTTTAATCTCGACAAAAATAATGCACCTTTGAGCGAATATATTTCACTAGATACGCATGTGCCGGCGAGTTAGTATTAAGCGCTTGCAATGAATTTACAAGCCTAACAATTGCATATAGAGCTTCGATCGCTTCTACTTTTCGACATTATTCGATTAGTATTAACATAATTATTATTATTTTTTATTATTATTATTTTACGTTTCATTATTATTATTATTATTATTATTATTATTATTATTGTTAATATTTTTTCTTCTTATTTTTTTCATTATTATTATTATTATTATTGTCACTATTTCGATTTGATTGCTATTTTTCTTATTATTATTTAATTTTTATTATTATTATTACTATTTTTCATTATTATTATTATTATTATTATTGCAATTTTTTTCTTCTTTTTTTTCATTATTATTATTATTATTATTATTATTGCAATTTTTTTCTTCTTTTTTTTTTCATTATTATTATTATTATTATTATTGTCACTATTTCGATTTGATTGCTATTTTTCTTATTATTATTTAATTTTTATTATTATTGCTATTTTTTTCATTATTATTATTGTCACTATTTCGATTTGATTGCTATTTTTCTTATTATTATTTAATTTTTATTATTATTATTATTATTACTATTTTTCATTATTATTATTATTATTGCAATTTTTTTCTTCTTTTTTTTTTCATTATTATTATTGTCACTATTTCGATTTGATTGCTATTTTTCTTATTATTATTTAATTTTTATTATTATTACTATTTTTCTTTATTATTATTATTATTATTGCTATTTTTTTCATTATTATTATTGTCACTATTTCGATTTGATTGCTATTTTTCTTATTATTATTTAATTGTTATTATTATTACTATTTTTTTTATTTTTTCATCATTATTATTATTATTACTGATAAAGCTTTATTTTATCATGTATTACTCGTGCATTGGAGGAAGAAAGGTCTGTAATATCGGTATATTTTGATATACGCAAAGCTTTACGATAGACCGTACTTTATTACTAAAAAACACTGTACAATTGTGGATTTAGAGGGAATGTGTATAAGTGGTTTAAAAGTTATCTGGATAATAGAAATCGTTAAAATAACGTCATTACAGCGATAGTACAGTACAAAATACCGGGGTCCACAAGACGGTGTACCACCACCGGGTGCATACTTGTTCTTGATCTACATAAAAAACGATTTTTTCAATTTGCCAGTAAATAATTGTTTAGTTATGCCGATGATACAGCATTAATTGTTGATTACCTAAATGACTCCAAAATCTAGTGCAAGAGGATGTAAACGTTATTGTTGGCAAAACGAAATATGTAGCTTATTCAAATCGAGCTTCTGTCAACTGCGATGACTTCGAGTTGTATTCAGGAGACAATAGTGTTAAACTGGGTATGGTCAGCGAAATCAAACATCTCGGAATTCTCAGCTTGATCGTAAATTAACTTAGGAAGCTGAATTTTATTATTTAAAACAGTTCCTCTCACCGCCCGTTTATATAAGACGTTTCTATCTTACGTTATCTGTATTAATTTACGGAATAATAAATTAGGGTGGAATGTCTAAATATCGTATTAAAACGATAGAAGTTCTTCAGCGAGCGGTATTATAAGTGCGCAGAATCAAACGCTTTTAAAGGTACACGAATTGTACAAGTTACAGCTTGCCGACCTTTCTAGTTAACAATGCCGATAAGTTTAGCATAACAATCGGTAATAGTAAAACGAGAACAGCAGGAACAACCGTGGCGAAAATTCCGTTTGTAAGTAAATCGAGGATGAGAAAACATTGTACGCTGGTCCCGTTTTATTTAACATCTTGTCTGGTTATTTAAAAATTGATTTGTTAAATTATAAACGCAGAAATTTTTGATAACAAAATTCATCAAATGTGTTGAACAGGAATAATACGTGTTTCTGTATGTATTCGTAGTATTATAGTTGAAAAATCGTTTTTTATTTATTTTGCGTCAGATGCGTTGTTACACAACGCTGCGCCATTAGAGTCATCTTGTTCGTGCTTTTATAATGAGGCTTGTTGTAAGTTGGTATTAATTTTATTTGCGCCTTTTACACATTACAATATGTTTGATGAATGTCCTGTGAATGAGTATATAGCGTCAGTTATGATAAATATGTTTCTATATTTTAAGTTATTTCATTGTAAGAAGTCATATCTTTTGTTCTCCAATGTGTTTGCACGCTGCATCGCGTTGTAATTGCGGAACTTTGTATATATCTGTGTTATTCATCTCTATTCGCGCAAATATGCGCATTGCGAAATACACATTAATTTTCCTATTAATATTACATATATTGTTAAATTGTTCACTATTAGAAGAATGAATAAAATTTGATTTAAAATTTGATTTGAATTATTATTATTAATTCCGTATTTTAATAAAACTAGTAACCAAGCAGTTTATGCCGATAGAATTTAATGTACTACCTCGAGAGCTAAAAATAGACCTAATTAATTAATTATAAGCGGAGAAGAAGAAAGTTATTAATTAAATATTTAACGATTATTTCTGCTACTAAATCTTGAAATTCCTAAAATTCAAATTTTTTCAACATTTTATTTTTCGTTATTATTATTATTATTATTATTATTATTATTATTAGTAGTAGTAGTAGTAGTAGTAGTAGTAGTAGTAGTAGTAGTAGTAGTAGTAGTTAAACTTATTTTTTTTTTTATATTTGACATTATATTAAAAAGTTATAATAATATTTAATAAATGTACCGGAGGCTCTCTCCATTTATGAAAGTAACTAATAATATAAACTGGTAAATAATAAATATACAAGATATAAATAAGTATCGATGGTCAGACAAAAACCCGTCACAAATGAAAAGCGGTAATTTAAAAAATAATAAATTTAATTATATAACGAATAATATCATAATTAATGGAAACGAAAGCAAATTATAACGTTATGAGAATAATAAATTATGTTTAATCGACGCTTATACCCTTAGTATATATGTAATACTCAGTTCCATATGGAATCGTAATTTCCTATTGCTGGAAGTAAATTATTACGGTGCACACTAAGACTGAGAAAAAATGTTTGGGATAGTTTGAGGATATAGTCATTTACATATACGGTGTACCTACAGAGCACTATGCGTATATGAAATTTTAGTGTATACGGGGACATTGAGATAGGGTATGCAGTCTCATTTACCTCGTTCTTTGAGATTGCATTTGGTGTGCGTAATAACGTCAAATTGTCTTCGTGGGGTACATAAATGTTCGTGTGAATATACGTATAAGGTATATGTTTATGTGTGTGTGCATATGCGTATAATTATTTGCGGTTATTTGTATATATGTATGTATCAGAAGAAGATGATCACGCGTATATAATAATATTAATGTCTCACACGGTTTGCTGTTAGTTTGTGTGTGTATCTACAGTTATTTAAATTTATTTTGTATTTTCTGTTATGTTTTTTTTTTTAATATATTTTTTTCTTTTTCTTTTTCGCGCGCATTGCGATTATTTTAATTTGATTTTTGTATATAATTAAATTAAATAATTCATTAAAGAGCGTTTTATAATTTGCTTATAATTTTCCGCTTATTACTACCGTGTTTGTAAATGCTACAATTTTAATTTGTTAGCCGGAGTTCGCGCAGTTTATTATGCGCATAGTCGTGGTCTATGTTTTATTTTCATGCATGCAAACATTTTAATGAAATGTCATAATAAATTGAAATTATTATTATTATTATTATTTATCAGCCACTTCTCTCCTACGGCATCGGGGTGGTATGGCGAAGTGTTACTTTAAACATGTTCAAATGTTGCAAAGATCCGTTCTAAAGTGTATAATTGGTAATAGTAATGAAGTGACATCGGAAATCAAACTTTAAAGGTTACAAGATTTATATAACCTGCAACTTTTAAGTTTTATATTGCAAAATTTACCATAATATACGAGGAAGGTAAAACTAGATTTGGAGTAGTTCCTGGTTTCGGCGAATTTTTGAAAATTGTAATTATTACTGCTATTCATAAAAAATCGAATATTTCAAATTATCGTCCAGTTTTGGTAATTATCTCTCGACCTTTTCGAAAGTATTCGAGAAATGTATGAAGAAAATCACACTGGCGAGTACTTATACATTTCTTCAGCGCGAAACAATTTGGACGGGTAGACGCATAATTTCAACATAATTCATACATTACACATAACTTTGAAGAAGAACGATCTGTTGCTCTGCGGTTTATTTCGGATTTGTGTAAATCGTAGATCGCGATTTTATCGGAAAAATTACACGCCTGCCGATTTAGGGGAAACATTCACCAGTAGTATACATACTTTACAAGAAGAAAATAAAATAAATCAGATATACATAGCGATCGTAATGTACAAGCATGTGATATGTCGCAGGGTAGTATTGCGGACGGTACTTGCTTTAGGCGAATTCGGGCGTGATGCGCTCGTATAGACGGATGTTAATCGAGTATTTTGAGTTGGCTTTGTAAAAATCTCGTTTAATCCTGAATACGGTGAAAATAAAAGACATATTTTATACTAATCGAAATACACGGGATAGTTTAAAAATCAACGTACGAAACATTAATACATTAGGAAGAGTGTTTAATATAGAATATCTAGGAGTAACACAATTGGATATTGTTACATTTAGCGTATGTAGAAAAACAAAAAATTAAAGAAATTAAATTATCATTTTTTTTACTATGTAATACTTTTCAAAATCACATCTTCGTAGATTATATTTAGCATTCTACCAACCTGTCTCGCGGCATCGTACACTGGGGTAGTAGCGAATACAAAATGCGTCGTTTAAAACGATAAAAGCTGGTCTCGTAATGTAAATATCAAACAGTCCGCTATTATTTATCCGACAGTTGTACGAATATTGCGTTCTGTTAGCAAAAAAAAATCATAACACGTTTAATATTTCGGTGGGCACATAACCAGATTAGCTCGGTATGAGAGAGCGTACATTTTGACTTTCGGTAAATATCGTTCCGGAATTCCTTGCTGTATATGCAGTAGCTGTATAATTCACTACCGCAAGTAGTGAAGGATTCGATTAAAACATTATAAACGGCGATGAAAGTTGTCATTAATATGTGTGTTTGATCGTGTGACTTGTGCGTTGAGAGTTAGTTGTAAGTTGTAAGCGTATGATTGTATATATGGCGTTTGTGTGTGTGTGTGTGGGTTGCGATCTATATACTTTTTTCCACTTTTATAATATTTAATTCCATTGTCCGCGCAGTATATGCGCTTTGGTGGATTTCACAGATTTTTAGTCGGCAATGAACGTTAATGTATTTGTAAAACATGTTCGTGTAATTTGTAAGATTACATATATATATATATGCATGTTCACTATCATTTTCATTTTGTAATTTTTTTTAATAAATTCGATTGGATTTTTCGATTATTTATTTATTTATTTATTTATTATTATTGTTATTATTATTATATTTTATGTTTGCATATATTCAAATGTACTGAACAAAAATCAAATAAATTGAAATTGTAATTGAAATTATTATTATTGCTCTTATTATTAATATTATGGCTGAAACGATAATGCGGTCGCGGTTGTTATCGCCGTTTTCGTAAATCTATCTATACATTCGACTGTCATCTTTTAGCGGCTTATCGGAATACCTTCAGGCGCGTTTGCTTCGAAAAGTTAAATTTCATCATTTACACATACACACGTGTAAAATTCTTTCCTGAAATATATCTCAGTATACGATGTAAATTATCCGACAGAGCAGACGAAAGGTTCTCGAATTTGCAGCGATACAACATCAACTACATAAAGTCAACCGCTTGTCATAACTCGAGCGGAAGAAACGAAATGGTCTCCTGTGCATCGTGTACTCTCAGGCCGCACATTGCTTACCGGAATAAATACATATTTACTAATAATAAAGAGCGATCCGAAATTTGCCGCGGGCAATATTAACTATTACTCGCTTGCTTCTCATTCCACCGCTCTATACGTCCGAACGTACAAAAACCTTATATTCTCCTACATCCGTATCTAGAGACTGCCCTACCTTCCTTCGTTTATTCAAAATCTACCCGTTAATATAAATTCCTCATATCGTTCATCTTCTCTCCTGAAGTTGTTCCCTGATCGATAATCGGTAAGCGTTCTCCTGAAATCATAATTTCTAATCGTTGCGGCGATATTAGTATAAACATTCTTTCATTTTATATATATATATAAATAAATATATATATATATATATATATATATATATATATATATTTATATATATTTATATATGTATGCTGGAAGAAAGATAAGTAAGCTGCTGAGGTTTCTGCATGATCTTTGTAACGTTCGCATAGATGACAATTATTAATTATCTACAATCTTATTTAGTCTTAGTAGTAGATCATATTATAGTATCTTCTACGAACCATACGCCCGTACAAATCTAGATTATAATTCACCACTTCTATCCAACTTGCGTAACGTATTAAACATTCATCCACAGTTACATATATTCATTTTAATAGTAAATTTATATATAATAATTTTTTTAAAACTCTATATTTAACTTCTTACTTTTCAGTATGTTTTATTTTGGTCATATCCTGTTTATCGCCATTATCGATTGACAGTTTCCTCGCGTGGGAATATGCGCATATAATTTGTATTCAGCCCTGTTGCTTGTATTTCTGAATCAGTATGTGCTTGTGCGCGTGTGTCGATGTAGAGTTTGTTTACACGAGAATATATACGATTGATATTTCTGTTTTTTGTTCTGATCGAATGTGTGCTTGTATATATATATATATATAGATATAGATAGATAGATATTGTATTTCATTAGAAACATTGTTTTTGCCGATATTAGTAATTTATTTTTACATTTTTAATATTATTTATTTTAATTAATGTGTCGTGTGAGTTTAGTTTTATTATTGCATAATTATTCTGTAAGTGCATACACTCTAATTGGCGTTTTGCTGTTGTGTACGACGTAATGTTTCGTACATATGTATATATGTAAGGGTTTTTTTTTAATTTTTTCATGTACTTAAAAGTTTAAAACTTCAAATTTTAAGTTTTAAATTTTAATTTTATCACATTTACGTTAGATGTCGTTGTACATTAGTAATTTAACTGTTAAGGTACATATATATAAGGTACTTGACATTCATCATTATTCAATTATTCATGTATTCATAATTTTGTTTATATGTTTTGTAAATATATATTTCTTCTTCTTCTTATACACATATATATATATATATATATATATATATATATATGTTTGCTTAGTTATTCATGTATGTGTGTGTGTACGTTGTATCGTTGTATATATATATATATACATATATATGTACACATATTTCCAAGTACATCTGGGATGTATACTTATATACATATATAAATAAATAAATATATATATAGGGAATGTTTAATTGATAAAAGAGGCTTCCGACCTTTTTCTCCGCTTCTGACCCGATGTTATTTACCGCAAAAACAAAAAAAAAAACAAAAAAAAAAAACGTAAAACTCAAACCCCGCATCCCTTCGTCACGTCTGTTACTTGCTTCTTTTATTTTCACTTTCGAAGTTCGCTTCGTTGATTTTGAAAAAACGATTGTTCTTCCGCCACACACCAAAATACCAAAATGTATGATATTCTTCGTCGGGAAAATGATGATTGAGTTGCAGGAAAAGAAACCAACGTTCTATTAAGAACAATCCTGACGGGTTTTAGGGGGGTATAGGTCGAAATTGCGATGGGAATACTAACAACTTAAAGCGAACTGATAGGTCGATTGGAATTTTTCTAAGGGGAGAAAAAAACAACAAAATTAAAGAACTATTGTTAGAAGGAATCGATGAAAACTTAGCGGTGGAAAGTTTCTTGTTAATTTTTCAGCGCGTAAAAACCGGAACAGTCGTTTGGTAAAAACCTGACGATTTTATCGTTATATATTCGAAGCGCCGTTCTGAATGTTCGTTTTACGAAAATACAATATTTTCCTTCTCTCAATTCCCCCTTCCCCCCTCTGTTCGTATAAATTTTCCGGGTTCAGGATTTTTAATTATTTTCGATTTATGTTGCTTGCTCGGTTTTCGTCAATAATCAAAAAAATACGTTTTTAGTGATTCGTACAAATTCGTATTAAATAAATATTATATACACTCAAACGGAAATATACGTTTACTTTCATATATACATATATATATATATATATATACATATATATATATATATATATATATATATATATATATATATATATATATATTCGCTGCTCGTATAGAATTCGTTTTATTGCATAATACTAAACAATTTAATTGAATAAAGAGGAAATTTACGTTTACTCATTTTGTATAAAGTGACCGCGTATCGTTATGAAATGCTTTAGCGACGACAAAGAGCACCATATCAGTGTGTCGCAAACTCGGCAACTCTGGATATTTGATGAGACGTAGAAAAATTTTGAACGAAAACCAAACTGTATACATCGGGAATAGTATTGTTAGCGCGAGTGTGTTTCGTTAATTCGATTAAAATTATTTGTTCAAGTTGCTAAGTAAACTAAAATTGGCCGAATGTTACAAATCTGAGAAGTGACCTTCCGTGATTTAGGAAAATAACATTTACCACTAAAATTTCATATACGCATAGTGCTCTGCAGATATCATATGTAAATGACTATATCTTCAAACTATCCCAAACATTTTTTCACAGTCGTAGTGTGCACCGTAATAATTTACTTCCAGCAATAGGAAACTACGATTCCATATGGAACTGAGTATTACATAAATATACTAAGGGTATAAGCGTCGATTAAACATAATGTATTATTCTCGTAACGTTATAATTTGCTTTCGTTTCCATTACTTATGATATTATTAGTTATATAATTAAATTTATTATTTTTTTTAAATCACCTATTGAATTTGTGACGGGTTTTTGTCTGACCATCGATACTATTTATATCTTGTATATTTATTATTTACCAGTTTATATTATTAGTTACTTTCATAAATGGAGAGGGCATTTGTTCCGTTTATTAAATTTAATATTATTATAACTTTTTAATATAATGTCAAATATAAAAAAAAAAAAAAGAAGTTTAACTACTACTACTAATAATAATAATAATAATAATAACGAAAAATAAAATGTTGAAAAAATTTGAATTTTAGGAATTTCAAGATTTAGTAGCAGAAATAATCGTTAAATATTTAATTAATAACTTTCTTCTTCTTCGCTTATAATTAATTAATTAGGTCTATTTTTAGCTCTCGAGGTAGTACATTAAATTCTATCGGCATAAACTGCTTGGTTACTAGTTTTATTAAAATACGGAATTAATAATAATAATTCAAATCAAATTTTAAATCAAATTTTATTCATTCTTCTAATAGTGAACAATTTAACAATATATGTAATATTAATAGGAAAATTAATGTGTATTTCGCAATGCGCATATTTGCGCGAATAGAGATGAATAACACAGATATATACAAAGTTCCGCAATTACAACGCGATGCAGCGTGCAAACACATTAGAGAACAAATGATAAGACTTTTTACAATGAAATAACTTAAAATATAGAAACATATTTATCATAACTGGCGCTATATACTCATTCACACGACATTCATCAAACATATTGTAATGTGTAAAAGGCGCAAATAAAATTAATACATACTTACAATTCATATATAAAAGGAGTTCAGATTTTTCGATACTATCGTTATAAACGTAATTAACTATGAATCGTAGAGCGGTGAAAGAGCCGGTGTACTGTTATAATTTTTGCAATCCTTCCACGGAATCTTTCGTATTAAGTTTCGACGAAAACGAATTAAATTCATTGTAACTGTGTTTTCATTTGAGAACAACCGCGACAGTTTGGTTAATAGATTTAGAATTTGTTTTAATATTCGAACGCGCGGATAGGTTAAATAATTTTTAGTATACCGTAATCTGATAAACACGCGTATCTCTCTAACGGTAAATTGCAAGAAGAGAATGGATTGTGCACCTTCTTAAGCATATCAACGCTCAGTGGCGCGGTAATAATTAAATTAGTAAAATTATTAAGACCAGAATCAATTTCGGTAATAGGCACACTTAACACGATACGATCGGATGTATATGAATTCGCTCCAATTAGGATAATCATATGTAAATTAACTCCAATTTCAGCGAAAATTTATGATTAGAAGAAAGCGCTTAAAATGGGATTAGTTACGGTAAGATAGTTCACGAACAGCTAAAATGTAAAAATTATTTTGTAATATATACGTTATAAATAAAATATTGCCGAACAGAATAAATTAAAATAATTCCATATTTTACTTTCGACGTTAAAATTGCCAATAATCGTATAACTTTAGAGTGTGTTCTCGCGTTAGATATTTGATGTCTTCAGCAAATTCAGACACTCGTCGAGAAGGTTTATAAATGGATAATGTAATTACGTTCAATACGATTAGTAATATTCTTATTATTAATACCGTTATTTTTATCAACATAAATGTTAATGCCGACAGCTTGCATACAGAACAAGCTTGGGCAGAACTTTAAACGTTGTTTCACTCATTAGTAGCAGCACAACTTCATCTGTTCTACGATTCTCGTCAGATATCTAAATAGATAATAACCGGGAAATTTAATTTCGCGCAGTCCGTATTCGGTTTAGTTTCTGACAACGCTACCGTATTTGATTATTACAAATAAAATTATAGAGTTCGCCGCATTTGGGAATTAAGGAATTACAATTCCAGATAACTAATTGAATTTCAGTACGCCGTACGCATCGTTCCGGAAGATTACAGTTATATTGATATGTGACCAAATCGTTGGCGCCTAAAGCATCGTAGAAACGAATTTTTCCCGACATATTTCTCCCACTTTACGACGCGGCAAAACGACGGTGACTAAACGAGATGTTACGCGTCTGAATTATTGCAGGAAATACAACTTGGTGAATTGATAGTAACATATTATTGCCTGTTGATCTTAAACTGTGTAATTTGACACATACGCGAGATTTTAATTTATTTAGTACTTCAGCTTCTGTAAATGTACGTGGAAATCCTAATCATCACCGGTTTACGATTAGCTGGTACATGTGTGAAAAAATGGCAGATTATTTGATTTCGGATATTTACTAATAGAATAGAAATCATCTTGCCAGTTGACAATGACCGTTTTAGTTCTATTACTTTATAGATTGATTTAACGTGACTTGTTAATGTTGTAAATAATTGATTTTATATTTAACTTATCAGAATTAATGAGAGTTGTCTTTTATTATCGGCATGAATAAATCGCATTTTCGTTTATTTCTAACGGATTATAACCGTTTGAAGTAATAACGACGCTATTATTGGCCATCTTCGTTTTCTTCGAATTACTTTTTCATTATGAACAGCAGCATCAAAGGCAATTTATTCCATCCGTATTATCAGGCCGATGAATCTATCGTAGCGTATATATTTCTACGTACTGCGGAATTGATTGAAGTACCTGGCGCGTGTGGTTCCGCCATCTCGTCGTTTTCACCTTCCGCGGTAGTAAGGAGTTTCTCTAAGCTGCATAAGGAACAGTCGGTCCGACAACAAGCAATGCCCAAACCGCAATCTGCTGACGAATTCCTTCTCCGGTTAATGTTTTCAAAAAAGTAGAACCACCGAAATCTAGGGAGAGACGGTTGCAATTGGCAGTAGCTAGTAAGAGGCGACTGCTTAAACGAATACAATTGGAATACGTCCAAATCGAATTACCTATATTATTCGATAGAAAGAAAAAAATTTATATACGTTTTTTTGTTTCTTTTTATCTAACTCAGTTTTTGTCCAGACCATATCTGCCTAGATTACATATCGATCTACATCGATCGCTTGTATAGTATATGGTGCTATTGCATGCATTATTGGTAGATTTCGTCAGCGATAGTTTGTAATTAATTCCGAATTTTTTCAGATTCATATTTCGATCGCTGTCCACAGGCACCACCACACGTGTAGGTTTTTCTACCTCGCCTCTAATCTATAATCACCAACTGAAGAAACGCTTAAATCCGGAAAAGACTTTTGAAACTTCAACGCGCACCATTTTTACACGAGCCAGCAAAACACCTCAAACAACTATACCAACAACTGGACGTGGTTGGTAACATATTGCCGCACGGCACGATCAACTGGAAAAAACGGAAAACCTTAAATAGCCACTACTGAACGACGACTCTGTACAGTACGGAATTATTCTTTAGAGCGCTGCGGCTAAATCTCATATTGAAATCTTGTTTATATATATATATATATATATATATATATATATATATATATATATATATATATATATGTATATATATAAAAGAAACACGTAATTAAATGTATAAACAATTCTTCGTAGAATTATTGTAAAATTTGATTTCTTCAATTGCCATTCGATGCACTACAAACGTTAAGTACACGTAACATTCACGAGTTAATTTTCTATATTACGTAGTTTCGAAAATAATTACAGTTTTCATTTTCAAAGTGAGAGTGGTTGTAAATGCGTTTTGTACAGAAAGATAAACAAGTACCATGCACGTCCATTTTTATATTGTGCCGGAGACTGAAATTGTTTACAAACTCAACAATATTTTTAACTTTTAATCTTTTTTATTCCGTCTCGGGGTAACGACCGAAGACCGAGTTGAATTAAAGCGGAATCCATCGTTTTCTTTGTTAAAATTTAGATGCTTATCAATTGTTTCTCGAACAATTCTGAAGATATATTTACGTATTTCGAATAAGATTTGAAAAATCGTTAAATCGTATTTGGCGATTGTCGTCAGACACTGATGTGCGACAGCTCTGCGTTCTTTTAATCTTTGTTCGATGCTTCTATCAGTCTGCTCAAATGTAACAGCCTAGAACTTCATATACGCTCGCAATACGTCATTATGAGGTGTATCGATATATATATATATATATATATATATATATATATATTTTACACGTACTAGCTGGTTTAACTTTGTATTTCGTAAAATACTAGCCATTTCGTCTGCGTCTATATCTTACCGTCTTTTGTAACTCGTGTTCATTATTTGCAATCAAAATGGCATCATCAGCATATCTTATGAATAGTGTGGCCGTTTATTTTCATTCTACCTACGTTGTCCGGTAATGCTTAAGTTTTACTACTAATTAAAATAACATCATTAACTTGCGTACGTTGTTCAATCAATAATATGTTCCCGTTGCGACAAAAAGTGCTCCTGATAAATTATGTGTCCGTCGAAAGCCAATTTTCAATATTATTGAAGTTGTTTTTCTACAAGTTACACCGCAACTTTTAAACGCATTATTATTTATATGATTATATTAATAAATTCATCGTGTCTACGAAAGTGTTTTTTAGGATTGTCTCTATTTTTAATCAGATTTATACGAAATATTAAACTAATTTATTTTATTATTATCTTACTATCGCGTCCGAGACGCATGAGGATCAATATATATATATATATATATATATGAAATTAAAAATTAGATAAAATATAACGGGTAAAATAGTTACTGCTAGTGTCAAGTTTATACAATAATTAATCCATGTATCGACCATTTTAATGGCTTCGTCATTTAGTTCCGCGCTCCAAAGGTTTTTTTCCGTAAAGCCTGAAGGCACCAAGTTACACCGGAACAAGTGTCCATATGGCTCTGCCGTTCTCCACGCTTGCATTTATCATTTTCAGCCAAGCCCCCAAAGGCAGAAACCTCCACGTGGTGCCCCTGGACGGCGGTTTTAAATTTAATAATTTAATATGGTAAATTTATTGAACTTCGCGAAAAACTTTACGCTGACAAATCCTGCCCCACCAACGAGATGCGACCGGAAAGGTCAAACATTTAATATTT